>OZ017742.1:139787547-140256547 GCA_963969285.1 Odontomyia ornata | reverse complement strand
TTTATTTATTGTAATATCTATATGTACAGAGTAAACTCCAATTATAATATAGACAAGTAAGAAAACAATGAAAAAAGGCAAAAATTATTAATAATAAAAAAGCAAAAGAATGTATATTAAAACATATAAAAGCATAAAGGAATTAATAATCCGGTAAACAGTAAAAATGAAAACTTAATTAATAAAAACGAATTCAAGAACATCCCGTTTTAAACGAGATTCGTATTCGTAAAAAGAAGAAGGTATAGGACCAAGACCACGAATGTTGTGATTGCGGGGTATCCGAGCAAAAGGCGAGTTAAAAAAAATCTCGGTTCGGGCGAACGGGATATTAAAGATTACTGAAGATCTACTCATACGTTCAGGAGTAAAGGCCGATATATTGTTGCACAAAGCTGGTGGCAAAAGATGGTAATAAAGTTTGTACAGGAGGCATTCATCCAGGAAGATCCTGCGAGATAATAAAGAGGGGAGCTGTAACATAACGAGACGCTCACTATAGGAAACGTATGCAATCTGAAATTTGAAAATAAGAGATCTTGTGAATCTACGCTGCACTGTCTCAAGCGCATCAATTAAATAACGCTGATGAGGACACCATACTTGAGCACAATACTCTAAAGACTACGAACCAGCGATAGAAATAGATATATATACTATAATCGAAATTTAAGTTATATCACCACTGGCCAAAAATAATCCCATATATAAAATTTTCTTGTTTGCATCGTAGTACGATAGCCCATCTCGAGAACTGGCTTTCCGTCGGTGTCGATGGCAGCTCTTTTGTTTCGTTGACTACGGTCCTCCAGATTTATATTTCGAGTAGCGGTCTGCTATCGTGGTCCAAAGTCGCACCAAGGCTTCCTGGGTTTTCCAACGTATTTATGTCCCTCGTTTTTCCCGTTTTGCAGACGAATACCTACCTTCTCAAGTGCTCGTCCTTCGTCCATACGTTACACACGGCCTGCCTATAGTGGCCTTCGTACTTTTATCACAGAGGCTGGTCGAATAATTATACAACTGGCCGTTGAATCGCATTCGAAACTGATTTCTTCTCATTTGAAGCCTACAACCTCAGGACCCGCCTTTCGAAAGGGTCAAAACTTTTGCAATGCTGTGTGAGGGTCCCTGTTTCAAATTTGTAGCATAGCACAGGCCTTATCACAGATTGTATGCATGAATTTTTGCTTTCCTGTGTATGCAGAAGATATCTACAACTGAGTAAACGGTTTTATACGCGAGCAAATTCCACGCTTTATTTCCGCCGTTTCATTAGCATCTAACACCAACTTGGAGCCACGAGTGAATTGTCTACGTTTTCTTGATCGAGTTCGTTGAGTGTTATCTTATTATCATTTTGGGCTCGTTGATTTGTAACTCTACGTTCTTCGCTTCTGTTACAATATTGTCATCTCCATAGGCTTAAATATGGCTCGTTTTATATAGTAACATGCCCTTTCTATGAACAGGTAGTTTTCGTGCGACGTACTTTAAAGCATCATTGAATAACAGAGGGGCAAGCCAATCAGCCTTCTTTAGTTCAATCTTTGGATGAAAGACATTCGTCATTTGCTTGTTGAATATAATTTGTGATGTTGATGACGTCATGTTGGACTAGTATTGCTGCGATTCCAAATTAAAACATCAGTACTTCTCGATTAAAACTGACATATGCTTGTTTAAAATCTGCGAAAAATTGATCGACATCAATGTTATAAACGATCTGTGCGATTCGTATCAAGACCAAATCATTTGATGTCTGGCTGGTCAACAGTCACGCACTCATAGACGACAAGGAAGAGGCTATCATGGACGAATTTTACTGTACCCTGGAATGCACTATTGATGTATTGCCGTCAAACGTCATTAAAATTGTTCTGGGTGACATCAATGCAAAAACCGGCAAGAAAGAGCATATAGGGAAAAAACCGGAGGGAAAAGCCTCCATGCAGAGACCAGCGACAACGGTCAACGCCTGATAGATATTCCGCAATCCATAAGAGAACGTGGGCATCCCCAGACGGGCGCACATTCAATGAGATCAACCATGATCTCATACAAAACCGAGCTGCCACGAGCATTCTCGATACGCGCGGCGCTTTCCGAGATTTAGACTACTACATTATAAGGCCAAGTTGCGATGCCGCATCTCCAAGAGCTGTAAACAAGGAACATAAGTTACCCAAGATATTCGATACACAAGCTAAATTATAGCTCAGCAACGTCCACATACATTTCAGTCCTGGAAAATCGCATCAATGTATCCCCGCAGGCGGGAGAAAGTAGTGATGCCATCAAAATTATGTAGAAGACAGTAAGAGATGTGGTAAAAGAAGCGACCCAAGAGGTCTTTGGGCACCAGTCAAAGAAAAGTAGGAACAACTAATATGACGAATAATGCAAGGAAGTGGTTAAAAAAAGGAACCAGCCGTACAAAGAATTTATCCAGCGGCCAACTCGGGCCAAAGAAGAACAATAAAACACCCTCCGAGGGCAAGCTTAAAAAATGTGCTGAAGAAGGAAACGATTGACCATAACACCAAGATCCAATAGATAAATGAAAACATGACCCTACATGAAGTCAGATCGGCGTATGCCTCTAGTAACAACTAAGACACGGCTTCAATCTACAAAAAAGTCTTTGCAAAAGTGAAGGAGCAATCATAGGTAACCCAGTCGAAATTAAAAACGATAGCTGCAATATTTCCAGAAGCTATTCACAGCGTTCCCAACAACTATTGAAACTGTGAACATTCTAGAAGCAGAGCAATAGATGCCAGTTTCACCACCAACCAAACACCAAGTACAAGCAGCAGTACGGGATCTCTGAAAAAATACGGCTCCTGGAATACATGGAATACAAGCAGAGCTGCAGAGCGAGGATCCCGATCTAAGTAACCATATGCATCGATTAATATGCAGAATATGGTCAGGGAAGCAGTTACCAAAGACTGACAGAAAAGCATAATATGTTCGGTACACAAAAAGGGGGACAAGTTAAGGTGTGAAAATTATAGAGGCATCACTCTACTGTGTACGTCTTATAAAGTGCTCTCCGAATCATAGAAAGAACATTAAAGCCGTACTATGAAACTATTATAGGAGAATATCAGCGAAGGTTTCGAAGTGGACGGTCTACAATAGACCAAATATTCTCAGTTCAGCAGGTGTTCGAAAAGTGCTCGGAATACAACATCGATGTGCACCAACTCCTTGTAGACTTAAAGCAAGCATACGACATTGTCGACAGAAATGCCCTGTAAAAAATAATGCTTGACTTTGGCGTTCCAACAAAACTAGTCCGCATGGTGAAGGTCACGATGCTAAAGGTCAAGGTAAACAGTGATCTAATGGGACAGTTTCATAATGGAATCAGGCTTAAAACAAGGGGATGGATTCGCCCCAATGCTGTTTAATATTGGGCTGGAATACAGCATCAAGAAGACATCAGCTGAATTCCTGATACACTAATGTTCAAGTCCACAGTAATATGCTGATGTCGTCAATATCATGGAACGTTCAATCTCAGATACCAAAGGAGCATATCTGCGTCTAGAATCTGAAGCAAACTCAATTGGCCTACGAGTTAATGAAACTAAAACAAAATTTATGACTCAGTTCGACAAAACCTGACCGTAGTCGACTATAACCTTGAAAGTGTGGATAATTTTGTTGATCTTGGAGCCAACCTGAATAGAAGAGGCGCTAA
The DNA here is from genome assembly GCA_963969285.1 of Odontomyia ornata. Lineage (NCBI taxonomy): Eukaryota > Metazoa > Arthropoda > Insecta > Diptera > Stratiomyidae > Odontomyia > Odontomyia ornata. The sequence continues at coordinate 140,252,835 of OZ017742.1, read as the reverse complement.
ATAGAAGAGGCGTTCAATAGAATAGGCGCTGAATAGAATAGGCGCTGAAAAGAACGAGATTGGACGCCGCATAAACGCCACAAATAAAGCTTATTACTCCGCACTTCCCATTCAAGGTGCAGAGTTGTGCACAGGCAAAATAAGCTTCGTATTTTCAAATCACTTGTAGAACTTGTGCTGCTATGTGGAACTGAAACAAGGACCCCGACAAGCAAATCTGAAAAGGCAGTGGACATATTTGAACGCAAAGTGCTCCGGAAAATCTACGGCCCAGTGAAACAAGGAACAGAGTGGAGACTACGTTACAACGATGAGTTGTATGGATTATTTGGCAATCCACCTACATCCGCTTGCGTAAATTTACGAAAATTGACATGGGCATCAAGCAGAAAAGTTTAAATTACCGCAAGAATATTTTAATTCACATTTTTAAATCACATTTCTGGCTACCAAAATTTGCTAATGCGATTGTTTCTGATGGACTGTGAACTATTAAGCAATCAGTTAAATATCGATCATATCCATCTGAATCAGTATTTAAAGGCTACTGGCAAGTAGAAAGGTGCTCCATCCATTGAGTATCCTTATTTATTGACCCTAAGAAAAAATAAATAATTCACAAATACAGTCAACGCATGAAGACCACTATGGCATGATCATCATACTATCCATTTTAAACTTCATTATGTACACAATCAATGGAATTATTTAAAATCACTACCTCCATCGAGTATTAGATACTTCGATGAATTGTGCACGGAATTCAATTTTCGTTAGTAAATGTTAATTCCACACAGTTGGGTAATTAGGTTATCTTTGAGCGAGACCCACTGAAAGTAATAACCGACCTTACACATACTCCTATTTAAAGTTTATTTTTCGTTTAAATATGAAAAAATTATAACAAAACATGCGCGATTGAAAATCGAATATTTTCTAATTTTTGGAGGGTATAAATATTTAACGAGGTAATATGAAAAAAGTCTTTTACGAATGCTTTGGATTAACATTCAAGCAAATGAAGGAGTAATCATTTGTGGATTGAAATGCTAACCTTATCTTTAGAGTTTGACGATGTTTTACCATGAGTTTTGCTTATCAGAAGTGAGTTTTTTTTCTTTTTGCTGAAAGTGTTTTATCTACTCCCAGAAATACGTTTTAGAAACAATAATTGTGAGAACTTACCTTTTCCAATGCCAATGCTTTAGCAAGCAGATCAATAACTTTGGGTCCTAAGCTACCAAGTTGCTCCTCTACTGCAGTTATGAGTCTCAAAACAGCAACTACTGTTAAAGGCCCATCGTCAACTTCTTCTTCTTCCTTTTGTGCAGGCTCATACTTGGGCAATTTATCTGGGTCCATGTAACGTACTCCATACCGGGAATGTGATGAATGATACTCGCGCGAGTTACTATGATAGTAATCAGGCGCATCTGAAGCATGGCGTCCATAGGCGCGGTCTCGGTCTCGTTCACGTTCGCGTTCCCTTTCACGAGAGTAACGTCCACTTGATCTTTTTCCGGATCGTTTTTCACTACGGACTGGACTAATGGAAAGTTCATCGTCGCTGATATCAATCACTTCGAGTTTACCCATTGGGCTTTCTGGCAAACCGCACAATTTTCGAATTTCAATTTTTTTTAATTCTATTGTTTCTAAATGTAGCTCTTTCATTCGCTTCGTCCAAAATACAATCCATTCAGGCTTATAATCGTATTTATTTGGATCCTTTTTTTCTGTTTTAGATGAGAGCAGAAAAAACGATATATATTATTCGTCAAAATAAAGTTGTAACATTTTTCATCCTACTTTCACATAAAAATCATACATAATAATCACTTCGCAACACTTGCGACATTACTGGACTGACAGAATATCCGCGTATCACTGTCACTGAAAGTTTAACACGAAATTAACTTGTATTCCGCATACAACGATTTTGACAAGGCATACTGCACAGACCAAACATTGGAAAGTGTTCAAAATAGTTACGATCCTTAGATAAAACGTTCTTAAGTTGTAGCTTACTCATATAATTTTTATGGTGAAACTTTGAAAATAATGCTTGAGAATAACGTGGAGTACTGCAGAAATGAGAGGATATTATGAACGGGAGTAGCGAACTAAATTTTGTGTTTGTGATTACACCATCTGAATTAATTGAAAACACAGAAGTAAAAAATATTTTATTTGATTCATTGTAATGTCGTTTCCACATCTTATCAACTAACACATTTAAGCAGCAAAGATAATTTACCTGCTTGAAGTTCCTTATAGCGACGATTCCAAAATGTTTTCCATTCCTCGGGATACAGTGGATGCTTTTCAGGATTTTTTTCATACTCCTTCAATTCTTTTTCCAACTCTTTAACAGCATTATCAAGCATAGTTCTGAAATATACCCAAGTTTATCCCAGCTATGAGAAAGGTATATGTTTTTTATTTGTGGAATTTAACAATTTAACATTTTCGAATCTACAATCACATTAGTTGGTGTACATAAATCGATTCAAAGACAACGTTATTTCTAAGCGCATCATTTGTGAAAACATAGTCCAATGACTCAAGATATACAATCTAAAGATAATATACATAAGTTTGCAATGCTCTCAGAAGAAAAACAGTGAAAGAATAGTAGCAAAAACTAAATAATGCACAGTAAATATTTATGTGGTTATGGCCCCTTCCTACATCAAGCACTTTAAATAGTTAAGTTGATGAGTTTCAGTAACGTTTTATTTTATGAAAATATTTAAGTTTAAATAAAGCAGTATTGTCGTTGAGCTAGACATATTGACAACATCGCGAATGTTTGCAGCACGATTTTATATTTTTTTCTCTAGAATTCCGCTTTCCAATTAAAGGCAGATGTGTGATGTGCGAGCAGTGGCCATCGCTTTAGTGCTTTCGCCAATTGAGAAAAAGTTAAGAAACTTACTTTTCTTGTGGCAGCATACGCCAAAACAAATTGTTAGTAGAAGGGGTAAGGGAACAATAGGTTTTTAATTGTTAAAGTTTTGGAGGGCTTAGGATGAATTAGAGCAGTCATTCATATGTATAAATGTGAAAGTGGTGATCAAAAACCTCTTTGGCAAAGGTCAAAGCATAATATCCGTAGCCTCAAAGAAAACTCTCCAGCTGGTCCATGTAAAACGCATGGTTATGCTTTAAAACGTATACTTGTATTTGTCTCCCTTGTTCTAAGCTTCACTAGTAAGGATCCTGTTTAGGAATTAAATTGTTTTTCCAAGAAAGGTGGATTTATGAATCCACGACTTCTTTTGTTGCAGATGTTTGCATTCTTCTAGGGAATATTGTTAAAACTACGGCTTCAATACACAAATAAGTCTTTCCAAAAGTGCACAAGGAGCAATCATACTTGTAGGCAAACAAGTCGAAATTAAAAATAGATAGCTGCAATGTTTCCAGAAGCTATTCACAGCGTCCCCAACAACGGCTGAAACTGTGGATATTCCAGAAGCAGGGCAAGCGGTCCCAATCTCAACACCAACCAGAGACGAAATACTGGCAGCAGTACTGGCAGCAGTTATCTAATAGGAGCTAAAAAGCCAGACAAAAGAAAAATTAACTGGACTCCAGAAGCTATTGTATCTTTTAATTTTTCAAAACAACAATTGTTCGAAGCAGCAGTATTAGCTTTTCCTAACATGGATGCTCCTTTAGCAATTTTTGTCGATGCTTCAGATATTGCCATTGGTGCAGCACTCCAACAACGCATAAATGATGACTGGCAACCCTTAGGTTTCTCTTCTCTAAGAAACTCAATCAAGGTACTTATGACCGTGAATTGTTGGCGGATTATCAAGCAGTAAAATATTTTAGATTTTACATTGAGGGTCGTTCTTTCACGCTGTCCACAGATCACAAGCCATTAATATATTCATTTCGGCACAACCCAGCTAAAGCTTCTCCAAGGCAACTCCGTCAATTAACATTTATTAGTGAGTTTACTACAGACTTTCGACATATTTCTGGCAGTTGCTGATTCTCTTCCTAGGATTTCTCAAATAGAAATTCCTAGTACAATAGATTTCAAAGCTTTTTCAGAAGCACAAATTGTAGATGAATGTTTGACAAACTTGAGAACAAATTCGAAATTTAAGTTTAGTCAAATTAATTTGCCAAATTCAGATATTGAAGTTTTTTGTGGAATTTCTGATAAAACTATCAGGCCTTACATTCCAGAAAAATTTCGTGAACAAGTTTTCAAAACTGTTCACAACTTAGCACATCCTGGAATACGAACTACTCGTCGCATTATTGCAAGCAAATATTTTTGGCCTTCATTAAATAAGGATGTTGCAAACTGGACTCGAAGTTGTTTGGATTGTCAACGTTGCAAAATTTCAAGGCATAATAAAAGTGAAATTAAGACTTTTCCATTGGTATCTAAACGCTTCAAAGCAATTCATATGGATATTACGGACCACTTCCTTATTCATAAGGTTTCACGTATTGCTTGACAATTATTGACCGAATTTCAAGATGGCCAGAAGCTATTCCCATGACAAGTATAACAGCTCAATCTTGTGCGGAAGCTTTATACAGTGTTTGGATTGCAAGTTTTGGAGTTCCTGAAACCATAGTTACTCATCAAGGTAAACAATTTGAATCACAACTATATGGCGAACTAGCAAGGACTCTAGGTTTTAAGCGCAACCGTACTACAGCTTATCATCCTCAAGCTAACGGTATGATCGAAAGATGGCATCGTACGCTTAAAGCGGCCATTATGACACATAATAATCCTTCATGGACCAAGAGGTTACCTTTTGTGATGTTAGGTTTGAGAACAGCAATCAATGAAGATCTTAATACTTCTCCAGCAGAGCTACTTTATGGAGAAAATATCAAAATTCCGGGTGATTTTTCAATCCCATCAGTTGATAACCAAATACAAAACGATTTTGTTAAAGATCTGAAAGTTGCTATATAGGTTCTCAAACATATTCCGGCTGCAAATCATGATAATAATAACACAAAAATTATGAAAAGTTTAGATACATGCACCGAAGTTCTAGTCAGGGTAGATTCGGTTCGTCCATCGCTTAAACCACCATACCAAGGTCCCTTTAAGATATTGCAAAGAAAAGACAAATATTTCACTATTGAGATTAATAATAAAGCGTGTAATATTTCGGTAGATCGATTAAAACCTTGTTTTTCCACAATTAAGAAAAAAGTAATAAAAAATAATGGAAATATAGAGACCAAAGAAGTATCGTTTGACATCAGTAAAAATAAAACAAGATTTATAACATGATATTTATGAATGGCAAACGTTCCAATAAGTCTCAAAGAATAATTTTACATTAAAATTAAAAAATTAACCAGTAACAGTTAACTAAACAGTTAACTAACTCCACATAAGTAGTTTTCCTTTTATCGCGAAATATAAATATTTCACTAGGGGGGAAGTTCTGTGGCGGTTATATAATATATAATTGAAAATAACTCAAAAATATTCATTCCATACATAAAATATACTTTACATAAAAAAACTTTACTTTTGACATATTAAACATATAATGTAAATCTAGATAGGGATATTGTTTTTGAAGTTAAAAAATATAAAATATTTTTTGAATTGTATATATATAGCCAATTAATGAATATGATTCAGTTCGTTCTCAAATATTATAAATTGTTTTGAAAACGAAAATATTGAAGAAAAAGTTTATCATTATATACATCATTATAAACAATAAGGAACAACTTAAGGAAGCATACGACAGGGTCGACAGAAATGCCCTGTACAAAATAATGCTTGACTTTAGCCTCCCAACGAAACTATTTCACATGGTCAAGGTCACGATGCTAAACACAGAGTCCCTAGGTCAAGGTAAACAATGAATTAATGGGCAGGTTTATAACGGAATCAGGCCAATGGAGAGCGCTATCGTGTTATGTTGGAAGATTATTTCTGGCCAGAATTGAATGAACTTGAAATCAACGATAAATGGTTTCAACAATCCGGTGCCACTAACCACACAGCACGCCACACAATCGATTAATTGAAATTTATTTATTTATTGTTATGTCCTTAATGGAAACCCCTATATTGTAACGCAAAGTGCTCCGGAAAATCGACGGCCCAGTGAAACAAGGAACAGAGTAGAGACTAAATTACAACTATAAGTTGTATGAATTATTTGACGATCCACCTATTTCCTCTTGCGTAAAGTTACGTAAATTGCTATGGGCAGGCCATGTGGAAAGAATGGAAGAAAACTGGCTACCCAAAAGAACATTAACGGGTAAAGCACAAGGTAGACGTGCAGCCGAGGACTCGATTGGGAAGATACGATAGAAGCTGACAGCAGATCCTTGTTGGAATTAAACAACTAGCGGACAAGATCGCAGAACCTTGATGATTGATGGAGATTAACCCTAGAGGCCATGGTCCGGCCTGGGCTGTCACGCCATAGACGATGATGATACATCCTCGAGTTGCTTTCAATTCCTTACTGAATCAGCTCCATAATCTCATTTCATTTCATCTTCATTAAATCCTCTACCTACAAATAGAAATTAAAGATCTTCCTTTTAATTTTGTGAATATTTTTTATATATCGAAATCGATTTTCGATCGCAATTCTTCGGTCTGAAGTAGACAACGATTCCGGTCGAAAATCGGTTCTGATATGTGAAAAAAAATTTTCACAAAAGCAAAATTTTTGATTTCTATTACTAGGTTTTTCATGAGTGTGAAAAAAGTTTTCTTCCCCTGCAGATTGTTTTGCCTCAGCAGATGCCCTGGAACCCAAAACGTATGCCCTGGACCCAAAACTGAAGGAAGAGTTTGGTGACATTTTCTTTTATGCATTCGTTGTGATACTTTTAAATACTTTTACAACTGATCTTGAACAAAAAGAGTACGATTACTTCTGAAAATGAGCAGAGAACTGTCTATAATCACCAGCAACCGCTGTAATGGCGAGCAAAAGTGGCTGTGCAAAGGCAAACCTGGCTGAGTCTGATGCGGCAACGAGAGGAACATTTGGATCGGGCAAAAAGAACCAATGATATGAAGGGCAACATAAGATCTATTACCCCAAGTAGCAGCCAATCGGAAATTGGAAATCTAACGCGGCAGGAACATGGATTCTGGAGGTCCCAACTTACTATCTCCCGGAGAGCCTCTCATAGGATCTCGACTTACGATCTAACCTATCAATCAACTTCTACACAAAGATTGACTATGTTATTGGAAAATATTTCTCCGACAGAGAGCACGGCGGATGTCCCGAACCTTGTTTATATATTAGGGTTAGTCAATGCAAGGGAAAAACCTGTCTTTGGGATGCAAGTAAAACGCCAATTGGCAACAAATTAGGAAATACGCTTGCAATGAAGGTAGGAGGAAACGCGCTGAGCAGCAATCTCTCGCAGGAGAGGAAAGCTGTAAAGCTTGATACATTGTGGTTTTCCCTATTCAAGAAAAATTTGATGAAATTTGCGACACGGTATCTTATGCTCAGTTATGTAGTAAACATGGATAAGTATTGTTTGTATATGAAATAAATATTACTATAGTTAGATTCATGTGGCGGTATTCTGCATAAATAGTTCCTGTCAAGCCTCAAAACTTATTAAGATTGGAAGGTGATAGTTATTGCATATGTCTCGTTTGATTTCTTGCCGAATATACAACTCAAGTGCTAAATTTGCGATGTTTAAATCAAGCACCCAACAAACCCATTTTCTTTTTAAAGTTTGGTTTCCTATATGTGCATATGTTCAGCATATTCCAATCTAGCTCTCTGAACCAATTGTGCGCCACTTTTCCTTTCACATTTGTAAGATGTTCACCCCCAATAGGTGTTCCTGGGATTAAAATATAAGAACTAAAATATGATATTTTACGATAAATCTATTTGTTTGGCAATTGCATTTATTGCATGTAAGGAGAAGAGGGTGGCATTATCCTTAAGATTTGTTGTAGCAACCCTCACTATTTCAAGATTCGCTACCCTGGATTTTTTGTTTTTTCTAACCAGTATCTCCACTCATTCACCCCTGTAGTTATTTGTGGCGTTGCTTATTAGGTTGAGGACGCATATCTAGTCGCAGTATTGGCGAATTAGTATTTATTGATGGTATCATGGATTCCCGTTGATACTTAGAGCTCTTGAAAGGAAATCTGCGAAAAAGTGCCGCGGAAATGGGCATTTTAAATACGTTTAAATATTACGAAGACAATGACCCCTAACATAGGGCTGGCATTGTTCAAGAATGGCAGCTGTATAATTGCCCAACATTGGTTCATCGCCCTCCCCAGTCACCGGATTGTAATCGTATTGAAAACTTCTGAGATGAATTGGACCGTAGAATTCATAGCACGCCGATTTCTTCTAAGGGGAAGCTCGAGAAAAGGCTTCGCGAAGAATGGGTGAAAATTGATGAAGAATATTTGCGAAAAATCATCTTCAGTATGCCAAATCGTTTAAAATGTGTTATTGAACAAAAAGGACATGCAAAAAATATTTTATAAAATTTTTGTTTATTTTTACAATTTAGCCTATGTGGGGATATTTTTGAGAGGTGCGATGTTTTGTTTCTTTTACGAAATTTCCTATTTTTCGGTATCTATCAAATGAAAAACTTTTTTATTTATGTGATACGTAAGGTTATTATGTTCTGCTCATAATATATTGGATAGTCTAAAAAGTATTGAGCCTTTTTTGTTACTAGATGGTATTCGTTGTCATATCGGATAATACTAATCAGATTGAGTCAAACTGATATGCGTTTGAAAGGTGACATTCCAGTCTACAATTTTCATATGGACAGTTTTGTGTTTCGTCATTCGTGTCAAAAGTTGTATTCATTTAAAAATGAGTGAAATTTCAGAAAAAATTCGTTATATTTTACAATATCACTACGATCAAGGTGAGAATGCATCGCAACTCGTGAAAAAATTTGTGGTGTCTACGGATAAGATACTTTATCAGCCAAGTGATGTGGTTCGCTCGCTTTCGTTCTGGAAATTTTGATGTCAAAGATGCACCTCGCTCAGGTCGACCAATCACTGAAAAAGTCGATGAAAGCATACAAAAAATTGAAGAAGACCGACACATAAGCAGCCATGACATTGCTAAGAAACTGAATATCCATCACCAAACAAATTTGAACCATTTGCGTAAGGCTGGATACACAAAGAAGCTCGACGTTTGGGTGCCGCATGAATTAACACAAAAAAATTTGATCGAACGAATTTCCATTTGCGAAATGCTAATAAAACGCAACGAAATCGAGCCATTTTTGAAGCAAATCATGACGGGCGATGGAAAATGGGTAAGATACGAGAATGTCGTTCGAAAAAGATCATGGTAAAAAAAAAGGTGAATCATTACAAACGACTTCAAAGCCAGGATTGACACCAAATAAGGTTCTACCAAAAAATGGCAAAAGGTCATAGATAATAATGGAGAATATGTACTCAAATAAATTCCATTTTAAATAAAAGAAATATTCAATCGAAAAATGATATAAAATGAGAAAGAAGGAACATTTCTATGCGAGGGTATGTGATCAATGTGAGATAAGGTTGTTGCTAAGATTTTGACTAGTTAATTTCTTTATATTTATAGTTACTGTGGAGATTTGTGGATGTTTCAGAATTGTCTACCTAATATAATTGATAGGGGTTTTCCTTATTTCGTAACCTTTAAAGATCTGTGGGAATAATATCTGGGGTCTCTTCTAGATTCAGCTAATTCCCAATATTCCACACATTTTGAGCACTGGTTGCCTATTGCTTCATGTTCTGGGCTCTTGCACAAAATCCATTTGGCTCTCACCTTTACCACATTTTGTGGCTATTGCAGGGCTTGCCTTTCTTAGTCTCCATGATAAATTCTATGGTAATGTGCATTTTCCCAAAATCAACTATTATACATCAAAATCAACTATTATACATTATGTGTAATTATGTGTAATGTATACCCTATCCCCCTTCAATTGGATTTTATTGAAATGATAAAAATTACAAAATTAGTGGAGTGGATTTGGTTGTACTCCGCTTTTCCAACAAGATCAACAAGAACCAGAAAAGGTTGTTGTTATCAGCAAGTATGTCGTTTATTACTCTTTTTCATTTGTATTAATACTAAAAGGGCTCGAGGATAGCTGGCATATTGGACTTATCCTTATCAGAAACAATATTTATTTGCGTGAGATTCACTAAATATTTGAGGTCCTTTTAACTCTATTATACCCGTGTCATTAAATTTTATACCACAAGACCCTATTTAGAGTTAATAAGTCTCAAAACTCACTTTTCAATGTGGAAAAATAATAAACATACTGTGGTCCTATGTCGATCACAATTATAAAATCCGAGTTCGCTTTTTGATACAATCTTGAAATTTTTTTCACCCAGCTAACATTCACACTCGCTTTTACCATTGTTCAAAAATACGGGAGAAACATGACACTGCTGCCCTGTGTCTTTGATGGGAATACAGTACTATTCTACGGATAGCACGTTACGATATACAATCACTAGTAGCCAAAACCTTCCCTCAAATACCTCGATAAGCTAAAAACAAAGCCGATTGTTTAAGTTATTGATGAATAACCAACCAACAATGTCTGCTAGTAGAAAGTCGAAGAGGGAAGGCGAAGGATATTGTAATTGTACTTTGAGAAAATATCGTCCCTAAGTTATATTTTCATAAAAACGAAATTGTCCCGCGTAACAGTTCATTGAAAATTTATCATTGAGGTTGAAATCATATTTAGTATGGTAAATCAATATTAGTTATAGCGACTTAAAGCAAATATATTCGGGATTAACCGGAAAAAGATGACTGCTAATATTCAAATTAAAATTGCATTAAATTTCGATACCATAGTTGCTATTGTCGTATAGAATAAAGAATTATTCTGGAAAAATAGCTTTACTCCTTTCTTATTTTCAATACTCAGTTTTCAGGAGATTCCAGGTTCCATAAAGCCATCATATAAAAATAACTATAACATAAATTTAGGTACTAAATGCAATTATTAAAAATTTAAAAAATGTGATAGCTTGTTTATACATAATTATACTTGGAAACATTCATTTGAATACAAAGCCGGAGCGATAAAGAAAACGAAGTCCGAGCCGTCATCATGAACATGAATCTGTCTGAAAAAAATGTTCTACCAAAGATATTGGGGGACTGGGCTCCTCTATATTCTACAGTTTTAAGCCGGGCAGAACATTCAAAGAAGACGAACATGGCGAAAAAGTTAAGATCTTGTGTCTGCGGACCAACAATTTTTTCAACGACAAACTTCACACGTATGTTGGCAAGTTACTGAAATTTGAAAGGTAAATCTTCGAACACTACCAAGCAGACGACCTATTTTTCAGGCAATTTCTAACCATAGATGAGAACTGGATCTATCACTTTCATTGCTGGACAAAAAACAGCGTATGACAGGGAGAAATAACGTAACCACCGACACAGGAATTCAAAGTGGTTATGGCATGCATTTTTGAAACGCCGAATAAATGGTATTTGGAAGGCTTTTACTATTTATACCAAATTATCAGGTTGCGGGAATTTTTAAAGAGTAAGAGGTGGGGTAAAATTTGAGCTACAGTGGTACTTCACTGAGATAACGTAGCAGCACACAAAGCTAAACTCGCGATGGAAACCATACGTAAAACGAGTTTCAAATTGGTCGAATCATCCCTCCTAAAACTGCCCCAAGGGACTTTTATATTAGATTGTTCGATAATTTATGACGTGAACTGCACGATAGATGACTAGAACTGCATATAAGAGGTGTTATTTTGAATAGATCTTGTGATTTAACACTTTGCGACTTCTTCCTTTGGAGCCACGTGAAAGAGAAGGTCTACGCCAACAGCCCAGCGTCGATTCAAGACCTCAATTCGTGAGGCTATCGAGGACATAGGGCAGCCACTTTGCGATTTGTTTATGGAAAATTTCATGAAAAGAATATGGTCCTGTAAGCGTGGTCGTGGTGGTCATGCGCCTGACGTTATTTTCTACTATTAACGGCATACCTTCCTCTTTATAATGAAATAAACATCCGATCATTTATATTAAAAAATTGGCATTTTGCTTTTAATATCAAAATAACACCTCTATCTTCTGTCAAAAACTGAGCGTCATAAGTAAGCAATTTGGTTAAAAATAAACTTGAAAATGGACAATAAAAGAGAGCATTATCGGCATATTTTATTGTTTAACTTCTCCGAAGGGGCACAAATACGATGAAAGCTCGAAAGAAATTGTGAGATGAGGACTGCTTTACTGAACGCCAGTGGCAGCGTTGATTTGCTCGCTTTTGTTCTGGAAATTTTAATGTGTAAGATGCACCCATATACTAGTCGTCCAACCACTACTGATGAAGACAAAATAAAGGCGTTAATCAAAATTAACCAGTAAGACAACTCGAGAAATAGCAGAGAAGCTCGACACATCGAATTCAGCCGTTTACTTACACTGACAACAGCTTGATTACGTAAACAATCTGGATGTTTGGGTTCCTCACAAATTAAAGGAATACCACCTCACCAAACGCATTAATATATGCGACTCTTTGCTGAATCGTAACCAAAACGACCCATTTATAAATAAAAGAATCATAACAGGTATTGAAAAATGGATTGTTTACGATAACGTAGCCCAAAAAGATCATGGACCAAGGAAGACGAGCCCCGACAATCGACATCTAAAGCCAATATTCGTCAAACGAAGATTATGCTTTCTGTGTAGTGTGGTGGCATTACAAGGGTACAATCTACACTGAACTGCTCCCAAGAAACCAAACTATCGATTCGAATGTCTACTGTCGTCAACTATTGAAATTGAACGAAGAAATCAAGAAAAAAACCCTGAACTGGCCAATCGCAAAGGTGTGATGTTCCATCATGATAACACCAGAACCTCTTTGAACCCGTCGAAAATTAATGGAGCTCAATTGGGAAGTGATGGCACATTCACTCTATAGCCGAGACTTAGCACCATCAGATTATCATTTGTTTCGCTCCCTTCAAAACCATTTGAATGGCAAAACTTTCGATTCCGATCAGGCTGTTAAATATGAGTTGGATCAGTTCTTCGCTTCTTAAAACCAAGGCTTCTTCGAAAGTGTAACTTTTCAACTTACCGAAAGATGGCAAAAAGTCCTCCAATAAAATGGTCAATATATCATGGATTAATGTTTGTTAATATAAATAAATTTACATTGAAAAACAACGAAAAAACGACATTAGTTATTGAACAACCCAAATCTTTTTCTAGATTAAGGTCAAGGGTTAAGAATTTAAGACATTAGCTAGCTGCGTAAGCACATTGAGTTTCGAAATTTTTTAAAGCAATTCGCTAACTAGACACCAGGTGAAATGTAGTCTTGTTAGGAGATTGCGTTGATAACCATTATATTTTATTTTTTGTTTTTGAAGGATCAAAAAACCAACGTAAGCCCACAAACAAAATAATCATATATTTATTAACACAACTGACAGTTGCAGTTACCTAATTCAAGAGAAATATTCTCGATAAAGAAAATTATGCTTGTCATCAATCCAAATGTGACATTTAATCACATAAAAAATTTAAAAAAAAACCTTTCAAGTAAATATAATCCCGAAGAGAATTCGTGGAATCTATCATATTGACATATGATAGAATATCATATACGAGTACATAATGTTTAGTTATATTTTTGATGTTTTTATGAGGAATCTGTATAAAAAATAGCAAGTAGGCATAAATATGATGAGTAGTATCAAAGAGAAGGAATCAGCTCTGATAAACCTCAAGACTGGCTGCAGAATGATAAACAATTTACTTTTGTTGATTATTTATACTTTAGGAATGTCAAGAATATATTCCTTCACAGTATTCTTCCCCTTAACTAATATATTTCCTATCTTTCTGCTTACTTGATTCGGGAATTGACTAAATTGAATCTCGTCACAACCATCAGAGTCAATGACGGTTTCCAACAGTAGACGACGGTCTTAAGTCTAGTGGAGCAAGATCTAAATTGTAGGGAGGATGTGACAACGTTGGGTCACGTTCTGCCATAAAAAGGAGCACGCGTGAGCTAGTGTGGTGGGGGTTATCATAATGTAGTCAGAAGATGATATGGTCGGTATCACGCTTAAATATACTCGTACGCTCGTCACAGCTGGTTGAGATCGCAAGCTTTCCGAATTATTACTCAAAACAAAGCTCGTTGTCGTCATCGGGATTTGGAAAAGCTACCTTCAAATTAAACCGCTATGGCTCGAACTACTACAATAGTCGAGCTACATAAACTTTACATTAATTTAAAAAAAAAGCAGACTTTTTATTAAAAATGTAATATAAATTTGTTATTAGTTGTTTCTACCCTTTCAAAACAATAACCTGTCTACCAATTCGATTTTTTGCCTGTTTATAGATTCTAACATGTTTTTTTTTTTCATTTTTAACTAGAGATTTCATTGTAAGAAGTAAAACACGGTTATTTAAGTACCAAACGAAGATACCTAAATAAAAAATTACTCATAACCAATATTCCAGGCGAAAATCCATAAAAATTAAAAAAACAGATTCCTTACTGAATTAAACAAGTTGGGTAGATAGAACTACACTCGAGTCAGAAGGGTTTTGTACTTAACATACGATATGCAGACATACGAGTATAGAATAATTTAATTCAAGAAAAACTTTAATGACATGCACAATAAATATATTTTTGCTTAAAAGTAAAACCAGTGTTACTCCATTTTAACTGGCCAATATTTTGTTTTAATATTGCTAAAACGATTCACTAAGCCAAACTTTAAATGTATTTTTGTTATATTATAGAATTCGAGAAAATACAATCAAAAGTGTAGTCTGGTTTGATGGAAAGCCCTTGTTGTAGTAGAAAAACCGTGTTTGATTGTTGTAATTGGAGAAAATTCAAACGGCAATAACTTCTATACATTTTATTAAAACTCATAAGAGTATAAGGACCTTTTAAATTACACTTAATATCTAGTTTTACTGGCGTTTAATTTATAGATCCTACTATTATTTATTGGATCCAGCTTCATAATTTTTTCACCGATTATTTTTAGCCGCTCATCTTCAGCTATTCATTAAAAGATTCAATCAAGTGTTAATATATAGCATGTACCCTAAATGTTGAAATTCGCGAAAAACAACTCAATTTTATGCAATATTCTCATTCAAAACGACCGCCATTTTATTTTACGATTACGGATGAATATAATTCCTGATACGTTCATGCAAATCCTAGCAAACCCGTAGTGTCTGAGTTGCTTGGAAGTACATATTGTCCCATAGCCATGTATAGTTGATGTTGTCATACAGGAAAATTTAAACCCCTCATAACTCTGTTAAATACAATTCTAGTAATTATTGAACTTGTAAATTGACATTTACCTATTGAATTTTATCGAATTTGAGGTTTCCCTTACGATTTTATTCAAGAAAGTGTAAAATTGATAAATCATACTATTACTAACAAAGTTGAGTGAATTTCGACTTGTGACGCTTTTGTTGTTGTTGTGCTCATAAAGGTCTATACTCATGATTTTTTTCAAGTTTTTCGGATGAAAGGTTTCCAATCGCGAGGGGGAGGTACGCCTAAATCTCGTGCATTTCCTCTTCTCCTACCTCCCACGAAACTGATAAAGTAATTTTAAGATACTCGATACTGATAAAGTAATTTTGAGACCTTTCATATGACACCCAACTTGATCACCTTTAATGAAAAAATTTGTTTCTGAAGGTCACTCCTCTATATGGGGGGCCCCCTTAAAACTCAGTGAATTTTTTTTTCACCCCAAAAGTCTCTAGAAGTCCTAGCTTCTAACCTTTCCACAAAGCTTCATGGCTGTAGCTTCTATAGTTTCGGAGAAAAACTGTGACATACAGACGGACGGACACACACAGACACAGATACCGATAGGGTTTTGTATTTTAGTAGAAAACCCCTTTAAAAACGAATAAGCCGTGTTGCTGGTGGGTGTAATACATTTTGTAATATTCAAAATAATAACCAAAAATTTTACCCTTTACCCTCAGTTAAGCACCAAAAGCAAGTAAAGGAATTTTTGAATATCATATTAATATACTACTATTCATATTAAGTAAGATTAATGAACTAAATATATTATATTATACATATGTTTTTATTATTTTGAAGCCAAGTTTCAATTTTGTAATCAAATTTTAAGTTTCTTTTTCTTGAGAAGCCGGCGACCATTGCTTTTTTGAGTGAGCAGACGCGTTTCGACTCCTTTGAGCTTTCTTCGGTGTCTAAAGGATGTGCGGAAGGAAATGACTTTACATAGGTGTAAGATAGGTTAAGCAGGTAGGCCCCAGGTAAGGCCACATAGAGGAATATTATGTTTTTGTTTTCTGAGTTGTTGGATGTCCGTTTGTTCTGATTCGTCTCTCTTCAGTTTTCGTCGGAGGGTGTGTTCTAGTAGTGAGAAAATTGCTTGGAAATGTGTAATACAAGGTGCTTTCCAAAATAAACGAGACTTTTATCATAAACATTTTTTGGTGGCGCCATCTGTGAATGAGATAGTGCGTTGGAAAGTTACATCCCTCCCTGTCTTCCAATGAAAGTTTGGCGGCATTCGGTTCAGTGGAAGCGAAGTTATTGCGTCTAAAGTGACAGTATGGTTGTGTCTCGTTTATTTTGGAACGGATCTTGTAAGTTATTCGTTGATAATGTTACTGTCTGTCATATTTCAAGTCTGTCTAGGAAATTTTAAGATTTCTACCATAAAAAAAATACTGATCGATACTTACTTGTATTTATCTTTCTTAAGTTTTTCCTGATTTTGCTCAGCTGATTTCTTGGAATAACCGCTGCTGTCACGTTTCTTCGCGTCATATTTACTTTTTTTCAAATGAAATAAGCAACACATATCACAAATAACTTATGGAAACTTTAAAACAATCAACTTACTCAAACGGTGGTGAACGATGAACACGCCCACCGACATTTCGACGAGGTGGCGACAAAGACCGGGAAAGAGATCGTTTTGATTTCTTTCCGTAACCATCACTACTACGATCTCTCCGCGACATTTTAGATCGATTCCACGGCGATGATTTCAGCGGTGAATCAGATTCACTACTGGATATTTCATCGAAATTTCCGCGATTCGTGAATTCACTCCCTTTTTTGTCGCGATTAGCAGCAAGAGCTTCAGCTAGAGCTTTAGCACGTTTTCTGGGGTTAACTTTGAATTCGACTGCATATTTTCCTATAAGTCACAGTTGAGAGAATGTCGAAAATTAAACAATAAGTAAATACCCGAATTCAGTTCGTTGCTTATTTTTCTGTGGTCAACTACATCAACAAAATTGGGTCCGTTTTCTTCGGAAAAATGCTTTTCACCTTCGAGTTGTTGTAAAATGTGATTACGATTTTTAGAAAAATCATCAGCTTCGTGCACACTAGGCATTAATCGGCCATGATGTTGTTCAATTGCTTGGCAAATATTTTCCACTAAATGAGGCATGTAATTTCTAGCCTCATATTTGTAGCGGTACTGGGCGATCTCTTTGACAAGACTTGGGAAAAATTTGTCCTGCGCAGAGCAACAAAAAAGCACAGTGTTATAAACTGCCCATTTCTTCTAATCTATGGGCGTTTTTTTTAACATACAAAAACTATAACAAATACTTACTTACGCTTTAAGCTATTATAGTTACTATTTATATTAAATTTAAATAAATAATTCATAAAACACCACACTGCGACAACTTCACATGTAACAACTTAAATATCGGATTTTTACTATTATAGAAACACGCGTGAACACGGCGAAAATAAATTTAACTTATTTGCACCCGCCTGTGCAATGATAAATATTTTCAACTTAATCTATATATTATCCTAAAAAAAATTAATTCAATGTAAATTAGACTGCGATAAAAAATCGAAATTGCGAAAAACAATTTCGCAGTGTGTTCTTTGACAAATAAAAATAAATTTGCAAATTATTACTATTCTTATATTTTTTAAAACTATCGATGTTTCATAGAATGCTTTTTGCAGCATAGAATATATAATTACCAAATACTGCAAACGATGATTATAGCTCGTTGCATGTACGATAATTGCATTGTGATCTCCTCTTTTATCGCAGAGCAAACAGTAGTAGCGGGTTGTGCCATCGGCAAGACTCCACACTTCAACTAAATACTCAATGCCAACTAGTGGACTAGTTTTATAGTTAGCAAGGACTGGTTGCAAGGTCGGTGTTCGTTGCACTTCACCTTCGAAGCCTGGAGGCACTGGTTCCCCAGGCGCAATACTTATCTTTGCTAGAAACAAAAAATCGTTTAAGACAATTATTTTCAACCCAAAGTCATGTTTGGTATGATATAGTATATAGTACCTGCAGGAGCTTTTGCAATTGGCGCACGAAAAGTTTCTGCGTCAATGCGTTCTGTCAGGCGTCGCTGATGCTTTCTTCCATAAATATGTATTTGAAGCACCCGTTCACCTATTAAGTTCGCTGCTTTACACAGGTTACAACTGTACACAAAAAGATTCGCATCGTTTTTTGGTCCACGTGAGAACACTAAACCTTCGGTACCATCCGATAATTGTACGGTAGTTTGCAGTAAATGTCGTTCAACGTCTAACTCAACCTGGAAATGTTATATATTTAAACTGGCATGAGACGTATAAGTAAATTTTTATATGTATTTCTTTCTCAAACATTTCTTCTTCAGTTCTGGCAACCACCATTCTCCATACATGGAATGGTTAAAAAATATTTTTGAAGCTGTCTACAATTAGGTTCTTCGTTTTCCTGAACTTTTTTAAAATATTTTGTTGCAAAGTGGGTAACATCAGCGGTCTCGGTTATTATGACCAGACAGGTAAACACATTCCTAGCTTCACGGACCTCACATATTATGTCTAGCTGAAAACTAACATTTGAGGAAAAGGTTATCCACCTTCTATTGAAACTATCCTCCTAAGCTTAGAGCGGTAGCATTCTTCAGGAGAGAGCTGTGCAGTCATTAGCACAATAAGCTCGCCTCGTGTTTAAGGTCGTGAACTACGCTAGTTTTGGATGTTTGTGCAATTCACTTCACTTCTTCGAGTGGAATGCTTTCAAACAGAGAGTGATTAGGGAATTTGCGCCCGTTAAGTGATGCTCTAATGAAACAATGTCTACGTAATAGTTTTCAATCGACCAAAGAGTCTGTTGATGATGATTATTATTATTTTTTTTTAATTTAGCACTACAATCCAGAAGGTGATATGGTCAGTACACGCTTTGGCCGTTGATCCGTCCATCCAGCAGCGATACGTTCTGCTTTTAAATCAGCACGTATCTTAACTGAACGGGCTGATAGTCCGTTCGAAGTATCACTGGAAACAAATCTCGTTGTCCCAGCGGGATTCGAACCAGGGACCGTTGAGTTACGCAGCGAGGACTCTAGCCACTACACAGACGTACTCCTAAAGTAGATATATTAGAAATCTTACGCCGACGTTACTAGGAAGAATCAAAGTGGCCTCAAAGCTAGAAATTCAACGACGGACCAATAGTTTAAGGTCAAGCAGGTGCTTGAATTCAACATCGGTGTCCACCAAATCTTGGTGGATTTTGTCAAGCATATGACATTATAGATCGTAATGTACTCTATAAAACAATGCTAGATTTCGGTATCCAAGCCAAACTACTTCGTCTGACCGGAATAACAACGACATCTACCACAGCGCAGAACCGATCAATAAACAACTCTAACAGACCCTTTTGAAACTAACTTGAGACTGAAGCAAGATGGGAAAGCCCCGCTGTTATTTAATCTTGATCTTGAATATGTAATTAGAAACCTGGCCTTTGATACAAGAGGCACATTAGTGTATAGTCGAGCCAAATTATAGCCTATGCGGAAATCATTCATGATCGCACACGACATTCAGCTTCAACTGGACGAAGAAGCAAACCAAGTGCAGCTACAAATCAACAACAAACGAAAACAAAAAACTTGAAGCGATCGAGATAAAATTCTCAAAACACACAAAATTTAATGTTCATCAACTCCAAACTGAAAATGTAGGTGAATTCGAAATAGCATTCATTTCGCATGTAATTTTTAGGTCTTTGTAAAAATTTTTTTTACAAAGACCTACTAGTTTCGCGACCTGTCTGTCTGTCCGCCTGTCCGTCCGTCCGTCTGTCCGTCCGTCCGTCTGTCCGTCCGTCTATCTGTCCGTGCGTCACAGCTAATTTCCTCAGAAACTATAAAAGCTAGAATGCTCAAACTTTGTGAAAAGGTCAGATGTGATGATCTCTCAAATGTTAAGGTTTTACCAAAAATTTAAAAAATTTTTAAGGGGGATCCCCCCTTATAACGAATTAGCCCTTAAAAAATGTTGTTAATCAAAGGTATCATATGAAAGGTCTTGGTTAGAAATTTTAGAATCTGAAACAAAAAAAACCAGTTTATGAATTAGGGAATCAAGGGGAAGGCAAAATGTACCAAAAATTGGTGTCCCCCCTCGCGATTGGGCACCTTTGAGCCGAAAAATCTGAAAATTATCACGAATGTGGGCCTTTATGCGTACTAGGGCAACAAATACCTCAGAAATCGAAATTCGCTCAAATTTGTTAATAACTATGATTTGTAGATTTTACATTTTCGCCCATAAAATCAAAACGGTACCTTTAAACGTCGTTAAATTTTGCAATTATATAACATAGACTGATATAAGATATGTACGTTCAGTTTAATGGAGATCGAATTATAATCAAGTGAGTTATAGCCATTTCAATTGTATGGAATTACAACAACAATAACACGTGTTTATGGTTGATACCATAGATGTCAGAGAGAATGGATATCAAATGCATCGAGAGAATTGAAGCACTTTATGATGTAGCGTGAAGTTGGCGCGTTATTAGCTGTTGATTCGAATTTCAAATAAATTAGACGTGACGTCTTCCACTAATTTTCGCATCTTGAAATAAATTAATTTTCCGTGCGGGTATTCTAACTTGAACAATATAAAAAATTGAACATGACTTACCCTACGAAGGATACGTCCCTGACATGCTTCCTATAGCTGTTTTTACAATCCAACACACCACTATATTTTTCATTTTCCGACACAAAAACACTCGCGATCCGTAACAAACTTTTCAGTTTGATTAGTTATCACATTTGCAACGCTTTTGCACTAGATTCAACACGGTTTTGCTTAAAAAATTGTTTTGTGTACAATTTCAAATTCAACTTGATTAGACGTTTCCCATCATTGTTGAATTTTCACGAATCATATGTTTTCAATCATATGGTTGATATTTTGTTGACAATTCGGGGGTTAAGGTGTAAGAGGAGTGGGATTTTTGTGAGAGCAACTAGAGAGCCACTTGAATGTGTGGATTCTCTAGCGGCGTGAAAGGCGGGGGATTTCAATTCGCATGCGAGAGGAAGGCATGTATGTAATAAAAGTACTTCACTCACGTATGGATGAATATAAGCTCATTTTGCGTCCATTACTTTATATGTCTTTCGTTGATAGATATTTAAAATTGACCTAGGCACTTTTATTTTCTTTCAATTTTCATGAAAATTTAAGGAATTGTGTTTAAAATCATTTAAGCTAGATCAAAACGGCGGCTGCACTGTGCTTATGGAAGAAACTAGGCATCTTTTGCATAAATTTTAACGATTTCATATCCAAGTATTGGACGAATAATTAGAGTTATCGATGGGCGCTATTAGAAAACTTGTTTCTAACCCTAGGATGTTTACAAAGGCCTTCTGGTAGGAGCACTCTCAACTTGTTTTACTCTATTCTCTTGATCCTGAAAGCCAGCTATCTTAAGACCCATGCTATGCTAAGATTTCGCAAACATATTAAACGTATTTGAAAGGCAGGTCCCAAGACAAATAATAGAAACGAAAAAAGAAAGAAACTGATGGCAAACAACACGCAACCACGAATTGTATGAAGTATTAGGTTGTTCCATAATTCATGTCATTTTTTTCTGAACGATGACGTGAACTGCATATTTCATGTAGTAATGATTGTGTGGCTTATATTATTATGTACTATTTTAAAGATTAGACTTTAGTCTATCTTCAGTCAAAAACTGAGCGTCTTTAGTAAAATAAACTTCGTTAAAAATAAACTTGAAAATGGACTATCAAAGAGAGCATTATCGGCATATTTTATTGTGTTACTTCCTAAAGGGCAAAAATGCGGTGCAAGCCCGAAAGAAATTGTGTGAAGTATATGGTGAGCCCTGCCTTACTGACGGCCATTGACAGCGTTGGTTTGCTCGCTTTCGTTCTGGGAATTTTAATGTGCAAGATGCAGCACATACTAGTCATCCAACCACTACTGATGACGACAAAATAAAGGCGTGAATCAAAACTAAACGGCGATGACAACTCAAGAGGTAGCAGAGAAGCTCGACATATCGAATTCAATCGTTAACTTGCACTTACAACAGCTTGATTATGTAAACAAACTTGATGTTTCGTTCCTCACGTATTAAAGGAAATCCACCTCACCAAACGCTTTAACATTTGCGACTCTTGGCTGAATCGTAAGCAAAACGACCCATTCCTGAAAATAATCATTACGAGTGATGAAAAATGGATTGTTTACGATAACGTAACCCGAAAAAGATCATGGACCAAGGAAGATGAGCCCCCACAATCGGCATCCAAAGCATATATTCGCCAAAAGAATATTCTGTGTGGTGGGATTACAAGGATATAGTCTACTTTGAGCTGCTCCCAAGAAACCAAACTATTGATTCTAATGTTTACTATCGTCGATTATCGAAATTGAACGAAGTAATCAAGAAAGAACGCCCTGAACTGGCTAATCGCAAAGGCGTGATGTTTCATCATGATAACGCCAGACCCCACACCTCTATGGTAATTCGTCAAAAATTAATTGAGCTCAATTGGGAACTGATGCCACATCGACCCTATACCCCTGACTTAGCACCATCAGACTATCAATTGTTGGGCTCCCTTCAAAATCATTTGAATGGTAAAACTTTAGAGTCCAATCAGGCCAAGGCTTCTTTACACGTGTAATATTTTAACTTACCGAAAGATGGCAAAAGGTCATCCAAAAAAATGGCCAATTACGAGAGCGGTCCGATTAGTACTTAGCCTCATCACCTGATGGCGCCCTAATCACAAGAAAGATTCACTATAGTGTAGTACATTATCGTATACAGCTACTGTCAACATTTCAGCCGATCGGACTAGCAGCTTAGTTTTGCCCGCGTATGGAAGCGACCATGGCCGCGGATTTTAGAAAAATGAAGAAAGAGCAATATCGGTCGGTGATTCAATTCTTGTTTTTGGAAGGGAAATCGCGCAGCGAAGTCAAATTGCGCTTGGATACTGTGCATGGTGACTCTCCCCTTGCGATGGCGACCGTAAAAACTAGGTTTAATTTAGATGAGATTTGAATTGCAAGCATTGACCCAAAAATTTGCCTTCTTTTGAGCTCATTTTGAATTGGTGCATTTAATACTATTTTTTCGGAAATCGTCGAAACAAATATACAGGTTGAAAAGTTTTGAAAGCGACACCTACTAACCTGTACGGGAAGCAGAATTTATGCGCCATTTTAATACATCATCTTCTATATGAACACACAAAAAAGTTTATTTCTATTTGTCAATTCATTCTTTGTTTAGAAGCCATTTGAAGTTGACGTGTAAGTGATTTTTTTAAATAATGGATAGATCGGAATATCGGGCAGTGATAAAAATTTTTGTTTTAGAAAGTTTATCAGCAACAGAAATTCATATCAAAATAGTGAAAGTGTAATATGCTCCTTCATTTCCAACGGTGCATCGATGGGTTTTAGAGTTTAAACGTGGTCGTACAAGCGTTGAAGATGAACCATGTAGTGGACGTCCAAAAAGTGAATAACGCGAAAAATCATTGAGCAAGTCGATGATATTATTTGTAAAGATCCAAGTGCGACTAACCATGAAATTGCTAATACCATAGACATCTCGAACAAACGACTACTCTATATTTTACACGAAGAATTACGTATGAAAAAGTTATTCGGAAAGAAATTGCCGCATTCGTTAACAATCGAAAACAAATTTGTAAGCATAATTTGGAGCGTTTTAAGCAGAATGAAACCTATTTTGTGCGTCATTTTCTAACGGTGGATGAGACTTGGGTTTACCGTCATGACCCTAAACTCAAACAACTTTTGTAGTAGACTGAAGCTGGTTGTTCAGCTTTAAAATAGGTCAAGTCAAATCGATCGGCAAAACAAGTTATGGGATCAGTTTTTTAAGGATTCAAAGGGAATTGTATTGATTGATTATCTTGAAAAAGGTAAAACAATTAACTCTGAGTGTTATTGCGACCTTTTGGAACAGTGAGATAAAAAACTTCGTGTACAAAGACCCAGCTTACAAAAGAAAAAATCATTTTTCATCAAGACAATGCACGTCCTCACACAAGTGTTTATTTTGTAGAGCTTCCGGCAAATCATTACAAAAATGGTATATGGAGGATCATTGGAATAAGTGTGTTGAAGTTGAGGGAGATTATATTGAATAAAAAAAACTAATTCCATTAAAAAATACGAGTACACATTCTTTCATTTTTGCTATCAAAACCTAGTTTGAACAGCCGATCTCTTTTTTTATAAAATATAAAACTTGCTTTTAATATTTACAAGACCCTAGGAAAGCATGCTTTTTCATTATTCATAATATAGTCATATCGACATATGCCTGCGGGGTGGACACTGTTAGAAATTATTGCATAGAATATGCACAATTTAAATTTAAATAGAGGAAAAAGGCAAAACCATTTTCGAAATTGAATAAACGATGTAAGATCCAGTCAACTTTTTGCCTGAAATTAGCAAGGCTTTTGAACTAATACAAGTACATAATTATATCTTTGAATGCTATGATTGAAAAGTGCAAGTTGTCAGTTTGGGTTCCAAACTATCCACACAATTATACATGCAATAGGGAAATATAGCTGGAGGTAAAGAATAAGGCATGTGTCGGATTCATGGCTCAAAGGAAGAAGAACAGACCGATAAATCCAGACCTTAGGAGAGTACACCCTTGAAAACCGTGAATAAATTTTTATTCTTAGAAGCATGGAAACGGACGAAATTGGACGACACCTGAATGTCACAAACAAAGCCGATTACTCCGCGCTTCCCATTTTCATATCAAGAGACGTGCACAGGGAAAATCAGCATTGTATTTACAAGTCTCTCATCAAACCTGTGTTGCTATATGGAAGTGAAACATAGACTCTAACGAGCGACTCCGCTAAAGCAGTTGGCGTATTTAAATGCAAAAAAGTCCTGAGAATTTACGCTCCAGTGAAAAAGAAACACTTAAGATGCTACTTTAAGTAAGCATACGACAGTATTGATCGTAACCTACTGTACCTAATAATGCATAGCTTTAATAACCCAGCCAAATTAATCCGTCTTACCAAAATTAAAATGACCTCGACGACCTCCCAAGTCCGCATCAATAACAACTGACCAATGCCTTTAACACAAATATCGGACTAAAGCAGGGAGATGGGCTGGCCTCATTACTATTCAATTTGGCGCCGGAATATGTCAGAAGAAAGCTACCTGCCGGTATAAGAGGAACATTATTAGACAAGTCAAGCCAAATGGTAACCGATGCGGACATTTTGTCGCGGCCGTGAACAACCGCCAAAGAACTTTTCCTGATACTCGACAGAGAAGCAAAACTAGTAGGGCTACAAATCAATGAGAATAAAACAAAGCTCATGACGCAGTCGAGGAAAAATATCCAAAATACACACAATACGAGGGTGGTTCAAATATGATGGAGACAAACGCTGTAGATAGAGCGCATGCTTGAGTATGTGATAGCTGGGTCCCTTACGAACAGTGTGACATCGTTTTCGTCGGGAACGTCAAGTGCCAACCGCTGTTGCGCAACGTATTGTCATTCGTTTTTTAAGTGTGAGAAGGCGTTAAAAACACGGTAATTTTTCTGGGTTTGCAAAATCAGTTCGATTGTGAGTGCCTGAATAGGGCTGATGTGTTTAAATGGGCCAAAGCATTCAAGGATGGTCGCAAAACCGTCGAGAATGAGCTGCATGATCGTCGACCGCGAACCAGCATCACACCAGACAACATTTGCCGCGTCGAACAACTCTTTTTGGAGGGCCGTAGGATGAATGTTCGAGACATTTCGGCTGAACTCGGCATCAGTATAGGTAGTGTAGAGTCTATCATCCACGAATACCTTCAATATCGCAAAAAAACACTCGAAACGGAGGAGCATTACAGCACGAGGAGCATTCCAGGATAACTCGCGCCCTCATACCGCGCATCTCACGCTCGATACAATTTCGGAATTGGAGTGGGAGGTACTGGACACCCCCCTACAGTCCGGATTTATCACCCTGCGACTGCCACATGTTTGGAGAAGCCCTCGGAGGTAAAAGATTCAACACCGACGACGAGGTAGAGGAGTTCGTGCGCACATGGCTGTCCGAGTTGCCCAAGGAATTGTTCGATACTGGCATCAAAAAGCTTCCGGAAAGGTGGATAAAATGCGAAACTTGTAAGCGGGAGTACCTAGAATTTTTGTAAATTTTTTCGATAATAAATAAACGTGTCAGAGCATTTGTCTCGATCATATTTGAACCGCCCTCGTATCACACTCGGCGAATACAGTATCACAAATCTGTGCGAATTTGTGTCTTTAGGCGCCAATATAACGAGAACCGGTAATAAAAAATACGAAATATGCAGTTTTGACGATCTTGAAGACCAGCTGCATACACAGAAAACCAAAGCTCCGAATACACAAATCTGAGAAGCTGATTTGGCTAAGAAGTGGTCTGAGTCGATAAGTTCGGGCGTCTAATTTTGCTGTATCAGGACATGGTCAATCTGGTTGAACTTTACGCTGTCCAATGATGCTACAGATGCGCTATATATTCATTGGTTCCTCGATGAGTATCTCAATACCAACTTTAGCGTTGAAATCACCTAAAATAGTTTTTGTATTGTTTGATGCTAACGAGTCGAAGCGTCTCTCTAGATGACTATAGAACGATTCCTTAATTTCATCGTCCTTATCATCCATCGGAACGTAGATATTTACGAGCCAAATTCTAAAGAATTTCGCTTTGCTGCGGATCGCACACATTCTTTCACTTACATTTACTATTTTAATTACCCATCCAATATAATAGCGACTCCATCTTCTCGTCTTCCACTAGACTTCCCACTTTTAAAGATGAATTATTTGACTAGCCACTTGTATCTACTGGCATAAAGCTATATAAATTTCAACAGGCATAATTTAGGAAACCGTTCCCCAAATGAACGTTAAAGGATAAAGCACAAAGAAAGCGCCCAGTGGAAATACCAGGTTACGATGGGACGGTTCTATAGACGCTAATTTACAGATCTTTGCTGGAAGTGACAAATTGGCGAATCAATCCACAGAACCGTGATGACTGCAAAAGTTTAATCCTGGCGGCCACAGCCCGACTTGGACTGACGAGCCATAAATGATCATGTCGGAGCATGACTAATTTGCATGCAGAAGGCCTCAAAGTCAAAGTCAAAAGCGCTTTATTTAATACTAATCGTTATAAATTTTAAAAGAATATAAAGCAAATTCCAAACAATAACAATCAAAAACTTAATGGCCCAAATGGCTCTCTAAATTTATACGTTATCATTAACACATTTCATCAAAAAAACTATAGCAAATTCAATTAATTACGATTATTACATATTTTTAAAATTTAATTGGAAAAAGGAGAAAAAACCAACCAACACTATCCTAAAATTATTTATAATTAAGACACAACAGTGAAACTTTGATCCTACACCTAATATGTTGTAACTTATTTCTAATAAAATACAATCAAAAACTTTATCTTATACTAAAAAAATTCTGTAACAATGTTCCTAACCTAAGTGTTTAATCTTATCTCTAACGGAATATAGTAAACATTACATATACCTAACCTATACCTAATTTTTAACAAAAATAAACAACAACACTAAATGTAGCAATAATGAGCTGAAACTCAAAAAAACGAAATAACGAAAAACACCAGAACTGAAAAATAAACACGAATAATTTAGACATTGTCATTCAGCCACCATTACCTGGATTGCGCCGTCTCAAATCGATCAGCTTCAACGAATCTAGCAAATGAGTATCTCCATTGAAATCGTTGGTCTCGTGAACTCAAATTAGGAGGATATTTTATCTTCTTATCGGTGGCCCGTCGATATATGTGATATATGACTGGGACGCCGTCAGAATCAAAAACATATCGATTCATGTCCAAATACACGAATGCTTCTGGAGGAGTGAAGGCAAGTCGCTTTATACCCGTCTGTGTAGGGTGGAACGGCTGTGAAATCCAAGGGTTTTCACTCACAGTCACAGATCTTGCGATATGATTCCGAAGAAGTTTCAATATGAAGATATCGACCCTCGTCACTTCAGCAGTTTTATAAATTCTTCTTTTCGATATATAATGTTTCCAATCCGTCTCAGGCTTTCTGTACAAACCAGTACATGCACGAAGACATTTCCTTTCGAAAACTCTTAATTATTCCATAGTACTAGCGCTCTGGTTGTACCAGATCTGACATCCATATGACAAAACTGGTCTAACCAGTGTCTTGTAACAAATAATTTTGACCTTTTGATCAATGTATCTGGAATGAAAGAGTTTTCGAAGGGCCATGACTACTTTAATCGCCTTACTGAGCACGATTTTCACATGTTCAGTATAGTACAGATACTGATCGAGATAAACACCGAGGTATCATACACAGGGTTTATGTGGAACCCGTTCTAGACTACTCTCACCAGCCATGATGTGGAAATCTTTCCAATTACGTTTCAGGCTTTGACTGACCCCCTGCAGCGTTGTCCGAAACAAGATTGTTTCACACTTCTGCGCATTGATTTTCATTCGCCAATTGTCAGTGTACAGCTGTACATCATTGAACATTTTTTGGAGATTGCTCTGAACTATTGTAGCTTTTCGGTCTGCCGTATAGATGATCAGATCATCAGCAAACGCTACCAATGATCGCGTTGGCGCGACGTTAAAATCAAAGCCGTTCAATAGCTTGCGAATGAAGATTGAGAATAGCAGAGGCGCAGTAACTGTTCCCTGCTGCAGACCATTCAAGACCTTGAACTCGCGTATTGTTGTCAGATTTCCATCAGTTACAACAAACGATTTCCCGTATAACATATTACACATCATGGCGACAAGGTGTCTGGGGAACTTGTCCTGAAGGAGTTTAAAAATTAGTCCACCTAACCATACCGTATCAAAGGCTTTCTCCATATCAATGACACATGCTCCACTACATTGTCTATCATTTAGTTTCCAACAGATGTCTGAGGTTACTTTCGTTATTGCATGTGTGGTCGAATGCCTGGCACGAAAACCAAATTGGCAATTTGGAGATTTTGATAACGGACACTTCAAGAGATCCAAAGCTTTTGAACTCGACTTTTTCAATATTTTGGAAACGATAGGGTCTTCGAACCAATATCCCAGTGCCACCTCCCCCATCACCTCTTACCCTATCGTTTCTTACAAATTCAAAATCCCTGAATGTCATGGAGTGCCATGAATTGAGGTGGGTTTCGGTTAGAAGCAGGATGTCAGGCTTTTGTCTGGCAATGAATTCAAGGAGATAATCACGCCGATGTATAGTAACAATCGAGTTGACGTTGATCGAGATGAGACGAATCCTATCCATGGGAATGTGACTGGATGACAAATTATTTTGAGGCATTTGAAACCCCTAGACAATGAAAAACAAGATTAATTTTTGTATCTTGCTTATCGATTCTTTCAGATAGAGAATTTAATTGCTGTAAAATTTTGAGAAGCAGCTCATTATTGCCACTTACATTATTTACACTATTTACCGCATTTTCTGCTCGTCCTCTAGCGGCTTGTGCAAATGATACTCCGGGCTTGACGAAGTTCGGAGCTAAGACACTGCGGTGTAGTTGTGTTTGCTTTGGGAAAGATTTTAATCTCGCATCCTGATATCGGGAGCATCCTCGATATGATGCCGGGTGACCAAAAACACCGCAGTTAACACAATATAATTTCTCTTTTGGCTCCGCCTGAGCCAATTTGCACTCACCGGGAGCATGCACGTCCTTGCATTTGACGCATCGGTAATGCATGGCGCAGTTGGCAGCCGAATGCCCAAATCGTTGGCAGCGATAGCACTGGTTGATTTCTCGTTTCTGGAGGCGTTCCCACCTCACAACTCGAAAATTTAAATATCTGATTTGCTGAAGAGCGCTTGGACTGCTCTTATTTGTTATTTGTACTAAATAAAGTGGTAAATTTTTTTTTTTCTACCGTCGACCTTCTTGTCGCGAATGTTTTAACTGAGATAAACTCGATTTGCGGTGCTGTTTCCTTGAGAACCTGAAGAAGATCGACGGTATCTTCTCCGCAGTCCAAGCCCTTCAGCAAGAACGTCTGGTTCTTCTCGCTTTTGGGGATATAAGTGAAGTGCGGAACCTCCCCAGAATTCAAAGCATTTTTCGCTGATTTGAAATCAACCAGTGATTTCGTTCTAATTGATAGCTTCTCGGAATTTATTCGTTTGATTTCGAAATTTGTTAATTTGTTTTCGGCTGCCAACAGCCGAACCATGTCCTTTCCGCTTTGACCGAAGACATTAATTGGCAGAACTTTCTCGGTATTCTTGGCTACTTTTTGAGGAGGACCAGCAGAACTACGGGCTGGTTTCTTCTCCTTATTTCTATTTTCATTATTTTTATTTATTAAATACATTATAAAATTATCATCTTTATTACCTTCGTCTACCTCCATATCCTGTTGGAGTCCATCCAGCGCTGCAAAGTAGTTCTGGCTTTCGTTGGTGCCATCAGCACTTAATACTTCTTCAGTGATTATTGAATATGCAGCTTTCTTCTGTTTTGCGTGCTTATCTGTTTTTCGTATCGGTTCACTCTCTTGAACTTTTTTTGCCGTCTTGAACATTTCTTCGTACGTTTGAATTCTTGCTTTTAACTCTTCGATTTCACTTCGAAGGCGACACACCTCCTGTCTATCCTCGAGCACTTGTGTTTTACGGCCGCCATCTGCAGTATCCTGGGTGCTAGTGTGTCTCCGCTTGTTGACACTTGCCGCCAATTTCACACCGTCACTCTCCCCGGGGCCCTCCAATGGAGGGAAGCCTTCGGGCTCCTCCATACAGCAGTCCCGAGTTGTCTTTGGTTTATTGCCTTTTCTTGATTTATTGGTATGGTTGGTCGATGCCTTCGACGATTAATTCTTCCCCAATAAAATCAAAACTTGCTTTTGACTGACTCGTACAAAATTAATTCAATTATTTGAAACTGACTTTTTTGAAAAATTAATTAATTTATTAATTTATGACAGGAGCGATTAAAAACACGTCTACACGCAACGAGTGCTAGACGTAGAAATCCCATGCAGAAGGCCTCCGAATCGTAATGGTTAGACGGATAAATTTCTAGTCTCTTTCGAGATAAATTCTCCAGACTCTTCGTGGCCACGATTATGTAATACCAGATCAATAGAAATTTTGATAGGACCACCTTCAGAGCATAACTAAAACCAATTTCTAAACATTATTTTAAGGTGTTTAGAATAATGTTGCCAATCTCCCAAGTGAAAGAAAAACTTGTTCTTCGCCCGGGCAAACAACATGATAGCACCTTTATTTGCCCGAAGGAGACCGGCATTTTCAGCAAAAGAGAAGAAAGTTGAAGACACTTTTCAGGAGCTGTCACAGATTATCACCCGCGGGGCAGCTATACTCCCTGATTTCAAGGTAGAAAGTAGACTCTATATGGATGTGTGAACATGCCCAATATGCAAGTTATGCCTGAGGTTACTTTCATTATTGAATGCATGTATAACGCCTGGTGTGGAACCCAAACTGGCTGTTTGGCATGAAATTATATTTTTCAATGTGCGCGTTAAAAGCTTGATTCATTGTGATTTCAACAACCTTGCTGATGTTAGTATTTCCGTTTCTTTAAGTTCGGGAAGACTTATTTAACTATTGTGCGATAAATTGTCCTCCCGATCTTAAAGAAAGTGATGGACTTTTCGCCTTAAAATCTATCGCCCAATCAACTTGCTGCCAAACATCCGCAAGGTTTTTGAGTGATATTGAACCAAGCTTTTAACGTGTTCTTTGAGAAATGCATTGATGCCGAGCTGAGTGCGGATCCCACACCAGGCATTATACTTGCATGCGATAACGAGTGATAGCGAAAGCCTTATTCATATGAAACAAGCCTCCGACTTGGTATTTTCCATTAAACCTTTTCGCCATGATCAGCAATACGTTATATGGAAAATCAGGCCTTAAATGGTCTACAGAAAGGAACGGTAAATCCGCCTTTACTTTTCTCAGGCGTTATTCGCAATCTTTCGAAAGTTTGATTTTAACTTGTTGCAATCACAAACGCGATCTTTCATTGGCTGATAATCTGATTATCGATATGGCAGACAGAAAAGAATAGTCCAAAAGAATCTTCAAAGAGTGTTTAACGAGAATCAGTTCTACAAGAACATTTGGAGATTGGTCCAAATACACTATTTGGACCGATTTTTGTGATGCACTGTTGAGTGTGTACTGCAACACACGAGAACTTATGTTGGATGGCTAATTTTACATAAAGAATACTATCTTGTGAACGTATGTGTTGAAAGGATAATGTAAAGTCCGTGAAACGTATATAAACATAAAGCGGGTAAAGTGTTCATATCCCGACGATGACTCTTCCATGTAAGGTTTTGTTGAACTCTGCAGTATCCTTTTTGTAGTTCGCTGACAGATCTGACAGAAACTAAGACAAAAGAATAAAATGTAAAGCACTAACAAAATTTGTTACAATAGTATGCATTATTTTTATAGATATATATAAATAAATGCTGGTACAGTAGCTAGTACAACGTAATTGCAGATACAGTTTTTGATTACTTCTATTCTTACCTCGCTAATTACCTCGTTTCTCAATTTTTCGAGAGGTTAGCACAGGTAAGGATGATAATGGGTAAATCTCATTGTTGCCTTCTAATCTAGTTTGAAAGAAATAAATTTTCTTAACCTTACCTTGTTGAACTGCCCTTCCGGCACTCTGGCACTAACACTCATCTGAATATTATATTATCACAGAGTTCACCACAAAATAACGCGTCACACTTTTCGCGGTTTACTAAACTGCAGGATAACCCTTAACACTCGTAAACCCCGAAATACGTATTTTCCGGGAAATACTTTCGCAGCACGAGCCTGTAGTCGCGAAACTGCGCTCGTCAAATTATCAAGTGACCGTCGCAATCGATTGTATATGAAAGTGCTTTCGCATAAAGTAGCAAAATATTTGTTTGTATTACTTGAAAACACTTACGGCTTACACTTTTCAAAGTTAGGATCTCCTGTGAGGAACTGTTTGCAAAATATTTTTTCTTTGCCGGATACACTTTTCAATTAAAACACCGAAACACAAACATGGCGCTTAAAAGTGCTACCACCTATGAAAAATTTAAACTTCAGACGTTCATTTGGTCTAAGCACAGAGCCAAATGTCTGTTATTGGTATAATCCAATACCGATGTAAAATAAGAAGCCGTATGGCAGGGCTGCGCAGTGCTTACTACCAAAACCATGACCATATGTAGGCAAAGCCTCACTCTTAGGGAGGGAAGAAAAGGAGTAAATGATAGCCCAAAAAATTTCCGAATATTAGCTATGTACCAAAACTGACGATAGATACAAGCCATATGGTAGCAATTTGCATATGTATTAGTCGGCCTACTATGGACAAGCTTCCGGTAGCTGTCACCCAACTGCGGTATTAGCAAATGCTTATATTTCGTCATATATACTATTTTCCGAATAAAAAACCTGCCGAACGCATTCCGTGCATGCTATAAATTCACCTTGTATAGCCCATTGTGCTCCTAAACTTTTCAAGACGAGCAAACGAAGCACACGTTTTGCACCTTCGACTGATAGCTCAGCGTTGAGATGTAAACAAACTCCTATAAATTCACTTTGGAAGGCGATAAAAACTAAACGGCTATAAGAACTGAAATAATTTTCACTTCACTAGGAGCGCTATTGTGTTTTCCGCGGATCATCTGGATTTCACTGTAGAAATCCGTCTCTAAACCGTACAAAACCTCGAATTTTCGTTGGCACCTCCACAATTCTTCATATAACGCCATGTAAGTTAGCCAGCAAAGTCGGCCTACTAATGGTCATGTGTGTGGTAGTAAGCGCTGCTGCCATATGGCTTGTATCTATCGTCAGTTTTGCTATGTACACGTAAGGTTTCTTCGTTTGTATTGGTAGTGGCTTAAATTTGTATTTCCTAGCCTACTCTAGCATATTTGAAACTCGACAAGTGAATGTTATGAGGTTAATATTTTGATGCCATTATGTGTGCCTTCTATCTCTGTATTGTGCGGTTGTGTTTCAATTTTAAAGGGAAAAGTGATATGGTTAAAGAAAACAAAGGGAGTGCAATTCTAACTGGCAAACATATAACCCTGCAATGCTTAATTCCTCGGGAGTCGCGGATGATTGTGAGCATGTTTCTGCCAGTTCAGTGATAGTGTTATCTTGAAAGATTAAATTTTTCCTCAAAATACATACCCACTAACGAAACTTCAACAAAATATGCATTGATACCAAAACTGACGATAGATACAAGCCATATGGTAGCAATTTGCATATGTATTAGTCGGCCTACTATGGACAAGCTTCCGGTAGCTGTCACCCAACTGCGGCATTAGCAAATGCTTATATTTCGTCATATATACTATTTTCCGAATAAAAAACGTGCCGAACGCATTCCGTGCATGCTATAAATTCACCTTGTATAGCTCATTGTGCTCCTAAACTTTCCAAGACGAGCAAATGAAGCACACGTTTTGCACTGTAATGATTTTCTCTCTTCAACTCGAACGCGGAACCGACCTCTCATCGGTTCTAGACGTTAAGTCTGAGTAGTGCCAACGGATGGTACCAACAGGTCAACCAATCCGTGCACCGTAACCCATTCATGCGGTGACTGCTTGTCGGCCAGCTAGTTCGGAGAGGATTTCGGTCGCGGGTCTCCGAATGGATTACGCTCAATTACAATATTTCAGTCACCTGAACTTGCCCGTTTTCCAAACGCGTCAACAATTACTCATCCAGAACGAGAAACCTACATTACGTTAGTTCTGGATGCGATCTATCCACAGATCTCAAATCAAAAAAAACGCTACAAAATCCCATAGGCGCGTTACCGATTCACCGACGCGGTACCGAAAAATAGGCTACTCGAACTTAAATCGAAGGAAGCTACTCTAAGGAAATGACGAAACAAGCAAAGGTACCGCGTACCGCGCGCGACGCGAAACCGACTTCAGCGGATTTGCAGAAACCCTACCCTCGCGACGGCATACTTACCCTACACTCTCTGTTCCCACTGAAAAAGAAGAGTCACTGAAAAGGAAAGTCGTTCGTTAAATTAGCAATTCATTCTTAGTTTATTCAATTCTTACATATCATATATTCTTATATATCCTGGGCAATCTATGTTGAATAATGACAATGAGAGGGGACATAAGAGCTGAACAAAATCAAATTATGATATTTACCCTCATATCAAATATTATTTTTACTTAATTTAAAATATATTTATTATGTGTGTATAAGTGTATTTTGAAAAGAAAAACAAACAGAAAAATGAAAATATTGTATATATATGCGAAAAGCTAATATCAAAAGAACTGTCTTTTCTTTACTTATTTTATTGTACATGATATCCCAGTGTATAATTCATTGATTTTTTTGTTCCATATTTTTTTTATTTTTCTCATTAAATAAACCTTAAAAATTCAATAAAAAAAATAAGAAACATGGCAAACAATTTTCATTTAAAAGACGGCGATATTATGTAAATATAGTTCTTTTCTTTATGAGGAAGACAGCCGAATGCAAAAGAAGTGCGTTTTGATTAATGTCTGAACATGGAAACATTATACATAAGTCATTCGCGGTAATTAAAAAGATTTAAAAATATATCCTAATATTATCAGAAAAAAACACAGAGAACTTCCCCAAACATGTTGTGAATAAGGTTATACCGATATTATTTACAAAATAAGAAAAAAACTATATGGATACGATTCCGGGATAAATAAGAGGTAAAATAGCTAAAGTAAATATAAGTGAATTAGAGATCGTGCAGTAAAGAAATGAAATCAGGGGCGGCAACTTGTGGAAATTAGTTTTCTGATTATCTTCATAACAGCTAACATCTAGCATCTAATATTATAGTTAGCACTTTTTATTCTCATTTCTTCGAAACTTTTTGCATATCATATCGTTTGTTTAGCGACTAAGTTCAACGAGATATTGCAATCAACTAATCAAATTAAGCTATGTACTAGCAACGTAAGTTAAAAAGTGGAAAATAATGCAGAAACATCAGCTTCCTAGTTTAAGCTATACACAGGGATTTATCTTCAAAGATGAACCCAAAAATCTAATAACTTAAGGAGAGAGTATCAGTTGCAGATTTGCGATTTGAATTTTGTTCTTTCTTTCGAGTAAGCTAACATGGGTTTATGTGTGTGTAAAACATATGATAAATCGTTTTGATTTAACAGATACGATATGGAAAACGAATGAACAAAGCAAAAATGGTTTTGAACTGTTGAATACTCCGTTGGGCTTGGAAAGTCATTTTATTAGCTGTTTTATCTCTATCGGCAATCAATTCATGAATATAAATCTCCCAACATTTGCGATTCGATATAAAATCTCTCGACTTTCACTAGACTAAAATGCGTTACTGAAGCTCAGTATTTAAAATATATTTTTTTCGAAGAAACCGTGAAAAGCTAGGACTCAAAATACGGACGAAACAAATGATTTAAATCAGTAACATGAAAATCACTCAAAGGAAACAGCGTTAAAGCAAATAATATTTTTGTAGTAGTGAGTTGAATACTATTTACGCCCTGAGCGTGAGACCTCCTGGAGCGCAGAACTTCTGGACTATCTAACAAACGCCTCTTCTATCGGACTAAGAACCAAGCTTGGAACCATTTGACACATTACGTTGGGCTAGGCCTCGTTGAACAAATAAATCAATGGCATTGTTTAATATTATCGTATTCTGTGTTCCTATCTTTCAGGGATACCTTGTTCCTGAATATAAGCTAAACTTTCTGAGACTGACACACCAATGTCTTGATTCGATTGAAAACAAAATAGGTTCGAATGTCCTACATATGACAATAAATACAAAGTTAATTTGAATCCGAAGTAAATTATACGAAAATAACGTTCAAAGTTGGGATACATTAAAGAAAATTATGGTGTCATATAAATATTGAAATTGCGAAAGAAAAGTATTGTATGGGTTGTTGAACACTATAAAGACTACTT
Organism: Odontomyia ornata; assembly: GCA_963969285.1. Lineage (NCBI taxonomy): Eukaryota > Metazoa > Arthropoda > Insecta > Diptera > Stratiomyidae > Odontomyia > Odontomyia ornata. Next base: position 140,215,308 of record OZ017742.1, on the reverse strand, counting down.
TTGTGTCTATTACTTTTTCTCAGAAAACTTAAATTGTGCGGAAAACCGGGATTTATCAATAGTGAAATGTATCTGTCTATAATATGATTTTTGATATTTTACTTATTGTGAAAACTAGAAAAATTAGTGCTTACGTTGTGTATTTTAAATGGTATAATTTCCGATATCTCATTGAATATATTCAGTTATCATTTTTTTTTTTAAGACATTCATTCATTTATTCTAACATTTAATTGTTTCATTTAAGTTTAGTATTTTTTTTCTGAATTTAGTACTCGATTCACTAATCATTGAGATTTTTAGTTTATTTAGTTTATGTTCAAGTTATGTTAGCTTGACGTTTTCTTCATATGAAGCTTGTTTACGTTTGAAGTGTTGATTTTTAATTTTACTTCTTATAATTATTCCAAGAAAGCTCATTCAATTATCGCATATCAGTTGTCATTTGAAATCATTGATTAAAGTTTTAAAAGATTTCATTGGATTTAAAGAATAGTGGTTAGTTGACATTCTTGTTATACCATCTTTTGACATGCCCCCGATTTTCATCTAATAATACATGTTTAAAAATTATATCAAGAAAATCGAACAGTTTTAGTCCGGTTAATACATTTTTGTCTTTTATAATTTGTTAGTAATTTATTTTGGTTTTTTTTTCATAAATTCCTAGTCATTGTAAAATTCATGGAATCTGTGGCATGGTTGACGACAAAGGCACGCACCTGTCTCTAGGATCCAACCACGTTGTCTCCTTGTTATTGTGGTTAATGTAGTAGACTTTGCCGTCGTAATCGCGGGCAATATCCCAACCGGCTGGCAATGGAAAGTCACCAGTTTGATGATGTTGTCCTTTTTGACATTTTTCTAGGCACTCGGTTCGTCGCCGTGTTTGCTTGCTTGCTTGTGTCCCTTGCACGATGTCAGCGATGGAAGTAATCCGAAAATAGTTTGATGGCAATGGCTGCTGGTGCTGGTGTTGCGTTGGGCTAACATAAAGTTACACAATCCACTCGAGATTTTCCCTGATTCGCTTCTCCTTGCGACTACAGGCACTGTTTTCCACGTTCCACCACGCTCACCCTTTTCTTTGGTCTTTCAAGTCTCTCCAGTCAAGTCCTCAATCGCGCGTTCCTACAATTATTTATGCATTTTCTACGCCGCGTTCCCAATTCTCTGTTTCATCAAATTTATTTTGAATTTTTATTTCTCAGATGGAATTTTTATTTTCAAATTTATTTAGCGCGCGGCAGCAACGAGGAGAGAGCGGCGGCCGTATTTCGAATTGGACGACGGCGGCGGCGGCTGTAGGGCACATGATTGTGAGTCAATTCTAACTTTCTTTTTAGTTATTAACTAAACTAACCTCTTTCCTAATGTTCTGCTCCGGTGAATGTCACTGCCTCACGAATAACGTTTTCCAAAAACTCTTTACGCACACCACGCGTTTCTTCATAGATTAAACCGGGAATACGTTTCACTCCACCACGTCGCGCCAAACGACGTATAGCTGGTTTTGTAATACCTTCGATATTCTCATGAAGAACTTTACGATGACGTTTCGCGCCTCCATGTGGCTGTCAAAATTTCCGGTTGTCACCTCGGACAAAACATATGTGCGTGGAATGGCACTTCATATGGCGGAAATGTGCTTCTTCAGATGTCGCCAGTGGCATAGTTTTCTCGATGGCCACGGTGGAGGGGCATTTCCAGATGGCTATGTCTCGAAATGTGCCGGGGTTGGATTAATTCTATATTCCGAATATTTATATCCACGGATCTAAATATTTGGACAGAAAAAAAAATATTTTCTGCACAACGATATCCGCACAACAGATGAAGTCCGCTGGCACTTCGAGGACATATCCATCTGGCAGGTTACAAGGGTTCGGGATCGGAATCACTTCGATTCCTGGGCGTAGTCGTCACATTACACATTCCCCCCCCCAAAATCGAAGTAATTACGATCCCGTCTCCTTTGTAAAAGGTCTTGGTTAGGGACGTGGCGGGTCGAAGATCCGTTTCGAAGGATAGGCTACAACCCTGTTCGTGAAGACTCGACAGTGACTATATAGTAGGAAGTCAGGTGTTATTCGGAGGCCTTCGTCTAGGCAGAGATTTGGGATAAGCCAAGGTTTCTCGTGGGAATTAGTTGCACTTCATCGTCTAAGGTCTTTTGCGTGGTAAATTCCCAGGGTCTTACCAGTCATGTCCGCGATGAGGTACCGGGTGGGGCTTATGACTTGCATGACTCGACACTTCACGAATTTCTTGTCTAGTTTGGCATTGTAATGGCGGGTGGCATCGCTCTGTCGGAAGTTTCGACGATATATTTCGTCGCCGGCCTTAAAGCCAGAAGGATGAGATCGCAAGTTGTACCGCTCCTCTCCCATCCGTCTACTTTCTTCAATCTTCTCCCGCAGTTGATCTCGCAGAAGTTGGAGCTTTTCGTGCGGTTCTAGAACCACGATTGGGTCCTCTAGCGATTTCAGCTGCCGCAATAGCCGGTAAGCGCTCCCATGACCGATCATGTACTGGCCGAACACTGCAAAATACGGCGAAATGCCGGTCGTGGCGTGGTACGACGAGCGCAGCGCACTAGTGATGGCGGACAATTTGCGATCCCAGTCCCTCTGATTCGGGTGGACATAGGCGCGAATGGCCGCTATGAGCGTACGATTCAGTCGTTCGGATGCGTTGGCTTGTGGTGAATAGACGGCAGTTCGTTGGTGGATGATGCCGTATTTGGACATTAGGTCTCGGAACTTGCTGGAGGTGAACTGGACCCCATTGTCGGAGACAAGTTTCTCCGGAACTCCAAACATGTGAAAGACTCGGTTCTCCAAAAAGCTGGTTATTGGTCCAGTGTGCATGTTACGTAGTGGCTCTATGATAGGGAATTTGGAGAGCTGGTCCAGGACCACGACAGCTCCCGTGTGACCAGAAGCAGATCGAGGGTAAGGACCGATAAGATCAATGTACAAGCGCTGGAACACGCGTTCGGGGACCTCAACCTTACCCATGGGTGGCCGAAGGATGGTGTTGGGCGCTTTAGTGCACTTGCATAGCTCACAAGAGGCTACGTACGCTTTTATCTGTTGGGCCATCTTAGGCCAAAAGAAACAGGTTTTCAACCGCCTAAGTGTACGACCGTATCCGCCGTGCGCACTTGATGGGTGGTCATGAGCCCGTCTGATAAGATCAGTGGTTAATTCTTCGGGCACCCACAACTTCCACTGTTCTTCTTCTTGTATGGGGTCTCCGGATGCGTGTCCCATCCGCTTATAAATAAATCCATCCGTCAACCGCAGTTCAGGAAGCTGGGACAGTTGATTCTGGATAGTGTGAATCAGTTGGGTGTAGCTGGCTGACTTGAAGGCAGGATGGTCCAAATCGATCAATTGGGGGCTGTCGTCCTCTTGGACCAACTCGGCTCCTTCAGGGGCGAACATTCTGGATAGGGTGTCGGGGACTACATGCTGGCTTCCTTTTCGGTGGCGAATTGTGAAGTCAAATGCCTGTAGTTTCAGTGCCCACCTGGCCAATCGGCCGTTGAGATCAGTCTGGCTCATTAACCATTTCAGAGAAGCGTGATCCGTAACGATTTCAAAGGTGTGTCCCTCCACATAGGCTCGGAAGCGTTTCACTGCCAACACCGCGGCTAAACATTCTTGCTCGGAGACCGTGTAATTTCGCTGGGCTGGGTTCAGCTTGTGAGACATGAAGGCTATAGGTCTCTCCTCGCCGTCTTGTGCAACCTGGACTAAGACTGCTCCCACCCCATGTTGACTCGCGTCACAATGGATTGAGAACGGTTTGTCAAAGTCCGGGCTGTGCAGTACGGGGGCCGTAGTCAGACTCTTCTTTAGCTCTTCAAAGGCTCGCAAGCTGGGCTCTTCCCAGACGAATTTACGTCCCTTACGCAGCATGTCGGTCAAAGGAGTGGTAATGGTGGCATAGTCACGTACAAAACGCTGGTACCATCCGCATAACCCTAAGAATCGGCGTAACTGTTTGGTGGTCTTGGGTAGTGGAAAAACGTCAATCGCTTGAGTCTTTTCCGGATCGGTCTTGATATGCCCATGCCCAATGATGTGACCTAAATACTTCACCTCCGTCATCACGAACTGGCTCTTCCTTATGTTGATGGTTAATCTTGCCCTCCGGATGTGTAGAGCCACCTCCTGAAGCAGGTCGATGTGTTCGTCAAAGGTCTCGGTTATAAGCAACAGATCGTCCAAGTAAACGAAAACTTGGTGCCGCAAATGAGGTGGTATCACCTTGTCCATAAGGCGCGTCATTGTTTGGGGGGCATTACACAATCCGAATGGCATGGTCACGAATTGATATAAGGGCCGGCCTGGGACTGTGAAGGCTGTTTTCTCCTTTGAACCGGGGTCTAAAGGAATTTGCCAGAAGGCGTCCTTGAGGTCTAAGCTCGTGATGAAATGGGCTTTAGGCAATCGACTCAAAATGCCTTCGATCAACGGTAGAGGATATGCGTCCTTGACTGTGACGGCGTTCAAGCGTCTGGCATCTAAGCATAACCGGACCTTGTTCGGCTTGACCACTAAGGTGACTGGGGAAGCCCACGCGCTCTGTGATTCTTCGATTACGCCTAATGCTAGCATTCGATCCACTTCGGCATATAACGATTTTTCCTTCGCCGGAGATATGGCGAAATGTCTCTGTTTTATGGGTTTAGCATCCCCCACATCTATAGTGTGGAACACCAGGGCAGTCCGCCCGAGACCTTCCTTCTCGTGCGAGGGAAAAGCCGATATAGCCGAGTCGAGACGCAGTTGCTGAGTTACATCCAGTGTATGCCGTAATAAGTTAGTGGGTTGAGATTGGTCAGGAACGGTGGTGACGGACTCCAGGGTCGAACTGGAAAATAGTGCCGGGGCCAAGTTAAATTTTCGAACGAAATCCACTCCTAAATAAAGATTCTGGGTTAACTGAGGTATGATGAAAAATTCCATAGGTTTAGTTACCCCTTTAAAGGTGACATCCGTCATAATTTTTCCCACTACAGAGTGACGAGTTCCGTCCGCCGTGCTTAACCAGGAGGTGAAATGACGGATTTGGTCCGCGTGCTTTGCCAGTACCTCCCCTGCAAACTCGGCAGATATGCAATTCACACTGGCTCCCGTATCGACTAAGCCTGATACTCGTTTTTGCAGGAGGTGTACTGACGCATATGGCCGAACATCATCCCTCAATAATTCGTCTAAGTATATGTCCTTCAACCTTTTTCTCGACTGCCTGACTTTTCTCCAGAAGCTCCGCATCCGACGCGTGGCTCGCTTGCTTCGCGGTGGGACAGTTGTGGCCAATTCCTCATGGAAGATGCGCTGTCGAGTAGCCAAATAATTCCGCAACCTGACATGAAAAGGTTTTACATGCCAAGGAGCCTTCGTCTCGCTATCATTTCCCTGCGCATTGGCCTCGGCGAAGGACGGCGTCGGTTGTGGAACTTCGGGAGAACTGTGTTTAGCGGTGCGAGTCAGCAGAGTTGGAGTCATGTTGGGAGCTGGGTCATAGCTGGTGATGGGGTCTGGATTGGTTCGTCCGGGGTCTAGGAGTGCCGACGGGTGGTCGCGGCACTCGGTGGCAAGTTTTTTCGCCCTTTGCAATTTGCACAGTCAGGTGCGTATGTGTCGGCCTTCCCGCAGCGGTAGCAGAAAAGCGTCGGCTCCGCTGGACATGCATAGAACCGATGTCCCGGTTGTCGGCAGTTCCAACAGACCGTCGGGCTTGTAAGTGCTTCAAGGGAGGGTCGATCAATCAATGCGGGGTCCTCAAGCTCCGGTGGTGCTCCGCTCCTCGGTACTGGTACTGGATCAGCAAGCAGGTGGTCTGCTGCCATCAACTCCGCGGTGTGATGATTTCGGGGATTTGGTCCCGTTATGCGAGGTTGTGGGCGGAAGGTACCTCGTCGCTCATCCAAGTGTTCTTGTCTACGCGCATGGAGGCGCAATCCCTGTATGGTGTTGATGGGAAAATGTAGCAGGCTGTTCTGGAGATCCCAGCGCATGTTCTCTCTGATAATTTCTACTAATTCGTCCTCGGGCATGGTATTTCGCAGGCGAGTGCTCAATCTCACTATACTTGTGTAGTACTGGTCGAACGGTTCGTGAGCGCCTTGTTTCCGTTTCTTTATTTGCTCTCTTAGCTCTCTCTCAGTGAAGCCATCCTCAAATCGATTGCGGAAGGCTGCACTGAAAGAGTGCCAAGTGGGACGTGGCGTTGACTCTTTAAAGCTCCAGTACCAGTCGGCAGCGTCGCCGCTGAACAAAAGATGGGCATGCCGGAGGAAGGCCGAGGAATCACCTCCCAGGGTGCTGGACACCAACGCCTGAATCCAGAAAAGGAACCGGTCCGCCGATATCATATCGTTGAACCCTGTAAAGTTCAGGCGCCAACTCTCCATGATACGAGGCGTCGGGTCTCGAAAAGGTGCCAATGCGTTCCCGGGGGGAATCACATCCTCGATTGACCTGTTGTACTGAACTGCCTCGGGGGCTGGAGGTACCAACGGAGGTCCGGTACTGTGTCGCGGTCTGTATTCGGGAGCTCTGGGATCCATTCCCGAGTTCCTTGGGGGTGGGACCCATTGCTCGGATTGTCGGGAGGGGGGCATCGCCACACTGGGATTTGGCTCCCAGCCAAGCGGAGTTCTCACGCGGCTGGGGGGTTGGCTCAACGGGAGATTCTGGATCTTTCCCTCCAGGTTGCCAATCCTCTCCGACATATCCCTCATCAACGCCACGAGGGTGTCAATGGAGTGGGCGGAAGGCATGGTTGTCACCTCGGACACGACACTTGCAGCCGGAACTTCACCGCCTACTGCTCCTTGCAGGTCTAAGAGTGGTTGTGACGATTCGGCTTCTGGAGCTCCTTTCGCCACTGCTCCACGCGTTGGTAGGGGCGTTCCGAGGGGGGCGTCTAGGGCAGACCGATCTATGGGTCGCCGGCATAAGGGACACAGCTCTGACGTGAGGAGGAGCTGTTGTACACAGGCACGATGGAATAAATGTCCACAATCCAATCGCACGCTGTGTACGCCCTCCACTACGTCTTCGAAGCAGATCCCGCAGTTAGCTGGTTGGACCGTTTTGGATCTGGTCCAACGCTTGTCTGGGGTCCGCTTCGTTGCCATCTTTGATTTTTGCTGGTTTTGGGTGGGTGCTATGTCTTAGTGACGAAAAAAAAGAAAAAATGTAATTATATAATATGACTAAAGGCTTAAAAATACTTTAGTGGCCGATAGTGGCGAGCTATTTACGTAAAAAAATGAGAAAAAAAAAAATTTAATTAGTATATACTTTCCTTTCCAGTGGTCGACTCCTTCAACGGGAAAAGAGAGTGCGTGGTAATCTGCCGAAGAAAGGGTGCTTTTGGTCGATTTACGAAATTTAACCCCATACCCTCATACATTACAAAAAAAAACCGTCTCTAAACTACGTTAAAGTGACTCGACGAGACAAGTGGTAGAGCTACCGTAACGACTTTGTACGCGGTCAAAATTCCCGACGCGTGGAAGCATTCCGGGCTTCGCAACTCCAGCATACGCCATCGAACGTTGAACCGATACCACTCGTCTAACACGCATAAGAAATAGTTAGAATCCTTCCGCGACATAAAGGCAAGGTAGCCTTCTATTTTCTTGAGAGTCCATGCTGATAGGTAAACCCATCAGACTGGCAGTTCCATCAAGAAAATAGAAGGTCCTTACAGGGGTTAACCTGGGACAACACATCGGAAGGATTCTGTCGCGAGAAAAAAAAAAAATCAAACAAAAGGAGAGCGGAAGCTACAACTCACGTGAAGCGACCTCTAATGTGTATCACACAATTCCACTGCTCCTGATAGTGGGACTCGAGTACCAAAGTACCTTACATCCTCCGTAAAGGACCAACTCGTCAGAAGACGCGAAGTTCTTTCCCCCTTAGGATGTTTTTGGGCCCCACGTTGGGCGCCATTTGTAATGATTTTCTCTCTTCAACTCGAACGCGGAACCGACCTCTCATCGGTTCTAGACGTTAAGTCTGAGTAGTGCCAACGGATGGTACCAACAGGTCAACCAATCCGTGCACCGTAACCCATTCATGCGGTGACTGCTTGTCGGCCAGCTAGTTCGGAGAGGATTTCGGTCGCGGGTCTCCGAATGGATTACGCTCAATTACAATATTTCAGTCACCTGAACTTGCCCGTTTTCCAAACGCGTCAACAATTACTCATCCAGAACGAGAAACCTACATTACGTTAGTTCTGGATGCGATCTATCCACAGATCTCAAATCAAAAAAAACGCTACAAAATCCCATAGGCGCGTTACCGATTCACCGACGCGGTACCGAAAAATAGGCTACTCGAACTTAAATCGAAGGAAGCTACTCTAAGGAAATGACGAAACAAGCAAAGGTACCGCGTACCGCGCGCGACGCGAAACCGACTTCAGCGGATTTGCAGAAACCCTACCCTCGCGACGGCATACTTACCCTACACTCTCTGTTCCCACTGAAAAAGAAGAGTCACTGAAAAGGAAAGTCGTTCGTTAAATTAGCAATTCATTCTTAGTTTATTCAATTCTTACATATCATATATTCTTATATATCCTGGGCAATCTATGTTGAATAATGACAATGAGAGGGGACATAAGAGCTGAACAAAATCAAATTATGATATTTACCCTCATATCAAATATTATTTTTACTTAATTTAAAATATATTTATTATGTGTGTATAAGTGTATTTTGAAAAGAAAAACAAACAGAAAAATGAAAATATTGTATATATATGCGAAAAGCTAATATCAAAAGAACTGTCTTTTCTTTACTTATTTTATTGTACATGATATCCCAGTGTATAATTCATTGATTTTTTTGTTCCATATTTTTTTTATTTTTCTCATTAAATAAACCTTAAAAATTCAATAAAAAAAATAAGAAACATGGCAAACAATTTTCATTTAAAAGACGGCGATATTATGTAAATATAGTTCTTTTCTTTATGAGGAAGACAGCCGAATGCAAAAGAAGTGCGTTTTGATTAATGTCTGAACATGGAAACATTATACATAAGTCATTCGCGGTAATTAAAAAGATTTAAAAATATATCCTAATATTATCAGAAAAAAACACAGAGAACTTCCCCAAACATGTTGTGAATAAGGTTATACCGATATTATTTACAAAATAAGAAAAAAACTATATGGATACGATTCCGGGATAAATAAGAGGTAAAATAGCTAAAGTAAATATAAGTGAATTAGAGATCGTGCAGTAAAGAAATGAAATCAGGGGCGGCAACTTGTGGAAATTAGTTTTCTGATTATCTTCATAACAGCTAACATCTAGCATCTAATATTATAGTTAGCACTTTTTATTCTCATTTCTTCGAAACTTTTTGCATATCATATCGTTTGTTTAGCGACTAAGTTCAACGAGATATTGCAATCAACTAATCAAATTAAGCTATGTACTAGCAACGTAAGTTAAAAAGTGGAAAATAATGCAGAAACATCAGCTTCCTAGTTTAAGCTATACACAGGGATTTATCTTCAAAGATGAACCCAAAAATCTAATAACTTAAGGAGAGAGTATCAGTTGCAGATTTGCGATTTGAATTTTGTTCTTTCTTTCGAGTAAGCTAACATGGGTTTATGTGTGTGTAAAACATATGATAAATCGTTTTGATTTAACAGATACGATATGGAAAACGAATGAACAAAGCAAAAATGGTTTTGAACTGTTGAATACTCCGTTGGGCTTGGAAAGTCATTTTATTAGCTGTTTTATCTCTATCGGCAATCAATTCATGAATATAAATCTCCCAACATTTGCGATTCGATATAAAATCTCTCGACTTTCACTAGACTAAAATGCGTTACTGAAGCTCAGTATTTAAAATATATTTTTTTCGAAGAAACCGTGAAAAGCTAGGACTCAAAATACGGACGAAACAAATGATTTAAATCAGTAACATGAAAATCACTCAAAGGAAACAGCGTTAAAGCAAATAATATTTTTGTAGTAGTGAGTTGAATACTATTTACGCCCTGAGCGTGAGACCTCCTGGAGCGCAGAACTTCTGGACTATCTAACAAACGCCTCTTCTATCGGACTAAGAACCAAGCTTGGAACCATTTGACACATTACGTTGGGCTAGGCCTCGTTGAACAAATAAATCAATGGCATTGTTTAATATTATCGTATTCTGTGTTCCTATCTTTCAGGGATACCTTGTTCCTGAATATAAGCTAAACTTTCTGAGACTGACACACCAATGTCTTGATTCGATTGAAAACAAAATAGGTTCGAATGTCCTACATATGACAATAAATACAAAGTTAATTTGAATCCGAAGTAAATTATACGAAAATAACGTTCAAAGTTGGGATACATTAAAGAAAATTATGGTGTCATATAAATATTGAAATTGCGAAAGAAAAGTATTGTATGGGTTGTTGAACACTATAAAGACTACTTTTGTGTCTATTACTTTTTCTCAGAAAACTTAAATTGTGCGGAAAACCGGGATTTATCAATAGTGAAATGTATCTGTCTATAATATGATTTTTGATATTTTACTTATTGTGAAAACTAGAAAAATTAGTGCTTACGTTGTGTATTTTAAATGGTATAATTTCCGATATCTCATTGAATATATTCAGTTATCATTTTTTTTTTTAAGACATTCATTCATTTATTCTAACATTTAATTGTTTCATTTAAGTTTAGTATTTTTTTTCTGAATTTAGTACTCGATTCACTAATCATTGAGATTTTTAGTTTATTTAGTTTATGTTCAAGTTATGTTAGCTTGACGTTTTCTTCATATGAAGCTTGTTTACGTTTGAAGTGTTGATTTTTAATTTTACTTCTTATAATTATTCCAAGAAAGCTCATTCAATTATCGCATATCAGTTGTCATTTGAAATCATTGATTAAAGTTTTAAAAGATTTCATTGGATTTAAAGAATAGTGGTTAGTTGACATTCTTGTTATACCATCTTTTGACATGCCCCCGATTTTCATCTAATAATACATGTTTAAAAATTATATCAAGAAAATCGAACAGTTTTAGTCCGGTTAATACATTTTTGTCTTTTATAATTTGTTAGTAATTTATTTTGGTTTTTTTTTCATAAATTCCTAGTCATTGTAAAATTCATGGAATCTGTGGCATGGTTGACGACAAAGGCACGCACCTGTCTCTAGGATCCAACCACGTTGTCTCCTTGTTATTGTGGTTAATGTAGTAGACTTTGCCGTCGTAATCGCGGGCAATATCCCAACCGGCTGGCAATGGAAAGTCACCAGTTTGATGATGTTGTCCTTTTTGACATTTTTCTAGGCACTCGGTTCGTCGCCGTGTTTGCTTGCTTGCTTGTGTCCCTTGCACGATGTCAGCGATGGAAGTAATCCGAAAATAGTTTGATGGCAATGGCTGCTGGTGCTGGTGTTGCGTTGGGCTAACATAAAGTTACACAATCCACTCGAGATTTTCCCTGATTCGCTTCTCCTTGCGACTACAGGCACTGTTTTCCACGTTCCACCACGCTCACCCTTTTCTTTGGTCTTTCAAGTCTCTCCAGTCAAGTCCTCAATCGCGCGTTCCTACAATTATTTATGCATTTTCTACGCCGCGTTCCCAATTCTCTGTTTCATCAAATTTATTTTGAATTTTTATTTCTCAGATGGAATTTTTATTTTCAAATTTATTTAGCGCGCGGCAGCAACGAGGAGAGAGCGGCGGCCGTATTTCGAATTGGACGACGGCGGCGGCGGCTGTAGGGCACATGATTGTGAGTCAATTCTAACTTTCTTTTTAGTTATTAACTAAACTAACCTCTTTCCTAATGTTCTGCTCCGGTGAATGTCACTGCCTCACGAATAACGTTTTCCAAAAACTCTTTACGCACACCACGCGTTTCTTCATAGATTAAACCGGGAATACGTTTCACTCCACCACGTCGCGCCAAACGACGTATAGCTGGTTTTGTAATACCTTCGATATTCTCATGAAGAACTTTACGATGACGTTTCGCGCCTCCATGTGGCTGTCAAAATTTCCGGTTGTCACCTCGGACAAAACATATGTGCGTGGAATGGCACTTCATATGGCGGAAATGTGCTTCTTCAGATGTCGCCAGTGGCATAGTTTTCTCGATGGCCACGGTGGAGGGGCATTTCCAGATGGCTATGTCTCGAAATGTGCCGGGGTTGGATTAATTCTATATTCCGAATATTTATATCCACGGATCTAAATATTTGGACAGAAAAAAAAATATTTTCTGCACAACGATATCCGCACAACAGATGAAGTCCGCTGGCACTTCGAGGACATATCCATCTGGCAGGTTACAAGGGTTCGGGATCGGAATCACTTCGATTCCTGGGCGTAGTCGTCACATTACAGCACCTTCGACTGATAGCTCAGCGTTGAGATGTAAACAAACTCCTATAAATTCACTTTGGAAGGCGATAAAAACTAAACGGGTATAAGAACTGAAATAATTTTCACTCCACTAGAAGCGCTATTGTGTTCTCCGCAGATCATCTGGATTTCACTGTAGAAATCCGTCTCTAAACCGTACAAAACCTTGAATTTTTGTTGGCACCTCCACAATTCTTCATATAACGCCATGTAAGTTAGCCAGCAAAGTCGGCCTACTAATGGTCATGTGTGTGGTAGTAAGCGCTGCTGCCATATGGCTTGTATCTATCGTCAGTTTTGATTGATACTATCGGATAATATTTAGGTGCTAAATTTGCCAGCCAATGTATAGTGGAATTGCACATATCCTTTTAATGTCTAAAAGCTATGGACAGGCTTTCCATAAAGTGTGAGTAAAAATAAATTTATCAGAGGAAAGACGACGCATTCGACTTGTAGCGATAATTTTTTGATTTAGGGTTGTAAATTGCTAGGACGGTTTTGTACTAAAGGTGTGTCGCTGGAAACAGTTTCTTATATATAGACTAGATTTTTTGATGGAGACTGATTATACTAACATTAGACTCGCAAAAGAGAAAATTGAGCTTGGAAAGCAACAGCAAGATCGTTTATTAAAGTCTGTTGAGGTTGAATGGGTGTTGAGAACTCTACGCATTATAAACCGAGAAATAACATTTTTAGAGAAGGTTTTGAACGAATTTCGACGATTTAGCAGCGATCTCTCTCTGAACCTTCTGTTTTCATGCGGGAAACTTGTTACACTTCTAATATCATCAAATATTTGCCGCTTTGCTGAATTTCGTGAGGTTGATCATGTGTGCACCATAGTCAATGGACAAACGAGAAGTGTACCCTGTTCTGGGATGGGTTGTTTTAATACCCGAAGATTCAGCATTGATTCAGGGTATTTTGCATCGGAAATGTGCAGGGAAGTTGGACGAGTTGTAGTGTCGGCAGGTTGGAAGTTGTTTAGATTGCATCGCAGCTAATTATCCGCATCCATCGTGCGAATGCAAGGAGGGCTACATGAATAAGCTGTGAAGCGAAATATTTTTCAATGGTTTGGCCACTGCAAAAGGTAGGGCTCCATGTTGCCGGTATGTATTTCAGTGCAGCAGCTGCATCTTTATTCTCTGCATCTCTTATATATTATTGCCAAGATCATTGCCTTAACTTCTTTATTAAAAATTACTTTGAAGATAACTCATAGTTTTGTCCCTGAAAGTCTTCCGGTAGTATTAATAGTTTTTTTGACTTCATAAATCAGCATCACAAACAAATGGTGCTATAACTTTTATAGTTCTTGTTATTAGTAGTAAAAGTAACACAACAAATGAAAACAAACAACGGTTATATAAAATTGATATTGCGATATCGGAACTTGATATCAGGCCATGTCGAACGTAAATACCTCAATTTCAAACAAATACGTGATGTTTTCTTTTGTTTTAAATTTTTTATGGATAAAATGAAGTTTAATTATTACATTCTGTGTAGTACACCTTTTATCAGTAATTAAACCGGGAAAGTAAGATTCAGTAAATATTTTTCTTTTATATTAAAGTAGAGAAAATAAAATGGATTATTAAACTAAACCGTCGGTCTTTCCATTCCGTCAAGTCTGACCAGGTATAGGAACCGCAACGATGGGCGGCTTTTCGGGCAATATGGGCTAGCCATCGGGCGTGCTCCACCGTTTTATTGTTTCCAGGGACTCTTGCCGGGTAGAGTGGTCTTTCGCTCGCGTGCCCTTTTATGGTATAAGGTTATGTGATTCGATCACATAATTCTATAACATAAATTGGTCACGTCTATATTTCTCTTTTGATGGGAAAGTTCATCAAATTATGTTTGTATGAGTTTTCCACTCAAAATTGAAATATATGGCTACGTCTACGGGTGGTGCGATGGGGCACCACATCCATCTGGATGCCCCACTCTTATTTGTGGGCCATAAGGATCGTCGTTAATGACTTAGTCTCCGCCAGACCATCCGTTTTTGCTCGTCCCAACTTGTTCTCTGAACTAGCAATTTTCAACCCTTAGTAGGTTACCTCAGCCTCGATGCCAGTCAATCGGCATGGTGACCTGTTAATTCGTGAATGCGAAATTTTTTTGTAGTGGGTCCTTTTGCCCTTGAACCCGCTCCACGACACCACAACGCTAGCCTGCCAGCGCATATACGCGTCCCCAGACAAGGCCAATCTCGGCGGATCTTAACATCTTCTTCCACCGAGGCAGCAGACCATCGCTGCAGTCCTTCATGGACATTTTTATACCCAATTTCACTACAGGATTTTTTCGTGGATCTTGACGCGAGTAGACTACCCTCGAATACAATCTTTCAACCACTAGTTAAAATTGCCCATTTAAAATGCGTTCGAAAATGTGTCAATGAAAAATTGCATACTACAGCCTTTTTGAAGCTTCCAACAACTCAAAAAAGAACAACTTCCAACTCACGCGTTCCCGATCTACGTACCAGCGCGATACCAGACAAAAGCTATTCTAATCTTAGCCGAAACATTCTTCGCTAAATGAAATCGTCAAACTACAAATTAAGGCATCACGTAACCGAAACGAAAGCATTGAATTAATTAGTCACGGGCTTCGTGGAACCCCATCCACTCTGTGGCATACTCACCTCCCGCTTCTGTTGCCATCTCTAACCACTGAAAGGAAAGAAGAGATTTACTTCTAGCGATTCGTGATTGTTTTTATTTTTTTTTATTTTCCCGTATTATGATGTATTTTAACATTTTAATACGTTTAATTTAATTTACTTCTAATATAATCGTTAGAATTATTCAAAAGGCATCATTTCATTGGATAACCATCATCAAAATATTAAATATGATCAAAAATTTCTAGTGCTAGTGTTTACAACACATTTCTACAAAATATTTGTTATTTCAAATAGTTTAGCATGATCGTACTTGTAACCTAAGGTTTTGATATTCAAACTTTATTTGATACTAGCAAAATTTTGATACAAGTAAAAATTAATTAGTTACAAATAGTTATCAAAAAGTTGTGTCAATTGTAAGTTAATTTATGGTAAAATCTCTTTTTGAAGATAAAATTTACAAAAACGATGCTCGATGCTACGTGCTTGGGGTGCTTAAGCAATAACGATTGCATTTAAATGGATCAAATTTGTTTCGTTCAATATCCTGATGTAGAGTTTTAATTTTTAAAAAGTATAAAT
The DNA here is from genome assembly GCA_963969285.1 of Odontomyia ornata. Classification (NCBI taxonomy): domain Eukaryota; kingdom Metazoa; phylum Arthropoda; class Insecta; order Diptera; family Stratiomyidae; genus Odontomyia; species Odontomyia ornata. The sequence continues at coordinate 140,199,639 of OZ017742.1, read as the reverse complement.
CCTAGTCGGACATTCCAAATACTTTTGATGAAGTTATGCATATTAATTATTGTTTTTTTCGGCAAGGTATGCAAAACATTTTTATTCTTCTTCTTCGTAGCACTACAGCCTCTCTCAGGCTTTTGCTTCCTGCAAATAACATCTCCAACTGCCTCGGCCCATTGACCGTGTCGTCCAATTTTGAAATCCGAGCAGCGATGAACTGTCTTCGTCGACCGAGTCAGACCAGCGTTTCCTCGGTTTCTCCACTGGTCATTTTGAGTCTAGTACCTAACGATTTGGCTGATATGTTTAGTTAAATTGACCAAAATCTATTAAACTAAACTTTTTGAGGGCAAAATATTATCTACAATATATTTTATATTTTAAGATTATGAAAAAAAATTATTTTCGTTTTGGCTATCAAAAATGGCAGGTCAAAAACTGGCTAGAAGGACTTTTTTTGTTCTTATTTCAGAATAGATAAATACTATTGTGATATACAAACTCTCTTGTAATTGAAAATTCTTTTAATAAAAATGGAATGAGAAAATAATATTTAGTGCTGAAGAATCGTTTAATAGGATGATTTTTGAGCATTGCAGATAACCTGAAAAAGTTAATTCTACTTCTTTTCATTCTACAAATCTTTCTATTGATAAATTTACACTTAGCCAAAACACAACCAAAATTTTGTATTTATGTTCAAATATCTTTCGAAACTTAATATTTTGGGAATAGAAGATTATTTATCTCTAAAACTATTTTTATGTACACTCTTCAATAGTTTCCCGGGATGCATCAAAACTATTCCACATATATTTTGATGTTTGCTCTAATTCCCCGGTCCCCGAACAGTCGGCCCATATATTGGTCTTTAGACATCAAAATTTAACTTCAAACAACCACATACTCAGTAGAATTGTTTACTTTATGGCTGCGGGTATTTTATTACCATAAATGAGTTGTAATACTGCATTCCAGAGAAAATGATGATGGTCAATTAGCTCCCTTTGAGTTAACGAAAATCCTTTTGAAGACCCGATTTTCATCATAAATATATTTTCCAATGACCGTTAATGACTCAGACAACTTCAAGTACTTGGTATTAGTCACGTGAGTTATGGTATCAAGCTTCTTAAATTCCCAGAAAAACCTTTGATTTTGAAATCGTGTTTATTACTCCGCACTTGTAACAATACTGAAAGTATATTTTTATGCAAAAAAGTAACTAAGGAAAGGTGCTTCCAATGCACGGGATAATTGACGATGATATATTTTCGAGTGCAAATACAGAGAGATAAATGTTAAAAATGAAAAGCAATAGTTATCAATTTATTTGTACATTTCAGGTATAATAGATATTTTAAAAGCCAACTGTAGTGAATCGAAGGAATATAAATGTCCATAAAGGACTGCAGCGATGGTCTACTGCCTTTGTGAGCGAAGATATTAGTGCTCGCCAGAATTGGCCTTTTCTGAGGATGCGCAAATGCACTGGGGGGCTAGTATTGGTGTTTCGTTGGGTTTTTGTCCCCAGCACAAGCGCCCACTATAAAAAATTTCACATTCATGAATTAAACGATCGAATGACTCGGTTCGACGGTATCGAGGCCGAGGTAGCCTACTGAAGCCAAAGTGGAACAACAGACTGGGTCTGGGGAGCACGTGCGAGACTCAAGAGGATCTCGTCTTTAGCATTTATACTTACGTCCCCCAGATAAGAATATGGCATCCAGGTGGAAGTGGTACTCGCTCACACGCCCCCATCTGAATCAAGATCATAAAAACATAATTCGCATGAATTTTCCTTTAAAAGAAAAATAAGAATGTTTCAGATTTATGTTAAAGTTTTATATGATGGAATCACATAACACTTTGAAATAAATGGGAAAGCCAAGCAGAAGGCCACTTTACCCTACGAGAGTACCTGCAACGACAAAGAAAAAGAGATGAGCTTACCCGATGGCTAGCTAGTGGATGGGCGTGGCGGATCCCATACCTGGTCAGGGTTTCATGTAAATGAAAAGACCGAGGTTTTTTAGAAATTCATTATTCCAAAGAATAAACTTTAACAAATTTTTGTTTGTCTGTTCAAACACAAATAAATATTAGATTTTAGGTCTATTTAATTCATTTTTTTAATTAATTTAGTTTCTTTATTCTTATTTTAAGTTTTGTAAATACATATATATGTGAATTTATTTAATGCCGACCTCTCATCGATTCCAGACGTGAAGTCTTGAAACATGACAATGGACTATACCCAACAGGTCTATAAGTCCGGACACCCTTAGTCTCGTCCGAGGTGGCTGCTGGCTAGCTAGCTAGTTCGGAGAGAAGTTTTGGTCACGGATCTCACGTGAGCAGACTAAGTTCGAAATACAAACACTCAGCCACCGGTTCAAATGCCCGATTTAAAATGTGTCGAACAACTTCAATCGACTCTACTTTAGATTCTTCTTCTTTTTCTTAACACTACAGGCCCTCTCGGCCCTTCGCTTCCTGCAAATCGAACCTCCAACTGTCTCGGTCCGTTGACCGCGTCCTCCGAGCAGCGATGAACTGTCTTCGTCGACCGAGTCAGGCCAGCGTTTCCTCAATTTCCCCACTGGTCTCCGGCCTTCAGTTCTCCCAGCGAATCCCTATTTGGGTATCCATTGTTCGTCCATACGTTTCACGTGGCCAGCCCATTGCAGCTTCCGCAGTCTTACAATCGTTCCGACCTCCGGCTCATCAAAAATTTCATACCGCTCATGGTTGTATCGAATTCGCCATTGGTCCCTGTCTAGCTTCGCTCCGATTATTCGCCTCAGGACCCGTTGCTCAAAGACGTTCAATATATTTGCGGATGCTTGGGTTAGGGATCATGTTTCACACCCATAGCATAACACAGGTCTTATCACAGATTTGTACACTTGGAGCTTTGTTTTCCTGTGGATGCAGCTGGTCTTCAAGATCGTCAAAACTGAATAAAATATTTTATTTGCGAGCTGTATTCTTCGGCGTATTTCGTCTTTTCATTTCCCGTTTTCGTTGTTTTGGTGCCTTAATATACAGATTTGTCAACATTTTCGATACTGTATTCGACAAGTGTGATATTTTGTGTACTTGAGGTATTTTTCCTCGACTGCGTCATGAGCTTTGTTTTATTTTCATTGATTTGTAGCCCTACTAGTTTTGCTTCGCTGTTGAGTTTCAGGAAGAGTTCTTTGGCAGTTGTTAATGACCGTAACAAAATTTTGATGTCGTCCGCATAGGCTACTACTTGGCTCGACTTGTATGGTAATTTACCTCGCGTATCCACAGGTAGCTTCCGTATGACGTACCCCAGAGCCAAATTAAATAGCAATGGGGCCAGCCCATCTCCCTTCTTTAGTCCGATATTTTCGTCAAAGGCATCGGTGAGTTGGTTATTGATGCGGACTTGGGATGTCTTCGACGTCATTGTCATTTTGGTAAGACGGACTAATTTGGCTGGGATGCCAAAGCAAAGCATAATTTAATATAGTACGTCATGATCAATACTGTCGTATGCTTGCTGAAAATCAACGAAAATCTCATGTACGTCTATGTTAAACTCCCAGCACATTTCAAGTACCTGCTTGACTGTAAACAATTGGTCTATTGTCGATCTGCTTGCTTTCAAACCACCTTGATACTCCCCAATAATACTGTTGGCATATGATTGGATTTTAGTTTCTAAGATCTTTCAAAATATTTTATACGCAGTACAAAGTAGTGATATGCCTCTATGATTTTCGCACTGTAGCTTGTCACCTTTTTTGTGGATAGGGAATATAATTGATTGGCTCCACTCTTTTGGCATTTGTTCTTGTTGCCAAATGTGCTGGATGAACACTACTGCCACCACGTTTGATGAACTCCTCTGGAATCTCACCGGGGCCCGGCGCTTTATTTTTCTTTTGGGCTTTGATATGGAACAAACTTCACCCAGAGTTGGTGGGGCCAATGGAAGCTCTCCGCAGACATCTATAGGCTCCGATGTTCTGGAGGTGTGCGGAGGATTAAGCGGATTCTTGAAATATGATGCCCATCTTTCCTTAATCTTAACTTCATCAGCGATGATATTGCCGATGTCATCACCTTTCGATGTCAATTTTTTGCAGCGGGCTGGTCTTCGCCGAATATGCCTTTGACATACGATATCGATAGGTTCATTTGATCAAGTAATGATCTGAGTTACAATTGGCTCCTCGGTACGTACGGACGTCAAGTATGCTCGAGGCACAACGTTGTTGGATCAGAACATGATCGATCTGGTTTTGTGTGTTGCCATCCGATGATACCCAGGTCATTTTATGAATGCCGATGTGGGAAGCAAGTTGAAATAGATTTCTGCTACATGCAAAGTCAACCAGGCACTGGCCGTTGTTATTTGTTTCATCGTGGAGGCTACATACTCCAGTCGTTCCCCGATGAGAAAGCTCATTGCCAACCTGAGCGTTAAAATCACCCAGAATTATTTTTATGTTATTTGTAGGCAATGAATCAATTAGTCTTTCCAGGTAATTGTAGAACGTTGCCTTCGTTTCCTCGTCCTTTTCTTCGGTCGGGGCGTGAACATTGATCAGCCAGATTTTGAAGAATTTCGCTTTTATACAGTTCGCATATAACCGTTTGTTTATTGCCTTAAAATCAATAACGTGCGATTTGAACTCCCTATCCACAATGAAGACCACTCCGAATTATCGTTTCCCAGTAGGCTTTCCACTTTTAAATATTGTGTGTGATCTCATGTCTTGAATGTCGTTTCGAGTCCAATTCGTTTCCTGGACTGCCCTTATTTTTAATTGATATTGACTGGCCTGTTGTAAAAGGTCCTTAACAGCGCAAGGGTAATTGAGTGATCTGACATTCCAGGATCCAATGCTACTTTAAATTACGTAACTTCATTCTGGCGAAAAGGAACAAAAACAACCGCTGAAGAAAAACAAATATAAAAATACGCGCTTCCGAATATTACCAACGTGACGCCCCAAATACTCTACTCGAATTCAAAACCGAAAAAATATACTCTAATAAAAACACGCAAATTCAAAATATGGCACCTTGTACCGACCGCAACGCGAAACCGACCATTCGCGGATTACTGGAACCCTACCCTCTTGGCGACATACTCACCTCTCGCTCGCATTATCCTGCTTTAAGAGAACAGGTTTACTGGAAAAGAAAGACGTGCTATAAATTCAGCAATCCATAATTTATAATTTTTTTATACAAAACGCTTCATTTAATCTTGAGTCTTAAATCTTTTAAATATTAAGTACCACAAATAAGGTAGATTTATAATCAATACCATACTTCACCAATTCTACGAAGCAGTTAATGCTCGCAATGATAGTCTCAGACAGTGTATTATGTAATTTCAAGATTTTAACTTATCAGTCTGAAGGAATTTGGTAGCTAATCTTAAGGTTTTGTTATTCTGTATGAATCCTTAACATAAATCATGAAAATTGTGTGCACACCTGTCAATTCAATTATAGTCTTATTGATGCGTTATGGTTACATTTGTTTGAACTCATCGACAACGTATAGATACAATAATGAATAATGCATAGCAATGTATTACTGGTAACAATACTTGTTTATGTAAAATAAATTGGCTACAACGAATTATTCTTGATAATTTTCATGTGCACCTTAAACCACATCAAATCTTAGAAACAAATTTCTTCAAATTGATTAAATTTTGATTGTTGGTAGGTGTTCTTAAATCGCTTTTCAGTTTTTTTTTTTTTCGGTGATATGTTGATTTGAAATAAAATTTATATGCAAGATATTATGGTATTGAATATTTTAAAGCCAAAATTTATAGATACGCATATCAGGAAAAACTCCAAGCCGAATAATCATTCGATTCCATTTATTGCCCACTGCAATATACGTTTACTCGAACTTGTTTCAACTTATACTAATTTTGAATTCCAAGTTTCTTGTTCATCAAGCTGTATTCTCTATTCCCTCTTTTTTTCCTCAATTTGTGGTATTAAACAAATTTCATTACTATACACTCAGTCGACTTTAATTTAGAAGCCAAAAGCAAGACAAAAAGAAAACTGTTCCTTCAACTCATGCGAGATTCGGTGAAGCGAGAATAAATATCACGAGTCAAAAATAATTGGAATAGCATTCCACCATACAAGAGGACAAAAATTAAATACATATATAGAGAAAATATCACTAACTGTTGAGCATACCGGAGCCTATCGATGAGTATTTGTTATTGCCCCGAGGCGAGGTCAGGCTCGACTGGAATTCAATTGTTCTATGGGGCACCATTTGTTCGTTTCAGTATCGTTTTCGTTACTAGGAAAAATTACATAATATACAACCTTGACTGAGCATAGCAATCTAGATTCATACCAACGTGTGTGTCTAATATAATACCTTGACATTGCGACAATATATTATTAAACATTTCAGCTCCTTCAGACAAGGAATCGCTGTCTTTGTAACAAATCAGAACCTGAGTTTCTCCGATGACTTTTGAATTCGTTATCAACAGCTCATTTGTTTCGAGATCTTGTTCGAAACCACTTTTTTCGTACTCCAGTGAATCACTGATGCTTCCATTAACGCCTGCATCCAGTGAGGTGAACGATCCCCTACGGTCGACTGTCACTAACAGAATCACAGAATACCATCTTTCAGAGTTCAGACACTCTCTCGAACAGGAACGATTTGCTGATATTTTTATATGGCAAGATGTAGCACATCAAGAGCATTTATTGTCGTGTCATCTCTACTAGCTACTAAACAATCAATGCTGCCAATGATCAGGCTGTACTTAAATAAACTTGAAATTGGATTATTATCGGGAAGTTTCGCATTTGAACTTGTTACCGTGATTTTTTGCGCTACGTACATTGACGTCGTTTACCTGGTGGCCGGAACCCACTCGAATTTTTCCTTGAGCGTTGGCCTTCATTACCTTTATAATCGCAATTTTTACGATTGTTTTATCGCAACATGTATATGATAACCATTCAAGACGCGGTGACTCGCAAAATTTTCCTTGGGATGATGCGTGCGAACGTAAGAGTTTGGTGACCGATGACCCTTCCGCAACAGGGAAGCAAGCATGCATGATGAAGATGCTTGCAACAAAACTTACCACCGCAGGACCCCCTGTCCGGACTCACTGGGGAAAACCACTTTCGCCACAATTCGACACCTTCTGCACGAAACGCACTTTCCGTGGCACAAACACTTTGCAAATCAATCAATTTATTCGCCTTTGCGCTCGTCCTGTACTAACTATTTTACTTTAAATAACAACTATACATCGTGGCGGCTGCTTTGTGACGTATTTAAAAATTTTAATGGTGTAAGTTTCAGAAAATTGTCTCAAGTACTTCACACATCACGACAATAAGCAAGCACACGACCGCCATTTTTCTTCTCACTCACGTCTCGGTGAAGTCCCCGCATGCTGTCAGTTATTTTTTTTAGTTCGTGGAACACCCGTCGACGTCAGTGAAGTAAGATGTCGGGATCTGCTGGTTTACGTTTAGTTCGCGCAACACCCATCGACGTCAGTGGCGTAGGGTGTAGAGATCTGTCACACAACCTTATCAGCTGCTTGGGACGTTTAAATATAGGGGTGGTAGATCTCGGTAGAATATCGATCCGTGGGATCGAGGTTATCACAAATGTCTATCGAAAATCGTGCCCGAATATGTTTTTGTTTACAGGACTGGCCGACGATGTCAAAAGTTAACTCAAATGCTCCGCACCCAGGTCATTCATTAATTGCGTGTACGGCGACACACATCCGTTGCTCTATAATCATTGATTAACCCCGAAACAACACCCAATTCAAATGCAAATCTGCAAATTCTCGCGACAAGAACCATTAAATCACTCGCGAAAATTTCTAGGCTAACAATGAAAAACTAATTTTATGCACTTAATGCAAATGAGGTAACACTGCAGTTTTTCAATGGTATGGGGAAATGAAATTTGCCCTTGCATTCTCATAAGATCGGTCAGACTTTATAATTGCTATATTGCACAATTTATACGTGGTATTGAACACTAATAATAATGTCGCGTGTTTTCGGTTCGCGGCCAATAATAATTTTAATGTTCCGGGAAAGTGAAAACGCAATGTCCTTTAATTTAAGTTAAAAGAGTTTATTTAATTACAAAAGTGCACAATTATCAATTTAACACATTCACTAATTTTAATTTTCACTAATAAAATTCTAACACTTGTCCATAAATTTCTTATCGCTATTGTCTTCTCAAAATCACCTCACTATTACTTGATCGCTTTTCAATTCGCTTTCCACACACTATCGCAAGTTTTTATCGCGGTCGAATGAATGCCACCATTCATTCAGCTCGCCTTTATATAGGGCCTCTAATCATTCAACTCAGTTCTCGTACATTGGTGAATAAGCGGGAACATTCCAGCATGAATGGGCAGTGACTCACTTTCAGATGTTGATAATGCTTGTTGGGTTCTCGTGGGTTCGAGTAAATTCATTGGGCTCTTTCACGTGGGAATGGTAAAAACCCATATCCAAACAGGTTTCGCGCTTACACGTTGCATAGTTGAGCCAACCTATTTTTGTATACGATACACGTCTTGCGAGTGTATGTGTCAAAGGGTCGTTTGATCGTTAAACATCGTGCGGACAACATGAGAGCGAAGACAGAGTGATAAGCCATTGAGAATTTATGTTTTAGCCTTGAATTGTGCAAGAGGTAATAAAAACTGGAATGAAAAATGTATTTTATGATTGTTAAAGTTTGTCGATTCAAATTTATCTCTTGGATTTATTTAGATCCTCTGTGTTTTTCCGCTTTCTGAAAATATATTCCAAATTTGAATTACTTTTTTTGTCGGATAACTTGCCTATCATAATGTGATTCTTTGAAGATTATGCGTACTGTTAATTTTTATGGATTCACAATAGGCAATTTAACTTTATTGAAATCGTGATATTCGTCGTGTTGTTTCCTGAAATTGAATATGGCCTCCACTTATATAAATTTATTAAATAACGCGTAGCTTCTCGCGTCCACGCATCCATTTTTGCACGCAAATTAAAGAAAGGCAATCGTTTCATGACGACTACCTTCTTCACCAAATGATCAATTAGGAATGATTACCGGCGTTTGTATAAAATTTCCCCCACCAAATGATCAACCAAATGCGTTTGTATATGTGCTTTACGCTCGTTCACCCTGAAAAATGTTGGCGTGTTTTTACCATCAGGTCCCCTCAATGCCTCTCACTCTTCTTGCCCATATAACCTGTGTAACGCTCACTTTTAACGCTGCGTCTGAAAAAGCCCATTTGTTGACGTTCTTAATGACTGTGAAAACAATTGCGACAGTAGCTCGTAGACTTATTTGTACATGTTATTATTTGTACATGTAACAATAATGTGGATACTATTCCATACGATTTGGACGTATTGAAATCGAACAAGACACAATTACTTTTTCCATTGTAGTCTGAAGTGAAAAATACGACGGCTACGAACCGTCTCTTGCAGACATCTACATCACGCACAATTGAAATTCGTTCCTTCGTAGTTGGTAGTTGCACACGCGACCTCTTCCGCTCGTTTTATCCCATCGAGTTCCGCCTCGAATCCATTCCGCTCCTCTTGACGAGCCATTTTATAGTGGTAACGGAGGTTTTTCTCGTCCACAGAATCTAGCAATTGCTTCACTAAATTGAGTTGCAAAAAGGATTGCCATCATCAATTTTTTTTTCTGTAGGGTTTATTTAATTTGTTCATTTGTTTCTTGGGGAAAACTTTTTCTGATAATGGTAGTGACGGTAGTGGCGGAGTTTAGCGCGGGTTAGAAAATAACAATGTTAATAAGTTGCGTTTTAAATTGTTTCGCACTTATTACGTTGTTATTTTCATAAAAAAATGGCATTTTCTTCGCAAAGGTCGCAGCTTTCCTAGGCAGGCTGCTGGATCACTACACAACCTTCTTTTAAGTTCTTTCTAGACAAAATCTCCATACATTGTAAGTGAGTAATAGTTTCCATATAAGAACAACAAAGCCACATTCTCCTCAGCTTGGGTGAATAATAAAATGAAAATTATCCTCTAAGCATAACTCTCTCATTAATAGCTGATGGATGGTAATTTTTCTTTAGTTTAAATTAAATTAAAATTCAATTTGAATTAAAACGCGCTTCAATACAGCCTATCTTGTGCTTTGTCTTAGAGATAGTGTTACTATTTCTTTTTTGACTGTACTAGCACTTATGAAGGTGATATGATCTATATCACGATTGGACGTGTTCGCGCTCAGCTGTAGTTTGACCTGATTTTAAATCTGAAAGTATGACTATTTAGAGGACTTGTAGTACGTCTGATGCATCAGTCGAATCAAATATCAAGTCAGAAATTCTTAACTTTTCAAAATTATATTTAGAAAAACATTAAGTTTTACATCAACACGGTGATTGTAACAATATGGAATAAAATAGAGAATTGTTGAAGAACTCACCACCAGCTGTAGTTGATATTTAGTTTGATATAGTACATGTAAAGTCAAGAAGTGGTTTTCGAAAAAAATGAGTCGTTGCGTTATAATTGAGCAGCGAGAATTGGTGACAAGTGATTTCAAGAATGGTCAATCCTAGCGAAAAATCGCTCAAATAGTTAATTTGGCTCCCAACACAGTGCAAAGTATCATTGAACACTTCAGTCATGAAAATTGGATTCAAGACAAGGGCAGAAGTGGGCCTAACAAAAGTTGCAACTTATCCGACGAACGATTTATTGTACGCAACATCACGGAAACTAGGTTAGTCATGTAATGTAGAAACTGCCCGTTGCGTGCTTCAAGATCACAATTTCAATGGTTGAAATGAAAAAAAACCATTCATAAGCAGGAAAAATCAGATGAGTCGACTTACCGTTGCTAAGGGGTATGCTAACAAAAACTCTGACTTTTGGAGCAGCGTCATATCCAACGACGAGTCTAAATTTGTATCTTTGGATCTGATGGCATAACATACGAGTATGTGGTGTGGAAACCTTATACTGAGCTACAAAAAGAAAATTTAAAAGATACAGCGTAGCACGGTGGTGGAAACGTAAGGGTTTGGACCTGTATGTCAGCAGCTGGGATTGAAAATTTGGAGTTTTTTGATGGTAACATAGACAAAACCATGTCCCTCAACGTTTTGGAAAAAATTGCTCCAAAATGCGACAAATCTTGAAATACCCAACACATTTCGTTTCTACCAAGACAATTTATGCAGTTTTGGCTGATTTGGAACTGCCCTCATATTCTGAACCCACCAGCACATAGCGCAGATTTGAATACAATTGAAAATTTATGGGCGATTTCGGAAATTATTATTCGGAAACACAATATTCCCAATAAGGAGCAATTTAAAGCATTCTCCACAGGGGGCATACCAGTCGACAAGAATAATTTTGGAGACCAGCATTCTTCAAGGAGTGCCACCCTTATGGACCCAAGAATATGGAGGTTGCTGTGAAGCTTCTCCTGGGATGATAGGTAACGACCCTGACTGAATCTAGATTACGCTTTGGACAATGAACTTGAATTGATACTTTGGGCTGGGAGATATGATCGTTTGGGCCTACTTGCTTTGCACAGTAGCGCCGAGGTGATACTCGCGCACAAACGACTCAAATTCAAGTATCATACCGTCTCGGTCCCGGTAAAACCTTGGCAGGCCTCGGAGTACGTTTGGAGCTCACATCATTGAGTTGGTAGTGAAAGTTCAGTTGAGACGGACTCCCGATTAGCGCTGGTTTGACTCTGAGCGCTTGCCCCCATAAGGGCCTGTGCCAACCTACGCTTGGCCTCCCTACTCTGCAAAGATTACTATGGGACCAAAAAAGCGGCTACACACCCGAACGAACATAGCAACCCCTAGGGGTAGCCCAATCAAAATGGAGCAATTTCAGCTAAAAAACCTAAAAATGGATCAAATAAACTCTTAAAAGAATTAAGTAAAAATATCCACAACGACGATGCAACCAGCAACTGCAGCCACGATGTTTGTACCACATCCGCTGCGGTACTAACGATGAAAAAAACGACGACATATACAATGACAGTAAAGACGAATGAAAAACAAAGATTAGCCGATAGTCTTGTCCAGAACGAGATTCTTGGGGCCGGAAGAGCGGGAAATTTTGCAGGACGTGCCAGATGTTCACGCCTTGGAGGAAAATATAAAGAACATCGAGAATCCAACAATTACTGTTGCGATCACTACCAAAGCAATCGTAGCAAGGGTCTTAAATGTCAAAATAATAATAAACCATCCTGAAGTTCACAAAGTGATTAAGATAGGAAAAGAAAGGAGTGACTAGACAAATAAAGCGCAGTTCTGTAATTTCATCGCCACCGTCGAAAATCTGGCGGAACTTCTGTACTCGGAAACGGAAGCTGATAACCTCTTCAAGAAAAGGAGGACGCAAAGTATAATTGCCGTCGTGACATCAAGAAGAAAGGCTAATCCCAAAAACGGGAGACGTTCTTAAAAGAATAAAATCTGAATGCGACCCACCAAAAACCAGCAGAGATGTAATTAATGGGCTTCTTGAACTAGAGGCTCTCATAGACTAAAGAAGCGTTGAGGGCTTAGCCTGAAGGGCATGATCAGATACCTCCACAATCAAACATCAACAAAAGAATAGCGTCTAGCCTAATCGAAGGAGATCGGAATAAAAATAGGAAGGAAAAGGCACTTGATGGGCGTAGAACCCTTGGTCAGGGGTCTTAGACAGTGCTGACAAAAGGAGCGAAGAAAGCCAAAAAGAACCTTATTCAAAAAGTACCAGAAAATAAAGTTCGCACGGACGCCCAGCAAGAAAAAATACCCGATGCGAAACAGGACGGAAAGAAGCCCTGTCAAAGGCTTCGGCTGCTGGCACTGCTCGTAAAATCCCAAGAAACCTGGTCCTACGAAGAAGTTCTGCGGGATATTAGGGGAAATGTAAGGCCCAAAGATACCACCAATACTATTAAAGCAGTACAGCTAATGTGGTCGGACCACATACTGGTGTTCGCATTTGGAGCAGAGGCTGACAATAAAGAAGCATTCTGCGGTGCTGTAATGAAAGCCGATGGCAACGATCCAAATAAGAGACATTGACTGCGTCACGGACCTGGCCGAGTGAGAAGAGGCCATAAAGAGGGAGCTCCCTTGCGTGTGCAGAATCAAAGTGAGGCTGACATCAGAAACCATAGGGGACAATGCATGGCCAAAATTGACTTGACCGAAAAGGATGCCGAACAATTTCTGGATAAGGGCAAAGTAAGAATAGGGTGGGCAAAAAGCAGCGCCTCGTCAAAGTTTCGAATGCCTTGGCGATGATCACACTGCACAAGTATGCAAAGGAACCGATAGAAGTTTCCTATTTTGCAAATGCGGTGAAATGGGACATAAAAGAAAAGAGTAAACAAAGGAGGCACACTGTATTCTTTGCAAGGATGCTGATCCAAGACGGGATCTTGGGCACGTTTTGAGATCAGGGAAATATTGAATTTTCTAGGAAACCCCTGCCAAGCTAAATCATAACTTCGATGGCCCGCATCCTGCAGGTAAACCTACATCACAGTTCAGCCAACCAAAACCTGCTTGACCTGTTTGCGGAGACGTGAAAGCCGACCCTTTACTGTTGAGTGTGCAACACCACGATAAAAGTTCTGCATTATGATATCCTGATGAAACTGATACTATCAACATCTGGGTTCAGAACAGTGATTTCCAGGTGGAGAGCTGTGGACGGGGGGATGGTTTCATGTGGTTTCGATACTCAGGGACCACCTTCCTTAGTGTGTACCTAACGCCGAACGAATTGATATAATCTTTCCAAGCTAAGCTTAATGCTTTGTCTCGAATGCACATGGCAACGTGTTCATTGCAGAAGACTTCAACGCTAAAGCAATCGAATGGAGTATGCCTCAAACAGTTCCGCGGGCAAAACGAATCCTAGAAATGGCGGCTAAGATAGCACTTGTCAAGTTAAATGCCAAAAACATGCTGATTTTCCGCCGTATTGGTTGTGAAAGAACTATAATTAACGTGACCTTTGCCTCAGAGTCCTCAATACGGAAAATACACAATTGGTGAGTATTAGAGGACTACTCATCAGTACATTCTGCTTGAGATCAGTGATGTTGTCTCGCGACGTCTATCCTCTCGACATTCTACAATTGGGTGGAACATCGAAAGGATAGACGTCAAGATGTTGGTCGAGGTGCTCACGACAGGTAGTCCACTGTAGGTTGATTCTCAGTGTACAGAAGAACTGGCAGCTGAAGGCGTGGTGGACACAACTAAGAGCATTATCATGACTGCTTGCAGTGCTTCTTTTCCCACTGGAAAACCTTGGCACGACAAGCCTCCAGTGTACTGCCGGTAAACTAAAATCACTGAAAAGCAAAGGGAGTGTCACAAGCTTTGGCGTAAAGCTCAACGGGAATGGAACCCTGCCGAAGCATGCAACCGGGTGGCAGCATTTAATTCAGCCAGGATATGTCTTCGTAAATTGATTAACAACAGCAAGGCTCACTGTTGGCAAGATCTAATGGATAATGTGAACAAAGACACTTGGCGCAAATAAAGAGGAGAAGAGCATTGAGGACTGCATCTTGGTATCTGACAGTCTCTTATTCGGTGATGAGATTTAATTGCAGGCGTGATTCATGTTGCCCACTTTGCTAGAGAGCGCAACGCTATTTGCCTGCGTTCAAGCGAGGACGTGAGGGAGATGGTTTTCCGCGGGGTAGACAGCGCTCACTCAACATCCACAAAAAAACAGGAACAATTAAAAAAGGCCATTTTGGAGGAATGGACGAAAATTACCCTAGCAATTACACAATAACTTGTGGATTCTATGCCAAATAAACTTAAGGATGTATTAAATGCAAAGGGCTGCGATACGAAGTACTGAGTTCGGTATAAAATTTAAATTTTTTTAAATTAAAATTTAGGTTTGAGTGCATGAAATAAGCTTTGACATGAAAATCAAGCAGCATTTTATTTACTGTTTTTTTAATTATTATAAACGAATATTTCGTTACTTGTGAAGTTAGTAACTTAAAGAATAAATGTTTTCTAAAACTTAGCATTTAAATCTTGTCATTATTTTATATAGTTTTGCAATAGAATTCTTAAAAGTTTAAAAATTGCTTCCACATGAATAAACTGTGAGCCACAGCATGTAAAATGTTACTAACCCGGTAGCCTTCATAATAACAATAATCTAAATTGATGCAGTTACTTGATGTTATTAATTAATAAAAAACTTTTAGAAAAAAAAGAATACCGACTTCGGAATGCCCTAAAAAGGATGACATAAATTTTATGGAAGCGGTGCCATATCACTTTTCCCCCGATTTTTGTGTGATGGTGCAGATGTTGGAAATATTTATGTTGAAATGGGGAAATTCATTTGGCGCCGCTTCCATAAAATTTATTTCATCCTTTTTAGGGCATTCCGAAGTCGGTTTTCTTTTTTTTCTAAAAGTTTTTTATTTCACTCTTTTTAGTGGCAATTTTTTTCATTTCAAACTATTCAAAACTAAGTTTCTTGAATACATTGTATCATGTTCTCGTATATTAAAATATAATTTTCTTACTACAACGCAAAAACCACTACGGCTAAAATCTGCACCGTTCATTGGAATCGAATTTAATTTTGGTACATTTAATCCATGATCTCATCAACGTCAACTTTGATTTTAGATTTCATAATAATCCAATATGAATTGTAGCCTTGAAAAATTTTCAAATTTTGCATTCTGATCTGACCCTGAAGCGCTTTTTTATCGTTCAACTTTTGCGACCTTTGAGCGGCCGCCATTTCGTTTCAAATTGTTCGACTTTCGATTTATTATTGTGAGCTTTGTCACACAATAAGTCGTTGTACTAGTTTTGATACAAACTGGAGCTATACTATGGCCAGAACAGAAATATTGCAGAAAATTTGGCGAAAATCGAAGCGAAACTCTGACCCCCAGGCACGAATTTCGTTATATCCTGTGTAGACTCACACATACAACCAACCGCACTTATATATATATATATATATATATATATAGATAAATATATAATACATACCTTTATATAATATATATATATATATATATATATATATATATATATAAAAATATATATATATATATATATATATATATATCTATATATATATATATATATATATATATATATATATATATATATATATATATATATATAAAAATATATATATATATATATATATATATATATATATATATATTATATATATAGATGTACATATATGTACATATATATATATATATATACATATATATATATATATATGTATATATATATATATATATATATATATATATATAGGCATACATATATATATACACATATATATATAGATACATATATATATATATATATATATATATATATATATACATATATATATATATATATATATATATATATATATATATATCTATATATATATATATATATATATATATATATATATATATATATATATATGTATATATATGTATATATATATATATACATATCGATATATATATATATATATATATATATATATATATATATATATATATACATATATATATATATATATATATATGCATATATAAATATATATATATATACATATCTATATATATATATATGTACATATCTATACATCTGTATATATATATATATATATATATATATATATATATATATATATATATATATATATATACATATGTATTTATATATGTAAACATAAAGTTCACTCCGTAATCAATCTCATGAAATTTACTTAAAAATATCCTTTTTAACCGCATCATTCGTTCGCGTTTATTCGATACCCATCGCCTTCGTTTTTAATTAACTATGGCACCTAATTTTCATGAAAGTTTGAAGAAAATCATACCATATAGTTCAATGAAACTCGGCTATGCATTTTCATTTTCATCTGTAAAGTTATGATCAATTATAGCAGGAAACGTATCTCTTTTTAGGTTGCGATTCTCGCCGGTTTTGAGTATGGAAATCACTAATTTTAGATTTCTGGGCATATGTTGTAATATACGAGTACATATAATATTAACTGGAAAGTAACGAATCAACTCTATAATTTGAAATCACTCAGTCCTTTTATTTTTTCGGGGAGTTTTATAAATCCTATGTGTAACGTTTACATCTAAGGATGTAAGAAGAATCCTTTACTAAGCTCATCAGTAAGCAAAGGATGACTTTGGAAGAGAAAAGCATCCTGAAATGTTCCCTCTAACTATTGTTGAATTGTATTTATGCCACATTTAGAAGTAATTTATTGGTTATTTCCGGTAGAAACGATTGAATAAAATGTACCGTTTATGCAGAAAATTAAGGATATTGATAAATTTTATCATTCGCTACCAAAGGACTCGGTATCTCCATCAAATCCTTGAACAGTGCCAACTAATTGGCACTTTTCGTGCGAAAAATTATTTAAACTCAATTTCTCGACACCAATGTATCATATTTAACTGATAGTATTTAGAGAGTCCTTGAAAGGATTCAAATTCTGTTCCGATACATTTTAGATCAATATGTTATCCTTCATTTGAAACCTCTACAATCAAAATCCTTACACGCGTCGATCAGTTATGCTGAAAAATCGGGGTGAAAGTCGGAAATTTTTTAGTTTTAAGGATAAAAGTCCTTTACCGTTACTTGAATTTCTTATCCTTTAAACGGGACCTAACTGGAAGAAAGACGTATCATTTGCCAAAAACAGGACTCTTCTATCTATCTCCGTTTAAAA
Organism: Odontomyia ornata; assembly: GCA_963969285.1. Classification (NCBI taxonomy): domain Eukaryota; kingdom Metazoa; phylum Arthropoda; class Insecta; order Diptera; family Stratiomyidae; genus Odontomyia; species Odontomyia ornata. The sequence goes on along the minus strand of OZ017742.1, from coordinate 140,181,817 downwards.
GTTATGCGTGAACATACAAAAAAAAAAGCAAAAAAAAAAAAATATACGCGATGAATTGATAACCTTCTTTCTTTTGGAAGTCGGTTAAAAATATATATATTCCAACCGTGGCCACACGAAAAATTTGATAATTTATCGATATGGCTTGAAAACAGAAGTTTTGGGTACTTATTACAATATGAAATACTAAATACTGATTTTGCATACAGTTCCTATACGAAACAAAATACACCCTGTTTAAGAACGATTTTTTATGCATGGCGTCATAATTTCGTACCAGATGTCGCCCCCGAAGCAAATTGTTGAACAATTGACATTATCAACATAACCTTCCCGCGTGAACAAACGGATTCGTTGAGCTTAAATGAAATATGAATTTTAAAGGAGAAAATACTAAGGTACTTTGTAATAGCATTTATACTGAATATATTTAAATACTCCTGATTTACAATTAGATACCAAAACGATGGATGGATATAGACAAAATGCCGTTCGAACACTTATTGTACATGAAATATCGGCAGAAACGTTCGGACGAATTGCATTTCCTAGTGAAATATTCACGAGTCTATAGTTTTGATGCTAAGTGTCAACTTTGCAAGAAATATTTTAAAGTAAGCGAACTGCGAGCACACTTTGCAACCGTAAAACATTTGAAGAGAATGAATGAAGTAGCAGAATTGCATTACAACCAGGAGGAGCGAATATTGCAACCTGTTGTAAGGGGGAACGCGTCTCAAACTATGCGTTCTGGAAGACACAATGTATCTTCGATTTCTGAAGAAGTCTATACCAAAGACGAGACAGGGAATTGCTCAGGCCAGATTGTGGAAAGTAAGTAGAAAAATATAAAATATTTGACCACATGAAATATTGGTCTCAGTGCGAATGTGTCAGTTTACACAGATCAGCTTTGTTTCTGGTTATTTCAAAACACTAAATCAGACGCTATAACATTCTTAAAATGGATATAGTTGGATGTTAATAATTATATAATGCTTAATAAATAGCGAAATTAACATTACGGGTCACGCCCGCAGCAATTTTCGGGCGTAGTTCCACCGCAATAGAAGACTGAAAAAACCTATGATTGGAATGGAATACCAATTAAAATCTTTCATTTTACGGTTTCCTTCAAAGTAAATCGTCAGTAAAATATAGCTTTGTTCCTAATTGCCTCTTGACATGAAACTATCTAGAACTAAATTCTTACGTCTTTGTGGTCCTAAGTTTAACACGAGTGCGATTTCATTTATTTTGTTGATATTTTAAAGAAATGCCCTCTTCTAAGTTTCAAGTTGATACGGTTGGTTTCTGCAACATTTTTGTCTAGTTGTAAGGCTTTTATTTCAATAGTTCCATAGCTAGGCAGCAAAGAAAAGCGCTGGAAACTTCCAAATTCACATGTTGAGAAGCAGAAATTAAACGACGGAGATTTAATGATGAATAGAGCATTGAACTTGGTATAATTTTAAAGCCCTCTCCGGTTGTTAGCCTGTCAAAAGAACGTCAACAATTCTATTGTAAGATAAATTTAAAATTAAGTAACACTGTCATGGGGAAGATAGTCACCTTCGAAATGCTTAAACCAAAAACAAATATAAAGTATGCAATGTAACATATACTAAAATTGGAAAATTCAACAACTTCTATTGGTCCTTAGTTTTCATTATTCTTAAAAATGAACTTATGATATGATAGTAACAAGCAAGGATACTAACTTTTATGCAAGTTGAATTCTTATGATTTTTTTCCGCTGATCACCTCCATTTTAACTTTCCTACATTGGGATTGAAATTGAAATGTTATGCTACAGTCAATCCATACCTTACATTGTCCATTTAATGATACTTCGACATAAATGTGATTTCAAATCATTCTTTAAATCATATTTTTCGGAATAAATAAGCAATTGTAATGCATGACTGAACATCTGATACAAACCGCAAACCAAACAAGTTGCCGGCTTACTCCTTCCTTTCATTGCAAAGTACAACAAAAGAAATGTCATTGCTGCCAGTTGCGCATTTGGAGTATATATAAAATATCTATTTTAATTATACATTCAATCAATTTTCCCTGATTGTATGTAAGATCATTTTAAATTGAAACTATTCATCAGTTGATTAACCAAGTTAAACGTTTCATGGTTTGAAGCAAATCGTAAGTACAACATAACCTACAAACATATTCTGTTCACCTTGTGAATGTTGCATTCATGTTGGAAAAGCGCAGCAGATACTATACCTTGAGGATATGCAAAAGCTCTAATCTAATTTTAGGCGAAAAGCATTTATAGTTTTGTACTAACTATAGTAAGACTGGAAAAGAGTAGAGTAGGTAGAGCGGTGTCCGTTCTTAGAACGAAACCATTCAAATAGTGTAAAATTATACAAAGATGACACACTCATTGAGAAATCACGTTATTTTCATTTTAATGACATAAAACATTCTGCAGGGTTCTTTTGTGTCCTGTTACATTTACAATTGCATATGTAAGATTGTGCAATACACCTCCTTCTTTCTCCTGTACAAGTGAAAACCAGAGTATTTTATATCTTCAATACTATCGATGCTATCATAATCAGTCTTACTTCAACCAACGAAAAGTAAACTTCGGAGTGAGAGTAGAAACAACGTCAAAATGTCAAGAAAAGAACGAGAAACGAAGCCCCCAGTCTCCAGTGCCCGGAATGAAGATGACCGAAGTAGACAGCCGACAAATGTAGATACAACGGGGTAATGCTGGTAATAAAAGCGCATTGACAGCGAACTGAAGTCAAAGTAAAAAGCGCTTTATTCAATACTAATCGTTATAAATTTTTAAAGAATATAAAGCAAATTACAAACAATAAAAATACTAAAACTTAATGGCTCAGATGGTTTTCCAAATTTATACGTTATCAATCAAAAACATTTAATCAATAAAAATATCAAATCCAAATTAATTAAAATCATTACATATTTTATGATTCAATTGGAAAAAGAAAAAACCAACCAACACTATTCAAAAATTATTTAAAATTTCAACACACCTGTGAACTTCTATCCTACAACTAATATGTAATAACCTATTTCTAATCAAATTCAATAAAAAACTTTATCTCATACTAATAAAATGCTATCACAATATTCCTAACCTAAACGTTAAACCTTATCTCTAAGCCTGATATAATAAACATAACATAAACCTATCCTAAATATTGAAATATATCCCTAATTTTTAACAAAAAAGAAAACAACACGAAATATAGCAAAAATGAGCTGCAACTCAAAAACTAAGTAAGGAAAAACAGAAAATAAACACGAATAATTTAGAATTTGTATTTAGCCACCAATATCTATAGTAGTAAATGAGTATCTCCATCGGAATTGTTGGTCTCGTGAACTCAAATTTGGAGGATATGCTATCTTCTAATCGGTGGCCCGTCTGTATACATAATTGGAATGCCGTGAGGATCAAAAACATATCGATTCATGTCCAAATACACGAATGCTTCGGGAGGAACTAAGCCAGTCGCAATTAACCCGTCTGTAGGGTAGAACGGCTGTAAAATAAAGGGGTGTTCGCTCACAGTTACAGATCTTGCAATATGATTTCGAAGAAGTTTCAATATGAAGATATCGACTCTCGTCACTTTAGCAGTTTCTCAGGTTTTCTGTACAAACCAGTTCATGCACGAGGATATTTCCTTTCGAAAACTCGTAATCTTGCCATAGTACTAACACTTTGGTTGTACCAGATCTGACATCCATATGTCAAAACTGGTCTAACCAGGGTCTTGTAACAGATAACTTTGACCTTTTGATCAATGTATCTGGAATGAAAGAGTCTTCGAAGGGCCATGACTACTTTTTGGGCTTTACTGAGCATGATTTTCACATGTTCAGTATAGTACAGATACTGATCGAGATGAAGGCCGAGGTATCGAACCGTTCTGAACTACCCTCACCAGCCATAATGTGGAAATCCTTCCAATTACGTTTCAGGTCTTGACGGGCCCCCTGCAGCGTTGTCCAACACAAGAAGATTGCTCTGAACTATTGTAGCTTTTCGGTCTGCCGTATAGATGATCAGATCATTAGCAAACGCTACCAAGAATCGCGTTGGCGAGACGTTAAAATCAAAGCCGTTCAATAGCTTGCGAATGAATATTGAGAAAAGCAAAGGCGCAGTAACTGTTGCGAATGAATATTGAGAAAAGCAGAGGCGCAGTAACTGTTCCCTGCTGTAGACCATTCAAGACCTTGAATTCGCGCATTGTTGTCAGATTTCATCAGTTACAACAAATGATTTCCCGTATAACACATTGTCAGGTGTTATGGCTCGCGGCCAATAATTTTAATGTTCCGGGAAAGTGAAAACGCACTGTCTTTTAAATTAAGTTAAAACAGTTTATTTACTAAAAATGCACAATCATTAATTTAACTATTTCACAAAAATTAATTAAAATCTAACTTCCACTTGTCAATAAATTTCTCTTTCAACTGTCTTCACTTAACAATCGATATCGCTTTTTATTCGCGGTTTTACTATATCGGTTGTAATAATCCCCCACATTCATCCAGCTCGCCTTTATATAGGGTCTCTAGCCATTCAATCCATTTCTCGTAAATTGTCGAATATTCTGACGAGAGCTACCTGGGATATTCGAGCAATGGCGCACTAACGTCACTTTCAGATGTTGATCATGCTTGGTGGATTCTTGTGCTTTCGAGTACATTCTTTTGTTGATCATGATGTTCTTAATGGTTGTGAAAACAATTGCGACAGTAGCTCGCAAAATTATTTGTACATGTAACACTGTCCCCGCCTCAGTTATTTGCGCCCCGAAAAGATGTGTCGCCAGTTGTAGTCAATTCTCCCTGGATGGAATATGGGGCAAGACGGTCCAGGTGCACGGTTTTCATTTTGGCTCTCGGGTTACAGTGTTCCTGTATGCGATATACGACGTCGATGATTCGCTTTGTCACTCGGTATGGTCCCTCCCAATTATGCTGCAACTTTGGAGACCTACCCTTCCGCCGTTGCGGGTTATATAGCCACACCAAGTCATCTTGCTGGAGACCAGTAGAATTTGCCTTTAGATTATACCTGGTCTTCATGCGGTCAGTAGCCGAAGTGTTTTCGCAATGTCCGGTGTATCTGGTTCAACCGTTGCCTTAGCTCACTTGCGTACTCCGAGATCGTTTTGGATTTCTCAGGGGGTGTTACGAACTTTATATCAGCTGGCAGACGAATAGTCTTTCCAAAAATGACTTTGGCTGGGGCTTGGCCCGTCGATGCATGTTCGGCAGCTCTGTACGCCATCAAAAATAGTGGGATGTGTCGGTCCCAGTCCCTTTGGTTCTCGTCAACCATCTTGGCCAGATGTTTATTGAGCGTGCCGTTGAAACGTTCGACCATTCCATCGGATTGGGGATGCAGCGGCGGTGTCCTCGTTTTCCGTATTCCCAGCAGTTCGCACATTTCGCCAAAAACTAGTGACTCAAAGTTTCGGCCTTGATCCGAATGTAGTTCGCAAGGTACGCTGTACCTACTGACCCAATTTAATACTAGCTGTTCGGCTACAGTAGTTGCTTCCTGGTTGGGAATGGGGTTGACCTCGGGCCACTTGCTGAAATAATCGGCCACAACCAGCATGTATCGATTTCCCCATTCAGATTCAGGAAAGGGTCCTGCGATGTCAACAGCAATCCTTTCAAATGACACGCCCACGTTATAGGTTTGCAATTGTCCTCTCAGTCGTCGCTTTGGACCTTTGACGGAAGCGCAAATCGTGCATCGACGGCACCAGTCCTCTACGTCGTCTCGAGCATGGAGCCAGTAGAACCTTTCCCGCAATTTCGCTAAGGTCTTGTTAACACCAAGGTGGCCTCCCGAGGATCCTTCGTGCATCTCCTTAACTACATCGTGGATTCGGCTTTTGGGAAGTATAGTTTGCATCCTATGAGTACGCCACCCTCCACCTGAAGGGAGTTCCATTGTTGCCAACAACTTTTCAAGGTGGCGCCATGCATCGAAACGGCCTTCCACTCAGGTCGCCCAGTTGTCTCCTTCCATACTAGCAATGGTCCGATGTCTTCATCGGCTAACTGGGCATTTCGAATCTCCTCCGATGACCAACCTTCATCGAATTTGGCCGTTATCACTCGCAGATCAACGGTCGGCTCCTTTTCCTCAATCCGTCGGCAATGCTTGTAGTTAGCTGGACATGGACAACGAGATAGGGCGCCAGCATTTCCATGAACTCCGCCCTTCCGATGAACAATTTCGTAGTCGTATGACTGCAATCTTTCGATTCATCTCGCAACTTGTCCCTCGGGGTTTTTGAAGTTAAGTAGCCATCTCAGCGATGCATGGTCCGTTCGAAGAACAAATTTCTGGCCATATAGGTACCTGTGGAACGGCTTGGTGGTGGCCTCTATTATAGCCAATAGTTCCTTCCTGATCACACAGTAGTTCCTCTCACTTTTTGAGAAAACTCGACTGTAATACAAGAGGACTCTTTCTTCGCCATCGAACTGCTGGGAGAGTACAGCTCCAATACCGCTGTTGCTTGCATCGGTGTCAACTACAAACATTTTTCCGGGTTTTGGATATGCCAGCACGGGTGATTCTCACAGCTTCTCCTTCAAGGTCTCAAAGGCTACTTGGCATTGTTCATTCCAGACATACGGACGATTTTGCTCGGTTAGCTGATGGAGACACTTAGCTATTTTAGCAAAGTCTTTGTCGAATCTTCGATAGTAGGTCGCCAGACCCAGAAAACTTCGTAGTTGGCGCTTGTTGTTTGGTGTTGGCCAGCTTTTCACGGCTTCAATTTTCCCAGGGTCTGTTTTGATCCCTTCTGCTGATACGACGTGTCCCAGGTATTTTACTTCAGCTGCAAAAAGGGTACACTTGTCGGGACTAAGTTTCAAATTCGCCAGTCGCAATCGGGAGAAAACCTCTTCTAAGTTCTGCACATGCTCTTCGAACGTTCTCCCGATAACAATGTTGTCATCTACACTACCGACAAAAAGTTTGGAAGCACTTGAAATAACATTGGTATTTGAAAAATAATAAAAGACAGAGAATTATTTTAACAGTAATGATTATGTTTTTAATTAAATCATAAACCAAACTATAAAAAAAACAAAATCCTTCTTTATCAAACACTAACATAATCTATAATTGATTTTCATCTATGTGACTACCCTTTGCCTTAATAACAGCTTGGCAGATGCTAGGCATTCTTGCTAGTAATTTATTTAAATATTCCGCGTCAATTTGTTCCCAAGCTACCTGCAGATATTGCCACAGCTGATTAGTACTCTGCGGCAAACGTTCTTTAGCTTTCCGGTCCAACTCATCCCATAATTTTTCTATTGGCGATAGATCAGGTGATAGCGGGGGCCACACCATCAGTTTGAGAAAATCATTCATTTCTTGTTCCTCTAAAAAGGCTTTGCATATCCTAGCCGTGTGTTTCGAGTCATTATCTTGTTGGAACATAAATGGTTCACCCACAATGCGTGTCCCTGAAGGTAAAGCATAATCATTTTAGATTCGCAAATACTGCTCCTTTCTCATAATTCCGTCAATTTTGATAAGATCTCCGACAGCTGTTCCAGCAAAACACCCCCAGACCAAAACGTTACCACCGCCGTGTTTTACCGATGATACCAAGCAACTTTCAGATACTCGTTTATGGGGCCTGCGGCGGACAAACACTCGTCGACTAGAGCCAAAAATTTCAAATTTGGACTCATCTGTCCATAGAACACTTTTCCACTGTTCTACTGTCCAATGTTGATACTGATTTGCCCATTCCAGTCGTTTTTTCTTGTGTATTGCCCGTAATAATGGTTTTTTTTTACCGCCACACAACCACGCAGACCATCAGATGCAAGACGATTCTTTACTGTAGAAATTGAAACATCTTTGAATCGCGTTTTATTCAACTCCCGAGTGATATCGGGTGCTGTAAGTCGACGAATACGTTTGGAAGTGGTTGCTATAAATCTGTCTTCCACTGCAGAAGTACTTCTTGGCCGATCACTCCGTTTTCTATCCAGCAAATTGCCAGTCTCTCGATGTTTCGAAAGGGTGTAATGAACTCCCTTAGGCGATATATTGAGTTTTTTGCAATTTCTCTTTCGGAGTATCCTTCACTTCTTAAAATAATAATACCCGATCGTGTTTCAATTGATAATTGTTTTCCTTTTCCCATTTTAAACACAAAATAAAAGAAATTACCGATATCTTTACAAAGCACACGTTTAACAACCAGAAAATCAAAAAATATCAATTTCACAGAGTGCAACTAATGAACGACTATTTTTAATGGAGACGACAGCTGGTAATGTCAACCTGCAATAAACTTTGACGCGAGAAAAATTATTGCAGGATGCTCAGCAAATTAAACAAAGTGATATTAAGTTATTATGATTTTTATTGGTTTTGTAATTTTCATCAATATCCTTGAATAAAGACCGCAACAATTATTCAAAATGCAGTAGAACAATTCAAAATAATTGTATTTTGAACTGAAAAATAGATTAAATCGACTATTATCGATTTATTCTAATTTTTCACAAAATTTACAGGTGCTTCCAAACTTATTGTCGGTAGTGTAGGTACACCAAGCAGGTTTTCCAGGTTAGGCCTTGTAGCACGTATTTCATCAGGCGTTCGAAAGTGGCTGGAGTATTGCATAGCCCAAATGGCATCACCACAAATTGCCACAATCCGGCACCAACTGAAAATGCGGTCTTCTCTCGGTCCTTTTTGTTGATTTCTACGTGCCAGTAGCCACTCTTGAGATAAAGTGTAGATAACAATTTTGCGTCGGCTAAACTTTCCATAATGTCATCGATGCGTGGAAGCGCGTCACTATCTTTCTTAGTGACGTCGTTAAGCTGCCTATAGTCGACACAAAAACGAGTGCTACCATCCTTTTTCTTTACTAGAACTACTGGCGCGGCCCATGGACTGACAGAAGGCTCGATAACACCATGTCTTTCCATGTCCGAGATCAGTGCGCTCACTTCTCCTTGTTTGGCTATAGGAAGACGTCTCGGTGCTTGTCGAATTGGCTTGGCTCCCTGTGTATCTATGACGTGAGTTACCATACTCGTTCGGCCTTGGTCATCCGGGCGTGTTGAGAAGATGTCACTGTACACTGTGATCAGATCAGAGGCTCGCTTGAATAGCTGCACTGGCAATTTGATCTGCTTCAATATTGCAGACGTGGATTAACGGGCTTTGTCTGCGTTTTGCCTGCTTTTCCAATGATGGTCGTGAGTGGCTTTCTAAGAGGTGATGGTGGAAACAGACTGGCAGCTGCCGATGACTTCTCCCGCTTTGATGCTCGTGGTTTCGTCTGCGGTGTTAAGGACTCTTAACCGGCACGTATCCGTTCCTTATAGATCTTACAAGGCTTCTTCTTACAATCAAACTGCGCAATGCGGACGTCTTCGTTGGCTCTTTCAGATAAGATCGGTGGTCTCCAGAATCACCATCAAGCTTGGCCCATACAATGCTTTCGGAAGAACTCGGTACATCAGTGTCGGTACATACTACTACATTCATCTTAGGAATTTGGACGCTGCTATCCTCCATCAATACTTCGACATTCTGCCATTTCAATACCCGTTTGCCCAAATCCAACGTGATTCCATGTGGTCGCAGAAAATCCATTCCGAGAATGCAGTCATCCATAATGTTCGCGACCAGAAAATTATGTCGGAACGCAAGTTCTCCCAACTGTATCTGGAGGTTGACCTCTCCATGGACAGGTGCAGTTTCTCCCGTAGCTGTCAGTAGTGAGAAAATTCTGCCCTTGTAAAGTAGTTGTTGCCTCACATGGTCTGGTTGGATGATCGGTCGGGTTGTACCAGTGTCGATTGTTATGGTGCAATGTTCTCCGTCAACTTGACCCGGAAGGCATAAGTCCACTTCTCCACCATGTAGTCTTGACACGGTGATGGAGGTTCTGGGGACGTCGATCCTCCTAGCCATCCTCTGCCCGACGAAGTTGGCTCTTACATGTTTCCCGACCCCCCAGTTTTAAGGGCTTCCATTCTGGGCTCCTGACTCGGTCTACATCTTCTCCTAGCTGCACACCCTGGACAATAGCTCGGCTTTCTTCGCTTCTTGCAGTCTCTTTGCAGGTGCCCCTTCTCTCCGCAATTCCAGCATCTAGGCGCACCATTTACCTGCGGTTCTCGCTCAATTTCCACGCGCTCACACCAGCACTCGTCTGCTACTACCCCACGAACCCGGGCAGTGGTACGAGTCACATTTTTCGCTGCCTCAAAGTTCAGACTGTAAGCCAATGCATCCTTAACCGTGCTTTTGGGCTAAACGCACGGCTTGTTGCAATTCCTGTTCCTTTAGTGCGCTGATGAATGCTTCTGTCGCTGCGTGGTCTCGATGTTCTGGGTCATAAACTGGGTAAGCCAAAAGTGCCAGTCGCTCAATGTCTGGGGCTAGCTGCTGTAAGGTTTCGCCAGACTGCTGCATCCGATACCGTAGCTGTGACCGATAAATCTGCTTTAGATGATCGTCTCCATAACGCATGTCGAGCCGGGTTTGAGTGCAACTCAACGGGGATCGTCTGCAAAAGCTCGGCAGCTGGGCCTCTTAGAGCAAGAATTAATGCAGTTGCTCGTTTCTGCTCATTCCAGTTATTTGCGCTAGCGGCGGCTTCAAACTGTGTTTTGTAAATGCTCCTGACCGTTTGCCCGTCGAATATTGGTGCTTTCACATTTCTGGATGAGCTTTGCGCTGCGGTTGTAAGCGGGGCTGGTGCGGTGGTTACTACTGCCTTCGCTGCTTCCAAGTCCTTTTTCATTTTTTCCATCTCATGGTTCATTCTCTCCTCGACCTGGCTGATCTCGGGGTTGATTCTCTCCTCGACCTGGTATACCTTTTCCTCGACGCATTTAATTTGGTTGTTGAGACTACCGAACCCCGCTTTTATTTCGGTTGACTGTTTTTGAAAATCTGCCTTGATTTCGATCGCTTTTTGGTCCAGCTTCACTGATTGTTCATTTAGCTTCGTTGATTGCTCCTCCAGCTTCTGTGTGATTTCGAATGCTTGTTGGTCGAGCTTCTGGTCTAGCTTCGCAGTTAAATTGGATGACAGTTGTCGCTGCTCTTGCTGCATCAGCATTAACATTTGCATCAGCGCAATCCTTTGATTTTGGTGTTTTTGCTTCTTCACCTTCTGCGCCTTTTTCGGCATCTGAGGGCTCACCCGAATCCAGATACGCGTCTTCCGATTCAATCGCGTCACGCAAGCGTGCAACCAGTGTGTCCTTTGTACCTTGCGTAGCCAGGTTTCGCTGTTCCAACTCTTCCTTAAGCTCCGACATGGTCAATTCATTAATTTGTAAGTAAGTATTTCGGCTCTTTTTTTCCTGTTTCCACGTTAAATTTCACTGTTGTGCACTTTAAGAATGTTTAAAAGTTTTCACTTTCGAAATTTTCTATCTCACTTGTCGACACCACTGTCGCGTGTAAAGTTCGCCGCCAATAATTTTAATGTTCCGGGAAAGTGAAAACGCACTGTCTTTTAAATTAAGTTAAAACAGTTTATTTACTAAAAATGCACAATCATTAATTTAACTATTTCACAAAAATTAATTAAAATCTAACTTCCACTTGTCAATAAATTTCTCTTACAACTGTCTTCACTTAACAATCAATATCGCTTTTTATTCGCACTCCACACTTTCGCAGTTTTACTATCGCGGTTTTACTATATTGGTTGTAATAATTCCCCCATTCGTTCAGCTCGCCTTTACATAGGGTCTCTAGCCATTCAATCCATTTCTCGTAATTAATTAAAATCTAACTTCCACTTGTCAATAAATTTTTCTTACAACTGTCTTCACTTAACAATCAATATCGCTTTTTATTCGCACTCCACACTTTCGCAGTTTTACTATCGCGGTTTTACTAAATCGGGTGTAATAATCCCCCCATTCGTTCAGCTCGCCTTTATATAGGGTCTCGAGCCATTCAATCCATTTCTCGTACATTGGCGAATGTTCTGACGGGAGCTACCTGGGATATTCCAGCAATGGCGCAGTGACGTCACTTTCAGATGTTGATCATGCTTGATGGATTCTTGTGCTTTCGAGTACATTCGTTTATTGATCATGATGTTCTTAATAGTTGCCAAAACAATTGCGACAATAGCTCGCAGAATTATTTGTACATGTAACAATATTGCACATTATGGCGACAAGGTGTCTGGGGAACCTGTCCTGAAGAAGTTTGAAAACTAGTCCATCTAACCACACCGTATCGAAGGCTTTCTCCATATCAATGAGACATGCTCCAAAACATTCTTTGTTGTTTAGTTTCCAACAGATGTCTGAAGTTACTTTCGTTATCGCATGTATCAAGATCGGAAATATCTTAGCCTCGGAAAACTCTTAGCCTTTTTCCACTCATTTGGGAAATATGAATTGTTCAACATGTTATTGAACAATATGTAATAATTCCTAATAGCAACCTCAGACAAATGTCGGAGAACTATATTTGGAATACCGTCAGTACCACATGATTTCTTGTTGTTTACCCTGTGAAATATGAGACACAAGCCTTCCTAGCTGACAAAATTATCAATAAGATTCCAGCTCGGTATGAGGTCAGATGTTAATGTTTCATTGAAATGAAGAATTGATTGGCCGTTCAGGCTTGATTTGAAGTCGGAAACTTTTGCTTTAACGACCTCTGAAAATATTTGATTTCCTCTTTCAGGGTTTGGTAGATGAACCAATTCGAAATGTGTTCCAATCAGGGCAAGTTTCTGCAATCCATCACAAATAATCCTGTTTCCATTTCTATCCGGAGTCGTACGATCAATTTCGATACCAGCCCTATCGAGAAGATTTATCTCATCACTAGCGACTTCAAGATTCGATACTTTCACTCGAGACTTCTTACGGAATAAGTTATTCACTTTCGTGAAAACGCCATCGGGACCTGTGGGCTAATCCCCCCCAATTTTTCCACCCATTGATTGTTGACCTTTCTCCTGAAGTATGATCGGATTAAGTTCCGTACATTCTTCAGGTGCAATTTCAAAAAAGCCAACGAGGGATGATTGTAGTCCAAAAATCGTCGATAAATGTATAGCAACGATAGAGTTGACGTTGATCGATATGAGGCGAAGCCTATCCATGGGAATATGACTGGATGACAAGTTATTATGAGGCATTTGAAAGACCTAAACGCTGAAAAGCAAAGTTAATTTTTGAATCTTGTTTGTCGATTCTCTCCGATAAAGAATTAAGTTGCTGGTAAATTTTGAGAGGTTAGTATATTTACATTATTTCCAGCATTTTCTGCTGGTCCTCTGGCGGCGAGTGCAAATGATACTCCAGGCTTGACGAAGTTGGAAGGTATGATATTATGGTGTACTTGTGTTTGCTTTGGAGCAAATTTAACTTTTGCATCTTGATATCGGGAGCATCTTCGATATGATACTGGGTGACCAAAAATACCGCAGTTAACGCAGTATAATTTTTCTTTAGGCTCCGTCTGAGCCAATTTGCACTCACCGGGAGCATGAACGTCTTTGCATTTGACGCACCGATAGTGCATGGCACAATTGGCAGCCGAATGTCCAAATCTTTGACACCGGTAACACTGGTTGACTTCTCTTTTCTGGAGGCGTTCCCACCGCACCACTCTGAAATTCAAGTACCTTATTTGTTGAAGGCACTTGGACTGCTCTTATTTGCAATTTGTACCAAGTAAAGTGGTAAATTCTTCCTTTCTACGTCGACCTTCTTGTCGCAAAGGCTTTGACTGAAACAAAATCAATATTTGGTGCAGCTTCTTTGAGCACCTGAAGAAGATCGACCGTATCCTCTCCGCAGTCCAAACCCTTCAACAAGGTCTGATTCTTCTCACTTTTTGGGGTATAGATGAAGTGTGTCCCCAGAATTTAGCGCATCTTTGGCTGACTTGAAATCAACCAGTGATTTCGTCCTTATAGTTAATTTTTCAGCATTAACTCTTTTGATCTCGAAATAGGCTAGTTTATTTTCAGCTGCCAATAGCCGAACCATATCTTTTCCGCTTTGTCCGAACACGTTGATTGGCGGAACTTTTTCTGTCTTGTTGGAAGCTTTTTCAGAGGAACCAGCAGAACTGCGGGCTGGTTTCTTCTCCTTATTTTTGTTTTTTAAAATACTGAATAAAATTTAAGTCATTATCTTGATTAGAATTACCTTCGATGTTTTCTTCAATTTCCATTTCTTCGGTTAATCGCTCCAGCGCTGCAAAATAGTTTTGACTCTCGTTGGTGCTACCAGCACTTAGAACTTCTTCTGGATTTGCTTGTTTTGTACTTTTCTTCGCCTTTGTTACCTGTTGCGATTGATTTTACGGCTGCGTCTTTTAAGGTTTCATCCCTTTCTTGAATAGATCCTTCAGGGACTGTATCTCTAGCCTTAGTTTATCATTTTCTTTTTGCAATTTGGCCATTTGTTGATTGTCCGCTATTATTTGCAGCTTGCATCCTCCATCTGCGGAGTTTTCTTCGTTATGTTTTCTCTTGGTGATTATTGCCAGTTTCGTATTCGTCGTTTCCCCAGGTTGCCCCAATGGTGAGAAGACGTCGGGCTCCTCCATACCAGCGGCCCTTAAGTTTTCTTTGGTTCTTTGCTTTTCCTTACCAATCGAAGTAAAATAATATTCGAAAGAAATTTCCTGAGTCGATTACTTCGACAATATAAGCTTTTTCCAGTAAAAACTAACTTCGGACTGACGTTTTTTAAAAAAATTAATTTAATTTTTGAAAACTTTTGACAGGAGCGATTTAAACGACGTCCATACGCAAAGACTGCTACGATCCATTACCGCCCATTGATTGCTGACCTCACTCCTGAAGTATGAACGGATTAAGTTCCGGACATTCTTCTGGTGTAATTTCAACAAAGCTAACGAAGAATGGGTGTCGTCCAAAAATCGCCGACAAATATTGTTGACACGTATGAGAAGAAGGCTTTTTAATCTTTTTAATCTTGCAATGGTTGGTGATTCATATCTTTCCATATTGTTTCGATGTTTAATCTTGGGAACTATTTTCTCAATCGTTTCCATTATCAGCTTCTCTAACTTCGACATACAGAGATCTATTTCATCGTTAGTTAGATTCCTGTCATTAGGAACGATTGAGCAAGAGTTGCCATTATCAGAAGGAGGACATTGCTTCTGGTAATCCCGATTAAACTTCTTTTGACACTTTCCCCAATCCGTTTTTAGTTCTTTGTAAAAAAAATTTTTACAAGTTTCCTCAGAAACTATAGAAGCTTTAGAAACTTAGAAACTATAGAAACTTTCTGAAAAGGCAGAAGTGATGGTCTCTCAAATGTTTAGGTCTTACCAAAAATTTAATAAAATGTTTAAGGGGGGTCCCCCCTTATAAATAATTGGCCTTTAAAAATTTTTTTTAAGCAAAGATAGTCGAGAAGGATATCAAATGAAAGGTCTTGATTATAAGTTTTGGAATCTGCAATAAAAAAGTCATTTTATGAATTAGGGGGAACAGGAGAGGCAAAATGTACTAAAATGGCGGCTGCACTATGCTAATGAAAGAAACTGTGCATCTTTTGCATAAATTTGAACAATTTCACAACCAAGTATTGGATGAATAATTCAAGTTATCGATTCACGCTATTAGAAAACTTGCTTCTAACCCTAGGATGCTTACAAATACCTTCTGGTAGGAGCACTCTCCTGTTTACTCAACTTGTTTTGGACAACATCCCTTTGATGATTGATTTCCATCACAATTGCGTTATGGTCACTATCGTAAGGAAGCACCTGCAGTTTCTGTTGAGGACTATTAAAGTTAGATTCAAGTCCAAATATGAATTTGTCCTAGGGTATGTTGGGAAGTCCGTCCCATATAGATTGCACCTGTATTCAATTTGGTTCTCTGTTATCCACGATTTCAGGAATACACCTCTGGGATTATTGTTGGCATTCAGCCCTGATGTATGCTTGGCATTCAAGACACCGGCAAGAATATAATAACTATGCAGCCTATTCAATTCGAGTATTCAAACATGGAATTGAGCTCCTCTTTGAACTTGAGAACATGTCGACCAATTGCAGAGACAACGAAGAGGTTACTCCCACCTGTCAGTGAAATGTTGATATCGGACACAGAAATTCAAGGTTTTTTAATTCGACTTTTTCAATATTTTGGAAACAATAGGGTCTTCAAATTAATATCCCGATGCCACCTCCCCCATCATCGTTTACCCTATCGTTTCTTACGAATTCAAAATCCTTAGATGTCATTGAGTGCCACGAATTGGGGTGGGTTTCAGTGAGAAGCAAGATCCAAGGCTTTTGCTTAGCAGTCACGTCGACGTAGGGTAACAATGGAGTTGACGTTGACCGAGATGAGACGAAGCTTATCCGTGGAAATGTGACTGGATGACAAACTTTTTTGAAAAACGTTGAAAAACGAAATTGATTTTTTGGTCTTGTTTATTTATTCTTTCCGAAAGAGATTCAAGCTGTTGGTAAATTTTGAGAAGCAACTCATTATTGCTACTTACATTATTTATTTTATTTACATTGTTGTCTGCTGGTCCTCGAGCAGCAAGTCAAAATGATACCCCAGGCTTGACGAAGTTGGAAAGGTAAGAAACTGCGACTTTTGGAGAGCACTTGGACTGCTATTGTATGAATAAAATGGTAATATTTTGCCTTCAATAGTTGATATCCTTGTAGCAAAATTGTTTACACTAATTAATTTGACAGCTGGCGCTGCTTCCTGTAACTTTTCAAGGAGATAAACTGTTTTCTCCCCCACAGCCCAAGCCCTTCAACAGGAAGGTCTGATTTTTCTCCGCCTTTGGCGTGTATGTGAAGTGGGGAGCTTTCACACTATTTAAGCGTTTTTGGCTAGCGGGAAATCAGCCAGTGTTTTTGTTTTAATTGTGGGTTTACCAGCGGTCACTCTCTCTACTTCTAAATTATCTTTCTTATGTTCGGCTGGCAATAGCCGAAACATATCCCTTCCGCGCTGCCCAAAGACATTAATCGGTGGAATTTTTTCAACAGTCTTATTATTTTGAATAGGAGAACCAGCAGACACACCGGTTGGCTTCTTCTCCTTCTCCCTATTTTTAGGTTTTAAATATTCGACAAAGTTATCACTAGAATCATTAAAAGTACCTATATTTTCTTGGCAGTCCATCTCGGTATCCATATCGTCATTCATCCCAGCAAGTACCGCACAGTAGTCGTTTGCTTCTCCCACGCTTAGTATGATATCGGCATCATGGGTTGTTGCATTTTTCGCACTAATATTGTTGGTTTATTTGTTTGTTGAGCCTTTTGCGTGGCTTCTTTATTGTCGCTCGTCTTATAATATGTTATGTTTTGTTGACGTTTGATAATTTACAAATCATTTCCTCCAAATTTTGAATTCGGAGTTTCATCTCTTCATTTTCTCTGGTAACTCTTTCAAGTTCCTCGCTTGATAGCGTAATTCCCTTCCCATGTTCAAAATTCACTTGTTCGTTTTTAGGGTTTTGTAAAATAATTTTACAAAACCCTACTAAAACCGCGACCTGTCAGTCCGTCCGTCCGTCCGTCCGTCTGTCCGTCCGTGTGTCACAGCACTTTCTCTAGCAAACTACTAAGGCTAGAAACACCAAATTTTGTATGCAGGTGTAAAGTGGTGCTCTCTTCAAAGTTCAACTACAATAAAATTTTATAAGGTATTTAAGGGGGGTCTCCCCATATACGGGAAGTACCCCCCCCCCCCCCCAAATTTTTATCAAAGGTAGCCGATATGGGTATCAAATGAAAGGTATCGATAAGATCTTTTCAAAACAGATCTTAATTTGACACTTTTTGCTTCAAGAGGCGCGCAGGGAGGGGAAATACACGGAAAATTTGTGTCCCCTCTCGCGATTGGACACCTGCGATCCGAAAAATCTGAAAAAAATTATGGAGGTAGGTGTTTATGAGTACAACAAAAACAAATACCTTAGAAGTCAAAATTCGCTCAACTTTGTTAATAATAGTATGATATTCGAATTTCACATTTTCCCCAATAAAATCGCATCGGTACCCTTAAGCAGAACAAAATATTTACGTAGTCCTACAAAAGGTCCTCAAACTTTGTAAGGTTGATGAAAATCGAATGATATACACGGAAGTTATAGCCGTTTGAAAGTTCTCCAATTACAACAACAATAACATGATTTTCGTAGTTTATGGACTTTCCATCGAATCAGTCACTGCAGTTTTCACTTGATCTTCTTGAAATTTTCCAATAAGGTTAATAACATTAATGTTTTTGAGAATTCACGATTTGCGTGATTTTTGCTGGTTTGCAACAAAATGACGACCGTTGAAAGTAGAAAAACAATGGATTTTCTTCTAAATGTGCACATCCCTTTGACGTATTTCTTGGCTTTATTCATTGCTGGTGACTGCATTTCTGAGAAGCTGGATGCATTTGAAATGCCCGGTCCCGGGCTCTAAACTAGATCAGTGAAAGATATTGGTAATGACATAACTTGCTAATTTTATTTCATTTCTTTTTTTAATTATTTGAAAGCTGTCTGGTGATGTGGGTAAATGTGCATACCATACCGCAGATCATTAATCTTGCGCCGGTATACAACTATCCGGCCGCCTCGCTGTCGCTTCATCGCCACCGGCTGCGATGGTGCGCTGAGTGACTTCCCCTGCCTAGGTACACGCCTTTTCGTATATACACAATGAACTGATTGGAAGCAAAGTTTTTATTGCAAATTCAAATCGTGACTGGTGTTATGTCGATTGAAGAGAGACTGATAAGCGAAGTAGCATGCAATAAGCAGAATATCATGATACGAGTATAAGCAAAGTAGTATGCGATAAGTCAATTGCCTGTGGTACATAACAACTCATTGACAAAGGGTTCGTTCTTGGTTTGAAAAACCTTTCTCTTTTCAGCTTGTCTGCCACAACACTACCGTAGTGTTCTTTAATTATGCATGAAAAAAAAAATGAATTTTTCTCTACAACTTCATCTAACAATTGCAGCTTAGTGCCGACTTTTCAGATAAATTTCTTAAAGTTCATTTCAAGGAGGTTGCTAGAAAATACATTGTATTATTCATTAATAGCGGTTCCAACAAACAACGAAATGGTAGATTAGCAGTGACTGCAAATAAATTTCCCGGTAATGGCTCCTATATATATGAATTCTTCCATGGAGTTGATCATGAAACCTTTTTACAAAATTCTTTTTGTTCGGAAACGCATTTCCGCTTAGTTATATTATTCGAGCGGACATTTAAACCACAAAGATCAGTTTCCTGAAATGTATTGCAAAATGTCAAGCCAAAAGTCATTACTTTAAATTCGAAAAGTCCGAATGGTATGAAAGCGCTATTTTCTGCGTCAAGTGCCTATCTAGAAAAGGTGAAATACTAAATCCAAAAAACAAAATTTATATATGCAGTTTCTCTACATCCAATTTATCGAAATTAATATAGTTGCTACGCTTAAATCTTAATAGAAAAAGTTAGTTTATATTTGATTTTAAATATTAAAGTAATTTTTTAGGAAAAAGTTTGAAGTTCATAATTAATTCGATTAACTATTTATTATTTTATTTCCGATTTTTTCACTTTAATAAATTAATGATTTATTCAATATTTAAAGACGGAAATAACAGTGACACAGTAAAACGGCAGGATACGATAAAAGCAGCACAAACAATAAAGAACTGCCATAATAGCGCAAAACAAGCCAAGGTAAGAATTAATTTTCGAATTTTATTACTTGGTTGTTATCTATGTATTTATTTTAAAGTATCTCGTAGATGTTTTAACAGATTTTTGTCAAAATTTAGGCTATCTTCACCTATCATGTAGACAGCCCATGGACAATTTTCATTTATTTCTGTCTGATGCAAAGACCAAATAAAATTACTTTCAACAGAAATTTTTACAACATGTCACAAGTGAACTTAGTTGCACTTTAAAATCTTTGCACTCTTCATTTTGCATTCAGCCACAAATTCATTTTGTCCATCGACAGAACAAGTTCGATAGAAATTTTAGTTACTGACTTTAATGTTTTATGTATTTATCTTTTCTTATTTAGAAACTTTGGCCTAAATTTGACATGGATGACAGTAATCAGCATTCCGGCTGCTCCCAAAAAAACATCAAAGAAAGTAATGCTGCGATCGAGCCAGTAAGTGTAGACATGTTTGGTATTTTGTTTTTACTAAGGTGTTATTTTTAGTGCTCCGGAGTCTATTTTTTGAATCTTTATCTGGACTTCTGGCCACAGAGTAACTTATCTCAGGTAAACATTCATATTATTTTAGCTATCATGAAAATGGCCTCTTCACAGAAAGCGCTGTATGAATTTAGCAATTATGAAACATGGCGAAAAGAAAAAGTGAAAACGAATGAATGCGATGAAGGCATTCTATCAGCATATAATTCTAAAACGGTCGGCCAAAGAAATGCGGAACATTCCTACGAAACAGATGAAATAAATATTATTGTGCCCCCTTACGATATAAACTCAGATTTTCTAGAAAATCAGCACAAAATAAACGCTGAGGAAAACGATAACACGGTTTGTAGTTACTTTAACAGTTGTTAATTATATCGGCAATATTACATTTTTAGGAAGTAGTACAAACTTGTAACATAGCTACCGGAATACCTCAAACGCCTACTGCTGAAGTAAGGAATCGTATACATTGTTGGCGTTAATTGCTTAGTTTACCCATTCTCTTTTAGATTCCGAAGTTTCCATCATTATGTATAGAGGACGATAATCAGCAGTCCAGCCGGCCCCAAAAACACATAAACGGAAATCCAGCTGTAATCAAGCCAGTAAGTATGCATATATTAGGTACTATATTTTTGCTAAGGCAAATTTTGTTTAGCGCTCTGCAGTCAATTTTCTAAATCTTTATCTGGATTTTTGGCCACCAGGCAATTTAGCACAGGTAAAATTGCATATTGTTTAAGCTTTCATTAAAATGAGTAATCTATAGAAGGCGCTGTATGAATTTAGCCATTATGAAACATGGCGAAAAGAAAAAGTAAAAGCGAATGAATACGATGAAGCAATTGTTTCAGCATGTAATTCTAAATTGCTTGAACAAGAAAACACCGAAATTATTTATAGAACAGATGAAATAAATGATGTTATAATTCCCTCCAACTCAGATTTTCTAGAAAAACAGCACAACATAAACGCTGCAAAAAACGACAACACGGTTTGTAGTTACTTTAACAGTTGATAATAATATCGGCAATGTTAAATTTTCAGGAAGTAGTACAAACTTATAACGTAGATACCGGAATACCTCAAACACCGGCTGCTGAAGTAAGGAATCAGCAGTCCAGCCGCCCCAAAAAAACCATAAAAAGAAATCATGCTGTGATCGAGCCAGTAAGTATGCATATATTACGTACTTTGTTTTTACTAAGGCAAATTTTCTTTAGTGCTCTGCAGTCCCTTTTCTAAATCTTTATCTGGATTTTTGGCCATCAGGCAATTTATCACAGGTAAAAATGCATATTATTTAAGCTTTCATTAAAATGAGTAATCTATAGAAGGCGCTGTATAAATTTAGCAATTATGAAACATGGCGAAAAGAAAATGTAAAGGCGAATGAATACGATGAAGCAATTGTTTCAGCATATAATTCTAAATTACTTGACCAAGAAAACGCCGAACTTGCTTATAGCGCAGATGAAATAGATGTCATTATACCCTCTTGCGATATTAACTCATATTTTCAAGAAAAACAGCACACAATAAACACTGCAGAAAACGGCAACACGGTTTGTAGTCACTTTAACAGTTGGTGATATGATCTTAAACAATCTTAAACTTTCAGGAAAGAGTACAAACTTCTAACAAAGCTACCGGAATACCTCAAACGTCTACTGCTGAAGTAAGGAAACGTATACGTTGTCAGCGTTAATTGCTTAGTTTACCCATTTCCTTTTAGATTCCGAAGTTTCCATCATTATATATAGAGGACGATAATCAGCAAACCATAAAAAGAAATCATGCTGTGATCGATCCAGTAAGTATGCATATATTAGGTACTATGTTTTTGCTAAGGTAAATTTGGTTTAGCGCTCTGGAGTCCATTTTCTAAATCTTTATCTGGATTTTTGGCCATCAGGCAATTTACCACAGGTAAAAATGTGTATTATTTAGGCTTACATTAAAATGATTGATTTATAGAAGGCGCTATTTGAATTTAGCCATTATGAAACATGGCAAAAAGAAAAAGTGAACCAAAACGATGAAGTAGTTGTTTCAGCATGTAATTATAAACTGCTTGACCAAGAAAACGCCGAACTTGCTTATAGCACAAATGAAATAAATGATATTATTGAGCCCTCCGACTCAGATTTTCTAGAAAATCAGCACAAAATAAACGCTGCAGAAAACGATAACACGGTTCGTAGGAACGATATTTAAGAGTTGTTGATAACATTGGCAATATTTAATTTTCAGGAAGTAGTACAAACTTGTAGCATAGTCACAGTAATACCTCAACCGCCTGCCATTAACGTAAACAATTGTGTATTTTATTAGTGTTAAATTTTACTCTATCCATTTTCAGATTCCGAATTGTCCAACATTAGGTGTGGAAGACAGTATTCAGCTGCAATGTTGCTTACAAAAAATCATAAAGGGAAATACTACTTCGTTTGATCCAGTAAGTATGTCTTTCTTGTGCACTTTGTTTTTACTTAGACAAGTTCTTTTAGTGCTCTGCAGTCCATTTTTTTAATCTTTACCTGGACTTTTGGCCACAGAACATCTTATTTCAGGTAAAAATACATATTAATTAAACTTTCATTGATATGAATGATCTATAAAAGGCGCTGTATGAATTTGGAGATTATGAAAGATGGCGACCAGAAAAAGCAAAGGCGATTGATAGGGATGAAGCCGTTCCATCCCCATGTGAATTTAAATTACTTAGTCAAGATAAAACCAATCTCAAATATGATATCGAAAAAATAGACGTGCCGTCTACTGAAATAACGTCACACTCCTTAGAAAACTATCACACAATAAACGATAAAGGAAATGACAGAATGGTTTGTAGTTACTATATTTAACAGATGTTGTTCATGGTATGTATTCTATTTTCAGGAAGTTGCTCAAACTTACAAAGAAATACCTCAAACCAATGCTGCTATTGTAAAAAATCGTAAAAATCTGTTTATGAAATTGATAACCCTAAGCATTTTCAGATTCCAAAGCATGTATATAATATGTTACAAATGCGTGATTTATTGAAAATGAAATTCAAAACTAAAAAAGACAACAAATTTCGTCCCGTGTTCACCAAAGACAAGAATGTAATCATGTGTCACATATGTAATAATTATACGTTGCGGTCAAGAGGATATGCTGTTAGACATAGTTTAGAAGGAGAAGTCCATATAAGGAGAATGAATGAAAGAGTTATTGAAATATACCATCCCGAATGCTCTTGGTTACAGGTTTAATCAATACCAACCAATTTCCTAGTTATTAAATTTACATTAACTTTTGTTTCAGTTTACCGAAGGAATGAGTATGCATGAATACTTCTTAAATCTTGTTACGTTTTTAGCGGATCCTTCGTCAGATTCTTTAGAAGTAAATTAAAAATTAAAAATCTGTTTGACAATTTACTACATGAACATTTTAGGAGTTCATCGAAGCCATGAGGCAGCCAATTGACGATTTGCTTAAAGTGGTCATTTTAGAACCCTCAGGTGAATGGAATTCTATGTTGACATTCGAGGATGATATGTATTCCTGCAATTTATGCAAAAGAATGCAATTAGTAAATGAATCAGCAGTAAAGGAACATTGTCAGAGTCCTGCACACATCGATAATGGAAAGTTTATGCTTCAAAGTTATGGAAAATCATCTTCTGATTGTCAGTTGGCAGAGCCGGATGTTAGTTCTCTTATTTAATGGTGTATAATTTAGTTTGCTTATTCATTCTTCTCTACAGACAACATCAATACCCAAAAAAGAAATGCAGACCGAATCAAAGATTACTAACCAGAATTCTACAATGAAGGTGAGTCAACAATTTTCAAATGACTGCTTGCAGTACGTTTCCTTTTAACGACAAAGATTTAATTTATTAATAAATACCCATTTCGACTGCCACTCGCAGTCTTGTTCAGTACAATAGATTAACTTAAAACCAGGCTTACCTATTTATACAATAATAGTTTCGTTGTTGGTGGAGCTTCCGCAAGAGAATGCGCACCTGCCGTCAAACCCTGAACGTTTGCAACATCTCGGAGGTTTCCGAGAATGCCACCAGACATTACGCACCAATCAAAGTGTTGGACGAAGTCGTGATCGCACTGATTGACACGGGTGCAAGTATTAGCTGCCTTGTCTCGACTTTCGACTCAAAGGTACTCCAACACCCTACGGTGGTAAAACCCTGGAGCTCTGAAACCAGCACAGCTGATGGCATCAAACATTCCATCCAGGGTAGATTTACAACACCCGCCACGTTTAGAGGTCAAACTAAGTATATTACATTTTTCATCATCCCCTCACTGACTCAGAACGTGTACCTTGGCGTCGATTTCGTTCTTCAATTTGGTCTGGCCACAGATCTATTCGTGGATTAACACTTCAATACTAGATACGTCCACGAACTTGCGTCTATGCCTGACAGACACAAATTAACTCCTAACCAACGCCAACGCCTGGGAGCATCCATCGCTGCTTTTCCATCTTACGCTACGCAAGATCTTGGCCGCATTACCCTGGTCTCACATGTTATTGACGTTGGCGAGAGCAAACCGATAAAGCAGCGACACTACGCCATCTCGCCGGCCATGAAAAAGCTAATGTACGCAGAGTTGGACAAGATGCTAGAGTGGGGGTTATAGACGAGTCTCAAAAGTGCCTGGTCCTCACCGGTAACCTTGGTGGTGAAACCAGGTAAAGTTCGTCTTTGCATAGATGCCCGGAAAGTCAACGCAGTGACCGTTAAAGACGCGTACCCTCTTCCGCTCATCGATGGAATATTGGGAAGCCTGCCGAAAGCAAACTATTCCAAGTCTCGACTTGAAGGATACCTTCTAGCAAATTCCAGTCGATAAAGGGTCGAGGGATAAAACCGCGTTCACAGTGCCTGGACGACCACTATACCAGTTCGTCACAATGCCTTTCGGCCTGTGTAACGCCACGCAAACGATGACCCGCATGACGGACAACCTCATTCCACCTCATCTGAAACACCAAGTGTTCGTTTACCTGGATGATCTTCTACTCATCACAGAAACGTTTGACCAACATCTTCTACTGTTGCAAGAAGTACTCCTGCATATCAGTAAGGTGGGACTCACCATCAATGTCCAGAAAAGCAAGTTTGTTATGACCGAAGTCCGATATCTAGGACATGTCATCGGACATGGTACCATCAAAACGGATTCGGACAAAACTCGGGCGATTGATGAGTTTCCCTTACCGAAGACCGTCAAGCAGCTACGACGTATCTTAGGAGTGTGCGGTTGGTACCGAAGGCTCGTTCGGAATTACGCAACGGTTTCAGCGCCCCTGTCGGACATGCTCGGAAAAGTTCATCTGGTCCGAACTCAGCCGAAACGCTCAAGCAAGCCTTGATATCTGATCCAGTTTTGCACAGTCCCGACTTCCAGAAACACTTCTCCATTCATTGCGACGCAAGTCAACATGGAGTTGGGGCCGTGCTAGTGCGATTGAACGAAGAACGAGAAAAAGCTCCCATTGCGTTTATGTCGAGTAAAAATATTTAAATTTACAATCAAAATTCGATCACGGCAACCCCTTTGCAACGTAATTTATGAAAATGAATTGCGGTATTACGCGATGGGAGATACCGGTTGGACGCGAGCAGAGGGCTCGCCAAGAAACCACCGTTGCGACACACAAGAGGTCGGTTTTTAATCGCCACATTTTGCGAACGTCTCAAGGAATCGTCCCGGCGACCGGGGATTCGCACGCGGAAAAGTGAGCGCGGAACGCATTGACTGGCACGCGAAACTATCAAGACCATATCTTTCGCAGATACTTTTGTTCCGCCTCGAGTTCATTATTGCCGTAAATCATTATATTGCCAAATTTTCCAACTTCACGAAGATCAATAATATTGGTTTTTTCTTTATTTTTACAACTTGTGTCTACCATTCACGGAATTAGTGTGTAGAACCGCAGAATATTGCAAATGAATCAATAATCCTGGCATTTTTCAAGATAAATTTAAATTAGTCTCAATGGCTCTTCATAAAAGAAATTTTTATTCGCTCGAAAGTGTCCATAGGATAGAAACTACAAGCTTACCCACCCCAAAAACGAGCGCTCCGTATCCGAACAAGAATGTCTGGCAGCGGTGATGGCTGCCAAGAAATTCCTAGCGTACATAGAAGGCCACCCGTTTGAAATCATCATTGACCACGCTTCATTACAATTGCTGATGAACCAAGCGGACCTACACGAACGTCTGGCCCGGTGGGCTCTTAAACTGCAAGGGTTTAAGTTTTCCATTAAATACCGAAAAGGGGCCCAAAACATCGTGGCCGATACTCTCTCGCGAATGTTTTCACCCGAGCGAGCGGAATTGGCATTAAAAGACGATGATCCCATCGAGATAGACTTAGGCAGCCTGCATTTTAATCCAGACAGCTACAACGAGTTGAGGCAAACCATCGTAATACAACAAACACAGTTGCCTGATTTGAAAGTGATCGACGCCTATATTTATCGACGTAATGAATACGCAACCGGTGACTCATTGCAGGAAGAAGAGTCTTGGAAACTCTGGGTGCCGGAGAAATGACTCACAATCTGATCATCCGCGCACACGACCATCCTCTTAAGTGCCCACGGCGGCTATGTCGGACACTTCGGCGCCTTACGAAATACTTCTTTTGGCCTAAAATGTCATCTCAGGGCAAAGACTATGTAAGCGCCTGTGAGACCTGTAAAGGCACTAAAGCTCCCAACCAGCCTCTTCGACCTCTTATGAGTCAACTCAGCGTTCCGGAGCGTGTATTTCAACGTCTGTATATAGATCTACTCGGCCCATACCCTCGTTCTACTATGGAATACATTGGAGCTATCGTTGTGTTAGACCAGCTCTCTAAATTCCCGCTGGAGGAACAAATTCGCAAATTCACGACTCCACCCATCGTGAAATTTTTGGAGACCCGAGTATTCCATGCGTTTGGTGCACCAGAAAGCGCGTACTCGGACAACGGAGTACAGTGCCGATCTCGGCAGTTTAAGTCTATACGAACAATACGGTGTCGAACACCAACTGACGCCAATATATTCTCAATCTAACGCATCAGAACGTTTGAATCGCACCGTGTTAGCTGCGATCCGTTCTTATGTCCATCCAACTTAGAAGGATTGGGACCGCAGATTGTCCGCCATCACGTGCGCTCTGTGGTCGTCTTATCATTCCCTCACGGGTGTCCCGCCTTACTTTGCTGCCTTCGGACAGCACATGATTTGCCATGGTAAATCATACAGGCTACTGCGACAGTTAAAATGTTTGAGAGATCCCGTTGTTGCGCTGGAGCCCTACGAACGTTTAGGCGATCTCCGCCAACATATCAGACGGAAGATAAGGGCAGCAGGAGATACAAATGAAACGCATTACAAACTAAGGTCCTGACCTTCCGAGTTTAGAGAAGGGGATGAGGTCTTTCGTTTCAACTTCCGCCAAGCGACGCCGCTGGGCATTATAATGCAAAGTTAGATCTTCGGTCTCTGAAAAGTCGTGTACAAAAGGTTGTAGCGCCTAATAGTTACCTCCTCACGAATCTCTCGGGGAAGGAAGTGGGGGTATATCACACAAAAGACCTGCATCTATAGTTTAAACATACACGTCTGTTTTTCCCGTCCGTTCTTAGTTTCAGTCACACACATTGGTTTCCCCGTTTACAGCAAGTCGAAAGTATTTGCGTCAGTCTGTCCGTCCGCTAAGCTTTTTCTTCTGTTCCCCGTCCGCTAAGCTTTTTCTTCTGTTCCCTTACTTCTTGTTCCAACCCCGAACACAATCGATTATCCACCTGGAGTTCCTTCAGCTCCTTTTTCGCAATCCTCGCCTCCTTAGGAGTGCGAGAAAATTAGGTACCCTGTAATAATCGTGCAGCCGCCTAGGCGAACTGCTCGAAAACAACATAATACTTGATCCAGTTTTAATTGTAAATATTAAAAAAATATTTAAATTTACAATCAAAATTCGATCACGGGGGTTGCAACGCAATTTATGAAAATGAATTGCGGTATCACGCGATGGGAGATACCGGTTGGACGCGAGCAGAGGGCTCGCCAAGAAACCACCGTTGCGACACACAAGAGGTCGGTTTTTAATCGCCACATTTTGCGGACGTCTCAAGGAATCGTCCTGGCGACCGGGGATTCGCACGCGGAAAAGTGGGCACGGAACGCATTGACTGGTAC
This sequence comes from Odontomyia ornata, assembly GCA_963969285.1. Taxonomy (NCBI): domain Eukaryota; kingdom Metazoa; phylum Arthropoda; class Insecta; order Diptera; family Stratiomyidae; genus Odontomyia; species Odontomyia ornata. Next base: position 140,153,312 of record OZ017742.1, on the reverse strand, counting down.
GCGAAACTATCAAGACCATATCTTTCGCAGATACTTTTGTTCCGCCTCGAGTTCATTATTGCCGTAAATCATTATATTGCCAAATTTTCCAACTTCGCGAAAATCAATAATATTGATTTTTTCTTGAATTGTTAAAAGAAAGATTTTTACAACTTGTGTCTACCATTCACGGAATAAGTGTGAACCGCAGAATATTGCAAATGAATCAATAATCCTGGCATTTTTCAAGATCAATTTAAATTAGTCTCAATGGCTCTTCATAAAGAAAGTGTCGATAGGATAGAAACTACAAGCTTAACCCACCCCAAAAACGAACGCTCGTCGGAGCAGGATTGGGTAAGTACCCGTTTTTCTTTTATTGACTTAATTTTTTTTTGCATTATATTTGTTATGAATGATAAAGTGGATTCGATCAAAGCAACTTTACAATATTTTAGAAGAATTGTGAAGCGCGCTATTTTATCTTGCAATAAATTTAAAATTTGCTAGAAAATGTGATATTTAATATAAATGGTAAAGTGGATTCTATTAAAGCAACTTTACAATAGTATAGAAGCATTGTGAAGCGCACTATTTGTTTTGCTATGAATTTAAAATTTATTACAAAATGTGGTGTATCTGTGGCTGTAATGTACTTAGAGAAGAAAAATGGCGTATGGGGTAGAAGTGAAGATTGTCACCAATTGTTGATCAAATTTCTTTTTTTTTGTAAATTTTTCGATCATTAGCATATAATTTTTAATTTATCAAACAGAAATAAAATGGAAAGTTAAATTGCCAATAGCTGTCTTTCTATTCGTTCGAAACCCGGACCAGGTTGCGGACCCGCCACGTCTGGCCCCTCCACTCATGAGCTAGCCATCGGGTGAGCTCACCCCTTTATCTTGCGTTACAGGTGCTCTCGCATGGTAGCGGGGCCTTCCGCTTGCGTGCTTATTTATGTTAGTTATGTTATGTTTTCAAAACCGAAAAAATCTACCCAAACCAAAAAACGCAAAATTCAAAATATGGCATCGCTTTCCGACCGCAATGCGAATCCGGCCATTCGCGATTTACTGATATCCTACCCTCTCGGCGACATACTCGACTTTCGTCTGCATTACCCTGCTGGAAGGGAACGGGTTTACTAGAAAGGAAAGACGTGATTATAAATTCAGCAATTCATAATTAACTTTAATTCACGTTGAACCATATAAACTACAATCATACTAAGAACTATACTTATCAACAAGCTAAGTTACCCTGGCATATATAGAAAATTTCAAATCCTGGAATATAAGCTTAGGCGTGAAGCTTCGTTTTGTATTAAATCGCTCAGTAAAAAATGTGCCTAATCGTAGTTTCACATACAAACGAGTTGGCGAACATTCGTCTTATATGGATACATGTAAAAGTTCCTTGTCAAAATATTAGATTATTCGTAGCGCCGTCTTGTTGAAAGTAAACGTTGTCCAGATCAATGCCATCCAATTCCGGCCATAAACCGCATCAAACAGTCACACGTTGAAGAAAGAGAGGCTTTTCAACAATAATTCTTGGGTTTTACGGGCCCCATATGCGACAATTTTGCTTGTTCACGAAGCTACCGAGGTGGAAATGGGCCTCATCACTCAAGATGATTTTTCGATGGAGTTCCGAATCATTTTCATGCATTTCAAGGACCCAATCAGCAAAGACACGACGTTGTTGATGATCGACCGACTTTTCTTGTGTTAACTGAACTTTATAAGCCTTAAAACCCAAATCTTTATGCAAAATACGGTGTAATGACGTTTATGGAATGCCTAATTCCAAAGAACGACGAGGAATGCACAAACCTGGGGTTTCTTCAACACTTTCGGCTACAGCAGCAATATTCTCGGCTATTCTTGAGTTACGTGCACGGGTTTTATTCTTCCCATCACTAAGTTGTCCCAACAGCTCGAATTTTTCCACCAATTCCTGTATTGCGGTCCGACAAGGTGCTTCACGACGATCCAAAAATGTTCGAGTCTTACGAACCGTCTCTGCCAAATTTTCACCATTTTTATACTGAATTTTAATAATTTCAATGTGTTGTTGAAACGTGTATCGTTCCATTTTTATTAATGGCGTAGTTTCTACTTGTCAAATGTCAAAAAATGACATCTACCGAAATAGCGGGCAATTCAAAATAACAACTCTTATTGGAGAACCCTTTACTTTACAAATTTACATTACCATCTATCTAGTAAGTAAAATTTTTTGCTAACATTTTCATAACCTCTTATTATATAGTTAACTTGAAGTGATAGTAAGGAATAATCTCTAAATGATTATAGCAGCCATAAGAAAGCATTCGATGTATTTATAAATACAATCTATTTCATATGTGTTCACGTTTCTGAAAAGATTTCATTCTCAGATATAATCTTAGACCAACTAGCTTTCACTTGAATACATGGGACACAACAGTGACGTACGAGTAGGTATTCAAAATAACCTGATTGGACTGGTTAAGAAAATGTCTAAAAAAATTAATGGGTGAATATCTTCTTCTTCTTATTATTCAACATGTTTAATGTTATGTTGCGAACTACTAATTTTTATCTTCCGGCCGCTTTTATACTCAACAAAACCGACAGTTCTACACCTAAACAACTATTTATGCCACCTGTAGTGGTGTATTCGTTTTCGTAAAATGGGTTAGTAATACAAAATTTATGGAAGTACCGCTGGATCATATTTTTCTTGCTTCAATGTGTTATTAAAACCTATACCTAATGGAGTATTAATAGGGTTAGTCACTAGCTTATTAAAGAAAGAAATCAATTTTCTTTTCCCTATGGTATACCTAGTCTAATTTAAGGGATATAATGACCATTAAAAATAATGGCTTTCAGTACTTAATGGTAGAATAATCGAATTGATGTTTTTTTCAATGCCCGATGAATAGCTAATGGTTCTTAGTTACATCGTAAATACTTTATTAGTATTTCGATCAGCCATTCGGGTGCGAATAAAAGGGCTGCTGTTCAATTTATGTCTATGGGCGTTATTATAAAATTTCTCAAAACTAGAATATTTATTTATATATATATATATATATATATATATATATATATATATATATATATATATATATATATTGTTACATGTACAAATAATTCTGCGAGCTACTGTCGCAATTGTTTTCACAACCATTAAGAACATCAACAAAATGAATTTACTCGAAACCACGAGAACCCACCAAGCATCAACATCTGAAAATGAGTCACTGCTCCATTCATTCACGCTGCTCGAAAGTTCCCGCTAATTCGCCAATGTACGAGAACTGGGTTGAATGACTACAGACCCTATATAAAGGCGAGCTGAATGAATGGGGGGAATCATTCAATAGAACCGCGATAGTAAGGTTGTGAAGCGAATAGAAAAGCGATATTGTTCGAGTAATAGAAAAGTGATTTTCGTGATTGTGTAGTAATTTTGGAAGACAATTGCGGTAGAAATTTATGGACAAGTGAAAGTTAGATTCTAGTTAAAATTGTGAAATAGTATAATAAGTGATTGTGCATTTGTAATTTAATTTAAAAGACATTGCGTTTTCACTTTCCCGGAACATTAAAATTATTGGCCGCGAACCAAAAGCACGCGACAATATATATATATATATATATATATATATATATATATATATATATATATATATATATATATATATATATATATATATATATAATTAAATTTGATCTGGCATGCAGGTTGCGAAGATATATAATTAGCAAATGCGCCTCTAATTTCGATTCCACCTTCGTCGTCATTTTCATTTACTGGAGGATATAACCTCCACGATGAAACAAATGACAACGGCCAGCGCCTGATCGACTTTGCTTGTAGTAGAAATCTAGCCGTACGTTCAACTTGCTTCCCACATCGACGCATTCATAAAATGACCTGGGTAACACCAGATGGCAACACACAAAACCAGATCCATCATGTTCTGATCCAACAACGTTGGGTCTCGAGCATATTTGGCGTCCGTACATACCGAGGAGCCAATTGTAACTCAGATCATTACTTGATCAAATTAACCTATCGATGTCGTATGACAAAGGCGCATTCGTCGAAGACCAGCCCGCTACAAAAATTTGACATCGAAAGGCTCCAAACGGCGTCTGTGGCCAAAAATTTCAAAAAAATCTCGACAACCAGCTGGCTCCTATCTTATCATACGCATCGTTAAAGACAAGCAACGAGCTCTAGATGGAAGTGAAAGCGGTTATTAAGACCGTGGCAGAACATTCAATTGGACATCAAGCGCCGCGCAAGAGAAATGATTGGTTCGATGATGAACGCCAGAATGCGTTAGACAAAAAGAATCAGGCGTACAAAGATTACGTAGGTAGGAAAACCAGGACGAAGAGAGAACACTATGAAAATCTCAGAAGAGTAACGAATAAGATAATCAAGAAAAGAAAATACAATGACGACCAATTGAGAAGTATAGATGTAAGTTTAGCGGGCAACAACACAAGATAAGCACACAAAGTAGTGAAAAGCCTAAAACGTGGTTATCAGCCAAAAATCACGCTCTGTCGTGATAACATCGACAATATCATCGCTGATGAAACCAAGATTAAGGAAAGATGGGCATCATATTTCAAGAACCTCCTTCATCCTCCGCACTGCTCCAGAACATCGGAGTCTATAGATGTTTGCGGAGAGCGTCCATTGGCCCCACCAACTCTGGATGAGGTTTGTTCCATCATCAAAGCCCAAAAGAATAATAAGGCGCCGGGCATCGATGAGATTCCAGTGGATCTCATCAAATATGGTAGCAGCAGTGTTCATAAAGGTATTCACAAAGTCATTCAGCACATTTGGCAACAAGAAGATATGCCGAAAAAGTGGAGCCACAATTTACAAAAAAAGGTGATAAGTTATTTACAAAAAAAAGTGACAAGCTACAGGGCGAACATTATAGATGCATATTACTACTTTGTACGGCGTACAAAATATTTTCAAAGATCTTAGAAAATAAATTTGTATCATATGCCAACAGTATTAATGGGGAGTATCATGGTGGTTTTAGAGCAGGTAGATCGACAATAGACCAATTGTTCACAGTCAAGCAGGTACTTGAAAAATGCTGGGAGTTCAACATAGACGTACACCAAATTTAAGCAAGCATACGACAGTTTTGATCGTAACGTACTCTACCAAATAATGCTTTGCTTTGGCATCCCAGCCAAATTAGTTCGTCTAACCAAAATGACAATGATGTCGACGACTTCCCAAGTACGCATCAACAACCAACTCACCGATGCCTTTGACACAAATATTGGAGTAAAACAGGGAGATGGGCTGGCCCCATTGCTATTCAATTTGGCGCTGGAGTACGTCATAAGGAAGCTACCTGTCGATACGAGGTAGATTACTATACAAGTCGAGCCAAGTCTTAGCCTATGCAGACATCAAAATTTTGTCACGGTCAATAACAGATGCGAAAGAACTCTTCCTGAAACTCGACAGCGAAACAAAACTAGTAGGGCTACAAATCAATGAAAATAAAACAAAACTCGTGACGCAGTCGAGGAAAAATGCGTCAAATACCCAAAATATCACACTTGGCGAATACAGTATCGAAAATGTTGGCGAATTTGTGTATCTTGGTGCCGAAATAACAAAGACGGGTAATGAAAGAGAAAAAATATGCCGAAGAATACAGCTCGCAAATAAAATACTTTATTCAAGTTTGACGATCTTGAAAACCAGCTGCATACACAGGAAAACAAAGCTCCAAGTATACAAATCTGTGATAAGACCTGTGTTATGCTATGGGTGTGAAACATGGACCCTAACCCAAGCATCCGCAAATATATAGAACGCCTTTGAGCGACGGGTCCTGAGGCGAATAATCGGAGCGAAGCTAAACGGCAACCAATGGCGAATTCGCCGATTGTAAGACTGCGGAAGCTGCAATGGGCTGGACACATGAATCGTATGGACGAACAACGGGTACCCAAAAAGGTATTCGTTGGGAGAAGAAGGTCGGAGACCAGTGGGGAAACCGAGGAGACGCTGGTCTGACTCGGCCAACGAAGACAGTTCATCGCTGCTCGGATTTGGAAATTAGAGGACGCGGTCAATGGACCGAGACAGGTTGAGGCGCTATTCGCAGGAAGGGAAAGCCCGAGGGGGGCTGTAGTGCTACGAAGAAGAAGATATGCCAAAAGAAAAACAACAAACAAACACTATTTCTCAAATTTAACCACTTGTCCTATAATATCGAGCTATCTCGTGGTAGATTATCGGGGCCCAAACCGATAAACACGAGTGTGATCATGCCAAAAATTATAAACAGGAGTCAGTGCCATGGTCTCTATGCTAGTTAAGCGAAAATGATAAACACGGGCGTTGCTCGTGGTGTTTGAAAAATCATACTCGTATCATGCAGAGGTAGGCAGATGTACATCGTGGGAAGGGTGATATCGCAAAATTATTTTTAACGCCTTTGAGTTTTCATGTGCAGACATTAAAATTCTTCTTTTAACATTTAAACTTTATTGTGTTCGAATTATTCTCTACGCCCTTTCTGCTGGTCTTAACAATAAAAGTGAAAGTTAAAGAAATCAATTCTCACATCATTTCTTCAATGTATGAGCTGATAAGTGGTCATCCTGACAAAGAAGAGAGCTCAATCGATAGGATCGTGAGACTGACTTAATTAACCCAGCTTAAGCGGGCATGGATTTTTTCAGTCTTATCTACTCAAGATTGGTAAATTAGTCTCCCGATTGCATGTTCTGCGCTGTGCATTGATGATGCCTGCCGCACATTTTTTGCGTCAAAGAGATGGGACGGACAGTGGGGTGACTTTTTTAAGGAAATAGGAGAACTCTATCTATGTAATCTAATCGGAGAGATCCTCAGATCAGTTGGTGAATGGAACCATGTAGTAGATTATATTCGGACAGTCGTGATCGTACTGATTTTTAAAACCCGGTGGCGTCGATGGTGCAGGTGTTTCTTTTTTTAGTAATCCCGTCCCTTCCTCTCCGCTAGAAAGGGACACCTTGAGCTCAGTGGCGCCCCAAAGTAATGCATCCAAAGGCTCCAGGCTTAGTTCTCATATTGATAAAGGAAGTGTTTAGTGCGTACTACAGAAGCCTTACGTGCCTGGGAGTCCCACACTCAGGACGTAAATACCGTTCACCCGCCTTTTACAAGAAACAAGATCACCAAAATCATACATCAGTTATGGAGAAAAATTCTAAAGATTTGTTGTATGAACAAAATGATCTTAGAAATCTGTACGATGAATGAAAAATTCAGTTGAATTTAAGAGATTTTATAGATAAATGCAACTTATAATGGAACGAAGTTTGATAAATTTAGCGCCGTGGAACAAAATCGAGAATCTAGTTTTTGCAACAATCGATCTTCAATTATTGCAAAGACATTAGCTCCAAATTTGGATATTGAAAAATATTCATTGTTCTTAACTATTTTTTAGCTTCATCGTTAGGATTAAACTTAAAGATAAAATAATAACAATCCATCGCACAACAGTCCAAATTCAAACCTTGGCGTTGAGATTTATTGTTAGGGTATCTCCTTCCACGACCGTAATAGGATTCGAGGTGATATGGTCAATACCACGCTCAACCATGTGATTATTACCTAATTTTTCAATTAGTACCCATAACAGCTGGGTGGACTGATTGTCCGACAGCAGCACCAGAAGCTCAAACTCGACGCTGCGACCCAAATTTGAACTTCGGAGCTGCTGCGCAAGCGGAGTGTGTCCTAACCCACAGCTCCACATAGACTACTAAAGATAAAGTGGTTACATGTTAATCTCTCCTATAAAATTTACAAAAATACATGTATCCAATTTGTTCTGCAAGTCCTAATATATTGGTTTCCTTTTTTGCAGCCTTTGAGGAGATGAATTAAAAAATATATTATTTTACTAATACTAAAAACGCATTCTTTTTAATGTCATAAGTTCTAATGTAGCTAATTAAAATATTTATTTATATATTTACAGCAATTCATGTCAAAATGTGCAAGTATGAGTATTGAAGAGATTCTAAACATTCAATTTGAAACTGCTGAACAAGAGGATTTGTATATGATAACAAGAAATATGAAACAATATAGTTGCAATATATGCAAAACATTTACAACAGTGAAAGCTAAAGAAATCAGATCTCACTTATTAAGCGCAAATCATTTAGCTAATATGAATCATGTAAAAGAGTTTAAACATCTAGAAAATCAAGGATCATTACAATCATCCGTTCAAACGAATGTAGAAAAAATAAACCCTGCTGGTGTTTTAGAAAGTATTACCGACAGCTGGGAACCGATTGCAAAAACTGAAGCTGTAGAATCAGAGGTGACACTTGATTCTTTGGTTACATCATCATCTGACAACAATCAAAAATGGTCTTCCGATGTAAGTATGCAGGAATAAATTTTTTGAGTTTTCATTTGTATATAACGCAATAACTCAACTTATTATTTCCATAAATTTTATTGAAAGAGTGTGTTTCGTTTAGAAAAATGTTAAATTAAATATTTTCCGCCATTTTAATATCAAATTCCCTGCTATCAATTTATGCTCGCAAATGTCTCCAAGACATTGATCCAGCTGTTTGATTCAATTAGGTTTTGACTCCGTTTGATCTAGGATAAATTGTTTCTCACTCTCAGAGTCCTTCGCAGATAACCGCACCGTGTTTAATTGTTGAGCCATTGCGCTAAACACCGCCAACTTGTAATGCATGCTGTAATTTCAGTTGCTCAAAATGCAACGCTGCTAGTGTGTTTACTCTCTCTTCCGAGCGAAATTTCAGTTCCATCCAATTACCTCAATTGTAAATTCTATGCTGTTTTTTCTGCTGTTATGTTCCCAAAAAGTTGCACATCATAAATATATTATCAAAATATCCTTTCCTGGGCAATTTGCTAGAACCTTTTGTAATATAGCTATAAGAAAATTACATCTTCAGGAATGCCTTGGAAGACAGAGCCTTTATATTTTACTGAATGGAGACAAAAAATAGTTTGACGTATCACTATTTATTTGTTTTAAATGGGGATAATTTGATCAATAAATTTTTGGTTTGATTAATAGATTTATGCTTTTCATTTTTCCCTTGTACTCGTATAAGCGGAATGTATTTTAAACTTAAGTAAACCACTGATGTAGATAGTAAATTTCGTAAATCATACGTTTAAAGATTCAATAAATTAAATGATTGCTTTACTTTTTGGATACCATTTCAAAAATAACAACATCAAAAAGAAAAAAGAAGAATACATTTTTTCTAAGACGAGGTATTTATTATTTTATCTTAAAATAGGTATTTCGGACACTAGTGTTGTCCTTCTTCAGTTCATTAACAACATTGATATAAAAGCCGTAAAAGGGTCTATATATATTTACAGCAAATAATATATAAATTATAATCATTAATCATCCAATTGCTTAAATTTACTTAATGACCACGAATTATCCTTCACGTAAGATTCCTCCATTGCTTTATCAACGCTCCAATTATCTTTACAGATAACTTTGGTTTGCGCTAAAATTCTCTGAATGACTCATCACTATCGGTTTCTCTGGGCTTTCGTCGCTATTGATCTCAGCAACTTTGAATGCACGTTCTCAAAATCAAGGCTCAGCCTTTCACTTTCCGGTTCCCTAAGAATTACAAAACTTTCTTGGACGTCTGATTTCCTGAAATCAGTTTCTTCGCTATTCCAGGCGATGTGGTTTCCAGGGCCAATCATATGCCTAGCTACCATTTATTTTAAAGACGTGGATTACCTTTCCTTCTTCTTTGTAAGTTCTACCTCCTTTGAATTTTCCTCCCAACGCACCGAGACCAGTCATTTGCTTTATCCAATGTATGTCTTTGGACAGTCAAGGCAAAACATTTTGTAGATTCCACTAACTTCATGCTTCAATTTCTTGTGTTTTGCTGATCCTAGAATGTTCTTAAGCTGATGAGTTCTACTTGATGAAACCAAGATTATTTGTAGACTTTTCATTAACTGCTTTATTTTTCATGAAACGGCCTAGTGTACTGTTACTATTCGTTTTTTTCGGTTTTCCTCTCCTCGTGAAAGACAACTTAATTCTCTTTCGTCGATGCGCCTGGCCTTTTTCTTCATAAAGTTTGCAATTAACGAAGCGCTTTATCTATTTTTGGGTCCTGTCTCCATGTCCTTGTGCTAGTATCAAGAGCACCTCAAACACACGCAATACATTTTCAATTCTGTTGGAATGTACTTGGTTCTATATCTCCATGTAGTAGAATAACTTCGATATCTCAATTCTACAATTTTTGTAGGAATACAATATACGTATAAACTATGATTTTCAAAACATCAAAATGTTATGATTTCGCTATCTATTTTAAAGTAAACGCCAGATGTGTAAAATCAAGTTCCAAGCCGAGTATTCAATTTAAAAATGTATAGATAGTTAACATATGAACAGAACTTATTCCCGATCAGTGAAGTCGCTTCCTTATGATTTCGAGTCTGACTTTCCTAAAAAATGTACAATAATATTTTCTTTGCGTAAATTATTTCCTTTTTTTTAAGCTCACCTCCGCCAATGAAGAAACCACAGAAATTACACCTGCTCATAAGCGGATCTTAGAGGTAGTTGAATTTTTAATAAGTAATTTAAATACATTACAAAAAATTGTTTACAGCAATTCATGTTAAAATGTGCTAAAATGGACACAAACGAAATTCTAAAAATTCAATATAGAACTGCTGATGATGATGATATGTACATGATAAAAAAAATTCGTACGCATTTTTTTATATGCTTTCCATGTAAAGTCACTCCTGCAGGAACATCTAAAAAATTGAAAGATCACTTATTGACCAGGAATCACTTGAACAGTATTTGTGTGGTAAAAGAGTTCAAACATCCCGAATATTATGGATTATTAAATACTTCGGTTGAATCAAATGATGAAAAGATATTCCTCCCTGTTGATGTTTTGAAAGGCGCCAACGGCAGCATGGAGTCGACCAACGAAAATGTTAATGTGCAAGCAAAAATTATTCCGAATGCTTTAGTTCCGGATTCAAATGACAAGGATAAAAAATTGTCGTCCGAAGTGAGTATCTAGAAATCATATTTTGTTTTGTTAATAATTTCATTAAGCCTAATATTTGGTTGCAAATTTTAATTTTTTTTAAATTTTACTAACTCTTGAACACACGTCTAATATATAAAATAATTTATCTAATTATACCTATTTTATTTTTGCAAATAGAGATTTCGGCTACTACATACAACTTTCATCAGTGCGTACACAACTAAAGAATTTTTCGTTTAATCTATTCTTTTTATACAAATACTAGTTAGTCTAATTCCTAAGTTCTAACAAGTGATTATCGTATTTTATTCGTAAAGCTAGCCATTTTTTTTACGACTTCCCTCTATGCATCACAGGTACTTAAACAGCCAGGTGGATGGTGTTCCAGTTGAGGTGTTGCAACTTGTCTATCACCATTGTCCTGACTTGCTGTTCAGCACATTCAACGCTTGCCTATGGGACGGAATTTTCGTGCTGATCAGCAAGGGGAAGAGAAATCCCGGATCACCGTCTACACACCGCTCGTTATGCATGCTAGACACTGCTGGGAAAGTGCTAGAGACACTCATCAAGAGAAGACTCACTAACGCGATTCGTGCTGCTGGGGACCTATCTCCTCGGTAGTACGGCTTTAGAGCAGGACGTTCTGCCAGTGATGCGATTGAAGGTGGTGAAGTACCTGGGGCTACTGATCGACTCGAAGATGAGTTTCTCTGAGCAATCAGGGCAACGGACGAGAAGGCTGCTTCTGGGGTATCGGCTCTAAGTTGACTTATGGCCAACGTAGGGGGGCCCAGCCCATGGAGCAATGCTCTTAGTAAGGAGGTATACCGAAAACGCTTGGCACAGGTGCAGAGAAGAGGAGCACTGAGGGTTGCATCTTCGTATCTGACAGTCTCTAATTCGGCACTTTGTGCGTAAATGACATACACCTCCCAACTACAAAAGAAAAAGCCAATATTCACCAAAAGAAGATTCTGCTTTCTGTGTGGTGGGATTAGAAGGGTATATTCTACTTTGAGCTGCTTCCAAGAAACCAAACTATTGATTCGAGTGTCTACTGCCGTCAACTATCAAAATTGAACGAAGAAATCAAGAAAAAACCACCTGAACTGGCCCATTGCAAAGTCGTGGTGTTCCATCATAATAACGCAATTCGGAACTGATGCCACATCCACCCTATAGCCCTGACTTGCATTTGTTTCGCTCTAAAACTTTCGATTCCCATCAGGCTGTTAAAAATGAGTTGGACCAGATCTTCGCTTCTAAAAACCAAGGCTTTTTCGAACGTGGAATTCTTCAACTAACCGAAAGATGCCAAAGGTCGACCAACAAAATGGTCAATATATCATTGATTAATGGTTTGTTGTTAATATAAATAAATTAATTTTGAAAACATGAAAAAAATGACATTAATTATCGAACAATCCAATCGGTTGCAGTGCGCTTCTTCACGTCAGATTCCCTGAAGTCCCCTATGCTGCATATGATTCCGGTATCTTCGATATCGAACCTGTGTTTTTCGCTAACATATCTTCCGCTACTTTCGACCTTATTTCCGCCGTTCTGCTAGATCGGATAATTTTCCTCGCATTGCTTGGTTTGCTAATTTGCGTGTTGACCCGTACCTTCATTAACCGCTTCGTCTGACCAATGTTTTGTATTTCTTGTCACAATCCTTGCAGCCAATTCTATATATTTCGCTGTTCTCCATTTTATCAACACGGTCTTTAATTGTTCCTTGTTTATTCTTCAATTGTTTGTTTCGGCTGCTAAAACGATTTCTGTCGTTTTTATCCTCCTTTTGAGCTTTTTTTTGGTCTCGTTGTATTCCATCGGTAGTCGGTGGTTCTTTTTTACTTTTTCTCATCAGCTTTGTATCGTTTTGTGTTACCTTCTGCTGTTTTATCCTGATGAGTTTTTCAATCTAGCATTTTTCATAACCGTTCACTTCAGCTAGCCTCATGATATAATTCCGCTCGTTTTTCATTGCTTCTTCCTAGGGGCTAAACGGTTGAGTGCTACCATTTTATGTTAGTCGCTATGATTCCCATTGTGGCCGTCGGTTCCACTTGTAGAGCTTATCAGGAAAGTGGAAAAAACAATCCAAAAATACACAAGCCAGGAAATGAAATCAGAGAAACCATTACGACTGAAAAAGCACCAACGACAAAAGTAGCCAAACATCTAGTAAAGGTGTTCAGTCACATGAATAATGCAACAAATTACACCATCAAAAACAGTAAGGAGATCAACCGACAATCTAGCAGACGTAAAACAGTTTGAAGACGATGACATGCTCGTATCGTTCGATGTTAAAGCGGTTTATCCAAGTATTTTAAATCAAGGAAGCGCTTCTACGAGTAAAACAAGGGAACGACCCATGTAGAACGAAAACGAGAGCATAAACTCGTATGCAACTAGTAAGATTTTGCATAGAAGATAATTATTTTGTCTTCAGGGGAGAATTTTATAAGCAAATAGGAAGTGCGCCGTTAGGTATTCCATTGTTTTCTTTCAAAAGCGATCTTTTCATGAGCACAATTGTATCCAAACTGAAGGAAGAAGGGAAACTGCCGAAGTAATAGGTTCGATACGTAGGCGATTATTTGCAGTCGTCAAAAAAGACGAAATACACCCGACCTTGAAGGATCTAGACGCAGCGCACAAGAATATTGAATTCACGGTTGAGGTTGGAAAATACGGAAAGCTACCATCTCTGGATGTGCTGGTCAGAAAGGAAGACATCAGAAAAGTGAAGATATACAGGAAACCAACGGACACAATGGGAATTATTCCAAGAACATCAAATCGTAGCGACCAACATATTGGGTTTTTCGATAATTTATGTCGATTTTTTCTCATAGATGACGTGAACTACATATTTCATATAGAAGTAACTGCCTGGCTTACATTATTATATACAGTAATCCCTTAATATTCGCGGGGGTTAGGTTCCTGAAAACTGCCGTGAATGTTAAATCCGCGAATGTTGAGTCTACTTTCCTATGTAATAAGAGGGTTTACGTTCCACAACGGCAACAATTGAGATAAAAGTCAAGATAAAAAAACATCAATTCAAAATTATAGTGTGTACATAAGAAATAAAATTAAAAAAATGTGTAGGTACATGTTAGTTTATTCCATTTTTATTTTTCGACGTAGATGGAAAGAAATAACTCGTAATTGAACGATGCTGTGCTGATAAATCAACTTCTTTAAAGATTTCCACATAAGGATTTGAAGCGGCCTCGATATCCCTTTTGAACTGTAAACTTCGATTAAGAGATGGGTTCAAATCCATTGCTTTTTGAACAAGTTGGTCCCTCAAGGCTAGAATTTCCCTGAGCTGTTTTGAAGAAAAACTTTGGCCTGCATACAAATTGATAAAAACTAGGCAAAATATTCGTATTTTCCCTGCTCTCTTCCTCACACCAGCATCTTCAGATTCTTTAGTTTCCTCTCCTTTTTGTTGCAATAGGTCTTCATCCGATAACTCCTCTCATGAGAAGTCAGCAATTCGTTAATTTCGTCTTTTCTCATATCGTCAAATCCTTCATCACCAATCTGATGTGCTAGTCAGACTATTTCATCTTCCTTATCTTGGACTGGTGGGACAGTGATTTCCTTTTCAACCACATGTGGCCATATCTGTCTCCAGCAAGCGTTGATGAGCTAGATTTCATTTCCTGCCAAGATGCAATGTTAAATTTCTTCCAGGAACTCGTTACTGTTTCATCTGAACAGCATTCAATCGAATTGAAAATTTGCTTAAAACTGTGTTTGGTGTAATAAGCCTTTAAAGCTGCGATCACCCCTTGATCAAGTGGTTGTAATAATGATGTCGTATTCGGGGGCAAAAAAATCACCTCTACATTCGGATTAGTCCCAACTAAACTGGAAGGAAGACTCGGAGCGTTGTCGATAAGAAGAAGCACCTTGAAAGCCAGGTTTTGCGAAGTAAGATATTTTTTTACCTCTTCAATAAAACAAGAATGAAACCATTCCTGGAATAAGGCAAAACAGGTAGCTGATCTTTGTTTTTTGCTTTTAGTACTCTTGGATTTTGGGGTCGGTAAAT
Source organism: Odontomyia ornata (assembly GCA_963969285.1). NCBI lineage: Eukaryota > Metazoa > Arthropoda > Insecta > Diptera > Stratiomyidae > Odontomyia > Odontomyia ornata. The sequence continues at coordinate 140,138,138 of OZ017742.1, read as the reverse complement.
TATCAAAGGTTTTATCTTACAATTCCCTGAAGTATTTGCACACAGCAGTAAAGTAACACGGTCTTTGGCAGCCTTGAACCATGAGGCAATTCTTTCAGCTTTAGAAAGATATGTTTGATTTGGCATCTTCTTCCAAAAGATGCCAGTTTCATCAGCGTTAAAGACTTGTTGTGGAAAATACCCTCCTCTCTTGATAATTTCCTGAAGACTTGCTGGAAATTTTCCCGCTGCTTCGTGATTAGCAGAAGCAGATTCCCCAACTTATTTGATGTTGTGCAAGTTAAGTCGCTTCATGAAATTCTCGAACCACCCTTTGCTTGCTTGGAAGATAAATCCAGAACGAGAATTATCATTAATGCTATCGTACAGTTTTTTGACCTTTTCTCTGATCACAACTGAACTTGAGGCCACTTTCTTTTGAGACATGTCTTCCATCAATACTTCTAAAGCTTGTTCGGACTCTTCAAGCACTTTATTTCTAATTTGTGACACTCTTTTTGATGACGCTACTGAAGTAGCACCCACACTGTCCCTGATTGAATTCTCTTTTGCCTTGATCGAACGAACTGTGGATTCATTTATTTTAAACAAGCGGCCAACAGAGGTAAAACTTTCTCCCGCACGTAACTTGTCTAAAAATTTTTATTTTTTCACCAAGGTTAGCACAGTTTTTTTACGTCTTGGTAGAGAAGGCATTTCGCGACACAATTTCCACGAGCAAACTGAAAAGAAGGAAAAATGAATTTGGATTTGGATCCAATCCATGCGATGCCGAAATCGAATTGTTTACACAAGTTTTTTGTTTCTTTCTCAGTTTTTTTACGTTTTGGTAGAGGAGGTATTACGCGACACAATTTCCACGAGAGAATAAAACGAACTGGAAAGAAGGAAAAATTAATTTGAAATTTGGGTCCAATCAATGCGATGCCGAAATCGAATTTTTACACAAGTTGCTTGTTTCTTTCCCGCGAATAATAAAGTCAACAACAACAAAATAAAGGTGCTAATCGAAACTAACCAGCGTATAACAACTCGAGAGATAACAGAGAAGCTTGAGATATCGAATTCAACCGTTTACTTGCACTTACAGCAACTTGGTTAGGTTTCCTCACGAATTAAAGGAAATCCACCTCACCAATTGCATTAACATATGCAAATATTTGCTAAATCGTAACCAAAACTACCCATTTTTAGAAAGAATCATAACTGGTGATGAAAAAAAGATTGTTTACGATAACGAAGTCCGAAAACGATCATGGATCAAACAAGATGAGCCTCCACAATCGACATCCAAAGCATTCTGTGTGGTTAGTTTAAAATGGTATAGTCGACTTTGAGCTGCTTCCAAGAAACCAAACTATTGATTCGAATGTCTACTGTGGTCAACTATCGAAATTAAATCAAGTAATCAAGTAGAAAACGCCCTGAACCGGCCGCGTTGCAAAGTCGTCGTGTTCCATCATGATAACGCCAGACCCCACACCTCTTTGATAACCCGTCAAAAATTAATGGAGCTCAATTCGAAACTGATGCCACATCCACCCTGAAGCCCTGACTTAGCACCATCAGACTATCATTTGTTTCGCTCCCTTCAAAACTATTTGAATGGTAAAACTTTCGATTCCGATCAGGCTGTTAAAAATGAGTTGCACCAATTCTTCGCTTCTAAAAACCAAGGCTTTTTCGAACGTAGAATTTTTCAGCTTACCGAAAAATGGCAAAAGGTCGTGCAACAAAATGGTCAATATATCGTTGATTAATGTTTGTTGTAAATATAAACAAAATTTACTTTGAAAAACATGAAAAAAAACGACATTAATTATCGAACATCCCAATAAAATGGTAGCACTCAACCGTTTAGCTCCTAGGATGTTTACTTTGCCGCTCAGTGAAGAAGGAATGAAAAGAAAAACAAGCAGAATTATATAATGAGGCTTGCTGAAAGGTTCGGTTATGAAAAAAGGAGGATTGGAAAACTCATCAGGACAAAACAGCAGAAGGTAACACGAAACGATACAAACCTGATGAGAGAAAGTAAAAAGAAGCACCGAGCACCGGTGGAATACAACGAGACCACAACAAAGCTCAAAAGGAGGATAAAAACGAAAGAAAGCCGAAACAACCAATTGAAGACCAAACTAGGATCAACGAAGGACCGTCTTAATACAATGGAGAAAGTGGAAAAATATCGGTCAGACGATGCGTTCATTCAAGATATGAGTCGATGAACACATTAGCATAGCAAGCAGAGCGAGGAAAATTATCCGATCTGGCAAAACAGCCGAAATAAGCTATGTCGAAGATGCCAAAATCATATGCAGCATAAGGGACTTCAGAAAATCAAGATAGCGGCTATACCTGACATACAGAGAAGTCATTAACTTTTACCTGTTAGAACTTTAAAAGGCAATTAGACTAATTACCATTTGTATAAGAAGAATATATTGAACGAAAAATTCTTCAGTTGTGTACGCACTGATGAAGGCGCAATTAGTAGCTGAAATATATATTTGCAAAAATAAATAAATAGCTAGAAGAAAACACGATGGATTATTATTTATTAAATAAAATCAGTAGCTAGAAAGCTCTTTATCTAAACATTATTCATATATGTATTGAGGGCTTTGTAAAACCAATTTTATAGATACTTAGTAGTGTATCTGTGTGTCACTGCAAGTTTTCTCAAACTCTACTAAAACTGCTATCATCAAACATTTTGGAAGGTCAGAAGTGGTGATTCAATGAAAGATTTGATCTTACCCAAATTTTCGATGGTTTTAAAGGATGGTCTCTCCGTCAATCAAAAATCAGTCTGTCCATCTGGGAGCTAAGTGTAAGTACGTAAAATGGTTGTCCCGCCCTCCCCATCGTGGTTAAATCATGTAGTTTATAAGTACAAGGGCAATAAATACCTCGGAAGTCCAATATATTTTTAATTTACGTTTTGTTCCTTGTGCTTAACAAATTTGACTGAAATCGAATCATAATCAAGTAAGATAGTCATTTGAATTTTCTGGGATTGCATCAACAAAGAGATCTCGTTGTTGGCAATGTAATATGTTTTGAGTAATTTTCATATGGACTATCTGTGTCTATCCAACTTTGATGGATACTGATTTATAAGTCAGCGCTCATCAATGCTTGATCAACACACGGTTTTTCATGATTCTGACCAATGGCGGAATGAAAAACATAATTTCAACATCAATGTTCAAATGAAAATTTAGAGTGATGCTGGATGATTAAAAACATTTTAATTTAAATTTTGTCTTCAATTTAGTTTTTATTCCTCTAACAATTTCACCGGAATATTTATTTATCCGCCAAAAACCGATTGCATTTCTTCTGAAATAATAATAAGCTGTTGGAATAATAGGTAACTCCCGAAATTGTATGGCCAGCATCCAGTATATGGTGGTTTCTAGAACGGAAAATAATCTAATCGGATGTTTCGTTCCATATGTGATTCGTAAATGTGAAGATAACATAAAACTGCGTTGTACGCTGCTTATATCCTTCGCAAGACTTCATTCGTCTGGTAGTTATATCCCCGTCAATTTGTTTCCGTTGTATAATTTTATAGTTGCGCCAGAATGTGACGTGAGTAGAAACACGCCAGAGGACATGTTTATTACTTGATTAGAATTATTTTTAATACAATAATTCAGTAAATAATCAATTCTGCTAAATTTTGAGTGATTGTAGAATTTCTATCTGCGCATTAATGTTTTAATAAACCCTATAAATCGATTTCTTCGTTAATCCAATAAAACATAATCTCTGTCATTTCCTTAAGTTATACGTGATCGAGACCGTCGTCGTTCTTGGTATTTCGGAGATGACCCAGAGTTTGCAGGCAGCAAGAATGTGAAGCCCGTAGAGCATGCCTAGAAGTTGTCTACTGTCATTTTATCAGTAGAGAAAGCCTTTTTTCTCACTTCTTGATAACTTACCCTGCTTTTTTTTTAATTCCGTGGCGACCGGAGAAAAATCCAGTCTATAAATGGCCTGGGCGGAAATTTAAGCAATGGCCAGCGCTTTCGATATGTTGCCCCCAGGGCGGAGCCTACAGTGGGCACAAGATTATACTTATTAGTAAGAAAGAGATTAGGATATGTTAGTGTTCAAAGTTATAGGAAGGGGAAGGGGAGCCACTTTAACCCTGTTTAAAGTGTTAAAATTTAAGTGCACAAATAATCCGTTTGGCAAGAGCCGATGTGATATATACAGCTAATCCTAGTGCAATTATGAAGGCGAACACCAGGCTCTAATCTATAACTTATGAAAAAACATGAGTGAACACCCTCATCTCAACCCTGTTGTGTAATTTGTAGGATAAAAATAACCTCGATAATTGTATAGGGTGTACGTGGTGAGGTGTAACACAAATTTAGTGCGGTATGCGATGGTACTTTATAAAAGGTGCTTAGACAGGGGCTAAACTATGATTCCCCAAGCGGGAAGAACAACAGGAACCCCTATGAGGTTTCCATTCTCAGTGTAGATGAGGGACCAAGATTTAAAAGAATTGATCGTAGGACCTGAGACCAAGAGAGACTCAGATCTTAACTTAATTAGACTTAATCTTATCTTAATTTTGGCGGCGATGATACAGGCACAAAACTCTGATCAGATTTATGTTATTCTTGGCGAAGATATCTCCTACAGTATCAAGTCCATTGAATTTATGAAAGAATTCAAACTCCTCCCTCTTGTCATTATGTGCATTGTATTTGAAAAAATTATGATCTAGGTCGTCAACTTCATTGCAGAGACTGCTCACATCCGAATCAACACATTTTGCTTTGTACAATTTTAGATTGTTGTAGCCCTTTTTAACAAAGATTCGATTGGTGGATTTGACTGGAAGCCTGCTTACATGCAGAGAATGAAACCATGGTTTTTCACCTCTTAAATGGTGAGCTCTTTTCCAACTGCAATTGGAGAGCCACTGTCCTTTTTCTTGGCGACGATTTGTCCAATCACGTTTCAGTCACTTAAACTGTTCTTGAATAGGCGACAGGTCTTAGTTAGTTCATACAATGAAATTGAAATCATCCGTACAGCAAACTCGTGGAATGTTATCCTGAAGACACATAACACCATTGTTCACCAGAAAACGAGAAGTATCTGATCGCTTTTCATAAAGCAAAGGTTGTAAAACGCCTTCGATGCTCGCAATGAAAATTTTGTCAGTTAATATCCTTCAAATCCCTTCAAATTTCGGAATGTTATTATTGCAAATACTTTTTATTCAAAAATAAAGAAAGGTGGATATTACAGAATAGAATGTTGTGTGCGACGTAACCGAAACAATTCAATTTCTTTTTTATTCATGCCAATAATACCTACCATAGAGAGAACCTACGGGTAAGGACAATCTTACATTGAGGCCCGTAGATACAATTCCATTGAATTTAAAGGAACCTATACAATTTTCGCGGGGAAAATGTAAAATTTATAAACCCTACTATCATTAAAAAAGTAGAATGAATTTTGACTCCTGAGATATTTCCTGTTGTTGTACACACATAATTTTATTTCATATTTGTCAAGAGAGCGAAAGAGATTTCAGACATTTCCCCTCGCCCTAGTAATATTGTTTCAAGACCTTTTTGAAAAGGTCTCATCAGACCTATTATTTTTTACTCCACCCGACACCTTTTGGAAGTTTTTTTAAGGTTACCTCCATATATGAAAATTATATTGATACCCAAACTTTCAACAGTTTCGGAGTGGAAATGCAGTGACAGACGGACGGGCGGACGGCTAGTTTAATAGGCAGGTCACGATTTCAATAGGGTTTTATAACATAGTACAAAACCTTGAAAATTGGATAAGGTATACTAATACATAGTCCGCGTTGTGTAGTATTTAGAGCACTCACCCTGTAAGCCGAAGGTACCTGGCTCGAATCCCACTGGTGACAACGCGATTTGTTTCGAATTATTTTTCGGACGGACTATAAGCCCGTTCAGTTATGATAGGAACTGGTTTAAACCCAGAACGTATCACAGCTGGGTGTACGGACACACGACCAAAGCGTGATTATGATTATGAGATACTCTATCTCCAAGCGAAGGCACGAAAGGAGCTGTAGTGCTAAAGCAAAAAATATTTCAACCCTTGATGATTTTTTGTGCACCTATTTTCCTTAGAGTTCTGAGTTTCTCAAACAGTTTTTATTTTTAGGATTCAGGCATACAAGTGCTCCATAATAATGTGGCATGTTCCTACAATGTTTCTGCAACAGCGAAACAAATCTCGGCTGCATGACAAAAGGTCTAATGGTATTCTATCGCCAAATTTGCTCCTCCATAGGATGCTATCCTGCAGTATTTGAGGGATTGATTCATTTGTCCAGTCTCCTAGAAAAAGGTAATTACGGATTTACGGCAAGCGGATTAGGATCGCCAGTATCGGTGCTTCGTCAAAAAGTAAATTAGACTACGTCATCCAATGATTGTAGCTTCAGGAACCGATTAGAAGTTCATAGAAGTTTATAGGCATGCATAAATCCCAGCCCAAGGTGAGGGAATATAACTCTGCGGGGATCATCTTTCTGATGGAAAGGAACTCCCAAGAGAGATAGTTGCTTCTAAAAGCGGTAGAAGAAAAGGCTGATCATGAAAATGAGCTATCACCCTGACATGAGCGGATGAGCGCAAATCGTATATTTTCACCGCTATTGAGACTTTTTTTGCCTTAGCACTACATCCCCTTTCGGGCCTTTGCTTAGAGATAATTAAAGTATTGCATTATCTTGATCGAATGCATCGGCATTCGAGAAGGTGATAATTTTTTAATCAAAGGTAGTCGAGTGGGGTATCAAATGAAAGGTCTTGATTAGAACTTTTAAAATCTGAAATAAAAAATCATTTTATGAATCAAGGGGTCCAGGGGAAGGCAAAATATACCCAAATTTGTGTCCCCCCCCCTCGCGATTGGACACCTTTCAGCCGAAAAATCTGAAAATTATCACAAACGTGGACCTTTATGAATACAAGGGCAACAAATACCTTAGAAATCGAAATTCACTCAACTTTGTTAATAATAGTATGATTTGTAGATTTTACATTTTTGCCCATAAAATCAAAACGGTACCTTTAAACTTCTTGAAATTTTGCAATTATATAGCCTAACATAAGATATATATGTTCACAAAATTTAATTGAGATCGAATCACAATCAAGTGAGTTATAGCCATTTCAATTATATGGAATTAGAACAACAATAACACGTGTTTATGGTTGATATAGGGTTTTCCAATAAGAGGTGTTATTTTGATATTAAAAGAAAAATGCCATTTTTAATACAAATGATCGGATGTTTATTTCATTATAAAGAAGATATGCCGTTAATAGCAATAACTAACATTGGGCAAATAACCACTACGTCACGCTTACAGGGCCATATCCTCTTCATGAAATTTTCCATAACCAAATCGCAAAGTGGCTGCCCTATGTCCTCGATAGCCTCACAAATTTCATCTTTGAGATCTTGAATCGACGCTGGACTATTGGCATAGGCCTTCTCTATCACGTGGCTCGAAAGGAAGAACTCGCAAGGTGTTAAATCAGAAGATCTATTCAAAATAACACCCCTTATTGGAAAACCCTATATATATATTTAAAATTGACTTAGGCACTTTTATTTTCTTTAAATTTTCATGAACATTTAAAGAATAGTGTTTAACATGAACATGTTCAATCGGCCGAGCATTCAGAAAAATCATATAAGCTAGATTAAAATGGCGGCTGCACTGTGCTTATGAAAGAAACTGTGCATCTTTTGTATAAATTTGAACGATTTCATATCTAAGTATTGGATGAATAATGCAAGTTATCGATTCACGCCATTAGAAAACTTGCTTCTAACCCTAGGATGTTTACAAAGACCTTCTGGTAGGAGCACTCTCCTCCTTACTCAACTTGTTGATCGTTGCCATCGGCTTGAGCGAGGCTATAGTTGGGTTTTTGGCGAGGACTTTCTTTACTGCGTCGCAGGATGCTTCCCTATTGTCGGCCTCTGCTCCGAATTCGACCAGTATGTGGCCCCACCGCGCTGAGTGTTGGTGTCTTCGGGCCTTACATTTCTCCTGATATTCCGCAGCGCCTCCGCGTACGATCGGCCATCTTGGGGTTTTACGAGCCGGGATCTTCGTAGGGCTTCTTTCTCTCCTGTTTCGCCCTTTTGTCAGCACTATCTAGAGCCCCTGATCTGGCGTTCCACGGCCATCAAGTGCCTCTTCCTTCCTTCTTTCGTTCCGATTTCCTTCGATTGGGCTAGCCGCCATTCTTTTATTGATGTTTGATGGTGGAGGTATCTGCGCGTGCCCTTTAGGCTTAGCCCTCAGCGCTTCTTTAGCCGGAGCCTTTGACGATCAATTTATTTAAGCCCCACTGATCCGCAGTGTGAAAATTAATCAGTTGGACTGAAATCAAAGGGCGTTTGAAATTCTTGATAAAAATAATTTCAATTAAAGCCAGAAAAAGGGCCGTAAAACGGAAGAAAAGTTAAGGAAACCCCAGACTTCGGGAACTTGAGTTGGTCCCACTCGCATCAGCAAACACCATAATGGAGGTTTGTAAAATACCACTTTATTCACATCTCAGCCTACGATTTTCCTGAGGATTATCTATCGCTCATAAATGGTCACTTTGCAAGACTTCGCATACAGGGTTAATACTTCACCTAGATTTTTTAAAGCTTTTGTATTTTAACTGTTCTGGTTAACGTGTGCATTACTTGTTACTTCCTGTTTTATTTGATTGTGAAATTTTTAAACATATATTTTACATATGTATATTTCATATAAGATGTTTTGCGCTCTTATTTTACTCCGCATAAAATACAGTAGCTGTTTGTATTTAACTTGCAAAAGATATATATTTTTCAATATGAAAAAATAAATATATTCAATTCAAAGAATGAAAAGCAAACCAAAACTAGAAACTTGTCTGTACATCCAATACTGCCTCGTCAAATTCTAGGTGCTTTCAAACCGTATCATACACTTCCGTGCAATAAAATCAAGCCACACCGTGTGCTTTGGTTTAGGACACGACAAATCAAACAAAAATGTAAGATGCAAGTTTTAGCACTGTTTTACAGACGAAAACATTAGGTTTCATTAAACGTATAGCAGTCATTCAATTGCTTTATATTAGGTTTACATATTTTAAAATTGCTAAATTTTTGTTGAGTAATTTTTTGTCTCCATCCTTTAATTTAACACTCGTCTGAGAACAGGACTAGCTTCTATTGTTCTAGCAACTAATCAACTTCTGCACGAACAAACTGAACCCGCATTTGGCGATGAACAGGAGTTAAATTTGGTCCGTCGACAGATTTTTGCAGTCTGTCTGCAGGTCATGACATTACGGTAGGTGTTGTACTTACTGGTAAACATAAACGAGATGTCGATTTCGTAATGACAGTGTCACAGTAAACCAATTATTTCGCTCTGATATGACCCGCTTTCTTTCCGAACGCCGCTAATTGAAGCGCTTTCAGATTCTAAAAACCTTTAGTATACCCAGGATTTTGCTGATCAATCCAAATGCAACGACGCGCAAGACAGCCTGGGTCAGTACCAATCGAACGAAATCTGATGACGGAGTATCGGTCTTCACAGAGAATAATCGCACTTAAATTCAAGTTAAATAATCAATAAACAAACAAAATCCAACAAGCAAAATCTGAACAAATCACATACCGTTGACTGCAAAACATCTTATACGGGTACGACCAACTTGTTTATTTTTATTAAAAATTTTATTTTGGAACGTATGTGTGTTTACCACATTGAAGAATGTAGCACATTCTCTTGAAATAAAAGCCTGCATTGAAAATTTTAAATTCTGTTTATTAACCGACGTATATTAATTTTTTTGTTGTTGTCACGTATATTTATTTTTTTGTTGTTGCTTTTTTTATGTATGTTCATGCATAACTTTTGTATGGGGATACATATAGAAAAGTCCTGTTTTTGGCAAATGATCGGTCCCATTTAAAGAAGAAGAAAATCAAATAACAGTAAAGGACCTTTACCGTTAAAACTAAAAAATTTCTGACTTTCACTCCGATTTTTCAGCATAACTGATCGACGCATATAAGGAATATAATTATAGAGGTCTCAAATGAAGGACCATATATCGGACTAAAATGTGTCGGCACAGAATTCTAATCCTTTCAAGGACTCCGTAGATATTAACATTTGAATATGGTACATTGATGTCCAGACGTTGAATTTTAATGATCTTTCGTATGGAATATGCCAATTATTTTGCGACTCTTCAAGAATTTGACGGAAATTTCGTATGTTTTGATCATAGATTATAAAAATTATCAATCATTTCTACCGGAAAAAGCCAATAAATGAATTCTAAATGCAGCATAAATACAATTCAACGTTATTTAGAGCAATTTTATTTGGGGAAAATTTCATGATTTCATTTTTCTTCCGCGTTCATTCTCCGCCTACCGATGAACTTATTAAAAGATCCTTCTTACATCCTTAGACGTCGATGTTACGCGTCGAATTTGCAAAATTCCCCGGAAGAAAATAAGAAAAATGAGAATTGAGTAATTGCAAATTATAGAGTTAGAGAAATTAATTTGTTACTTTCTAGATAGCGTTATACATTATACGAGTATGCATAAAAATCTACAATTTGTGATTTCCATACTAAAGACCCACAGGAATCGCGACTTTAAAGATGAACAGGAAAATGCATAGTTGAGTTTTCATTTAACTATAGGACATAGTTTTCATGAAGTTTTCATGAAAATTATGCGCCATAGTTTACTTGAGAACGAAGGCGACGGGGAGCGAATAAACGTGAATAAGTGATACGATCAAGAAGGATCTTTTTATGTAAATTTCTTGAGAGAAATTCACCTATTGCAAAGTTCACTTTAAGTTTATGTATATATCTATATATATATATATATATATATATATATATATATATATATATATATATATATATATATATATACATGCATGTGTATATAGGATATAACGAGACTTGTGCCTCAATGTCGCAATTTTGCTTCGAGTTTCGGAAAATTTTCAAAAATGGTGTATTGTGGAAATATTTTGATTAGTTTTGTTAATCATTTAAATTGGCAAAGGAAAAACAAAATGGCCACTGTTTGATGAAAATCCGTGATTTCTGTTCTGGCCAAAGTATATCTCCAATTTGCGCTAAAATTGATACAATGGCTCATTCCACTGTGTAATGAAACTCGCAGTAAAAAATCCAAAGTCTGAAACAGAATGGTGGCCGCTTATAGAATGTGCAAAATTTGTTACTGGTATTTTTGAACAAACCTTTGAACCAATGTTAATGAAACTTGGAATTGTGGTAGAGACCGTAAACGTGTAGTGAGTTCAGAGTCAGGTCAGAATATCAAAATGGCGGCTAGGCAAAGTTTGGAATTCGAAAGCTTCTTAAAGCTACATTTTATTTTGGATTTTTATGAAACCTAAAATCAAGGCGGACGTTGATAAGATCTTGGGCTAAAATGTATCAGAACAAAATTTGATTCCTATGGATACTGCAGATTTTGCCAGTAGTGAGATTTGCATTGCAGTCAAAAAATTTAATTTTAACATACTCGTGCATGGTACAATGTATTCAAAAAACTGGATTTTAATAGATTTGAAATGAAAAAATTTGCCACTAAAAAGGGTGAAATAAAAAAACTGTTAGAAAAATTAAAACCGACTTCAAAATCCCTTAAAAAAGACGAAATCAATTTTATGGAAGCAGTGCCAAATCAATTTCCACGTTTCAATATAAAAACTTACAACATGTACACTCACAAAAGAAACAGGGAAAAACTAATATGGCACCGCTTCCATAAAATTTACTTCATCCTTTTTAGGGCATTTCGAAGTCGGTTTTCTCTTTTTCTAAAAGTTTTTTTTTTATTTTTGAAGTGAAAGCCTTCGAACCGTAGGTTACTATTGAATTAAGGAGGTGAACGGTCTGATTATTTTTTCTATAAGTCAAATATCAGGATACACATTAGACATGGACTGAGGTCAAAAACTGCTCTTTAGAAGATCTACTAGATGAAGAGATAATTCCGCCTAAAAACTTTACTTTGGTAATATTCAAACGAAAATATATTGACCTTTCAGTACCTTATTTATTGAAAACAGAGTATCGGTTAGACTCGATAAAATGGAAATTCATGATAATCAAAGATGAACTGCAATATGTTTGCAATTTATGAGATACTACAGATTTCCTTTAGATACTAGTCTAACTGTTGAAGAGCATATAAGATCTGCTAGTCACTCAAAAATAATGCAAAACATATTGGAAATAAATCACTCTATTTATTGCTTTTCGATTACTAAATTGGAGGAAGCGACTGAAGTTAGTATTTTGCAACAAATAAATAATCTAATGACTGATTATCTGTATATTTTAGAAGTATAATGAGAAGATGAAACGCAATGCCAATGCCAAGAGCGGCCTGAAAGCGACAACTCCAAATGGGGCTATGAACTTAAAAGTGAGATCCTCACCTGTACTTTCAGTTTGTTTACATTAAACGTTTTGCAGGAGTTCAGAAAGAAATACACGAAGCTGCCTTTAAAAAATTTACTTGAGGTTCAGTATCGAAAGAAACCAGCTGATTGGCATCACATGCTGAAAATTATTGATGGCCAATATTATTGTAATCTCTGCGGTGGTGAATTTTTAGGGAGTCGTAAAAATTTACAGTCGCATTTAAGCAGAAAACTTCATTCGACAAATGTATTTTCTGTCGATAGCTTGTATCATCCGACAAGTTTTCCTGGCGCAATCTCCTACACACCCAAACCAAAAACTGATAATATTGAAGAATATGTTAATGGTGCCCGTCTATCAACGTTGCCCGATGCGGAAAGCGCTAGTAAAGCAGAATCAGAATCACTTGCTAATTCAACAAGCCATACAAAACCCTTACAACAAAATGATATAAAAATCAAATCCAGTGACATTTTATTAGAAAGTCAGGAAATAAATTCTTCGAGGTCAAGTCAGGAAATAAATTCTTTGGGGTCAAGTCAGGAAATAAATTCTTCACTTACCATAGAGGTAAAAACGAAAGTATATATTTTTTTTTATTTTTAAACAAAATAATCGTGCTTTCAGGCGTTTAAGTTGAACTATATGAATTTACCAGCTGAAGAATTAATGAAATTAGAATATAAAAAAACACCAACAAGTGATTGGAATTTAATGATTCATGAAAATCCAGTTCAATATAGGTGTAATTTATGTTGCAGAATGAAATTAAAGGACGCAGAAAATGTTATATCGCATTTGAACAGCAATTTCCATATACTCAATATGGAATCTGTTAAAGCAATGTATAACCCCAGGCATTATTTGCTACAAGTAATAAATATAATCTACAACTTATTGTTATTTATCAATATTTTTTGTTTTATATTTTCCAGAGCGCCAGTCCAAATAATAAGGGTAAATCAGCTGATCTAAAAAACGAAAAACGTTTGAAGGTATTCGAGGAAATTGAACAAAAAAGTCATGCATAACACATGTTTTACAGGAATTTAAGTTGAAATATGCCGAGATGGAGTTAGATGACATCCTTAAAGTACAATTTAAAACATCTGGTAACACCTGGCAGTATATGATTGAGAATGAAGAAATCCGATTTTTATGTATCCTATGCTGGAGAATAAGTTTAAGAACAAAGGATGATATTAGTTCTCATATACGCACCAGTTTCCATCGAGAAAATATGAAAGAAGTTACTGAGTTGCATCATCCAGTTTGTTTTCCTTCCAAGGGTTCTTTTCGCCAAATTGAAAAAGTAAGTTATGAATTATTTTGATATAGACTTGAAATAAATGTGTTTGTTCATCTAGACAGAACTTCCAAGGGAAAAGCGAATTCATAAAAAGGATAAGCAGGCGAAAATAGTCCAATTTGATTTGCAAACGCTCTCTTCAAATGTAAGTTGAAACTAGAAGAAAAAAATCAAAGTTTGAGGAATAATAACTGAAGATGTTAGGATTTATTTGAGCTGATCCGTTTGAATGACTAATGTTAGGATTTATTTGAGCTGATCCGTTTGAATGACTAGCGGATAATTCATATGAACAATTTCGAATCTTTCAAGCATTTGTGTTGTTTCAGGCTTGAATCTATAACCTACATAGCGTCTCATTTGGTGTGTGTTATCTTCAAAGAAAATGCCTGAATAGTTCCGCTAAAAAGTTAAACCTTGCATAAAATTCATGAAAACTCGAAGAGGCAAGAAGTAATTGAATTAATTTTAGCGGACTTGAGTAAATAACAGGGCAATGAAAAATAAATATTATTCTGCATGGTGGCAACCGCCCGCATATTGAAAAACTTCAAATTTCTTTGTTGTTACTTTACCGTCTTTTTTAATTTACATTTAACTGTTTAATTACTAAAGGTCCTTATATATTCACAAGTATATAATTTACGCAAACAGGCAGGTTTGCTGTACCAGGTGAAATAAGATGCCTTTGCATACAAACTTCATTACTTTCCTTGGATCTTGATGGTTCCTTTGCACAAAAACTACTGCTTTAAGGTTGTTGATTTGCTATCTTATGCATTATTTTCTGAAAAATTCTGAAGACTGTGTTTTAACTATCTATGTAATTTGGGACGCAGCCTATAATACGAAGAAGGAATTAATCGATACTAAACCATATTTTCGATTGCCGGATCTAACCATAATCTAGCTTGTCCTCGTATTCAATCATCGCGTCTTCTTTTTTGATAACTATTTCAGGAGTAACCGTTACTTGAGCCCACCACAGTTTAATGAAAGATGAAAATTTGAAACAACTATTTCATTTCGTGGTTTCTCTCACTTCTACCAATCTATTTGATGCAGTGCTCGAGCAATCATCTAAGGTACGAATTTCATCATTATAATGGGCGCAATCGATCAAAACTTGCCCTGAAAACCTAGTCTCGCCAATCGTTGCGTATTTAGAATCAACAGGGATCTGCTGTCTGCTTTTAGTAACGGAAGGACCTTGTAACGAACCGCAGACGTGAAGTCTAGAGAACGTGATAACAAACTGTACAACGGGAGTCAACAGTTCGGACACTCAACAATCTACCAAAGTTGGCAACTGCTTGTAGGCTGGTTAGTTCGGCAAGGAATTCGGTCTAAGATCGGAAGTTTAGTAGACTTGTCGGTCATTACATTTGAATTAGCCGCCGAAAATTGCCTGGATATTTAAACGCGTTTCAACTTTTCCGTTACATTCTACTCTATCATTTATTTTCTCAAATGCCAAACTATTCGTTTTTATACGCGTCACCGATGCCGAAACCGTCGCATTGTCAGAAACTACTCTACTTGAACTCGACGTCATACAAACTACGTTAAATAAAATACACAATCCCAGAACAAACGACACCGCGAACCTGACCCGAAAGGGTTTGAAATAACCCTCGCGAGTTATTCCGAAAACCGCTTTGGATCCTGACGTAAGAACGTTGTTGATGATTTCGAAACGGAGCAATTCGACATGCAAATGTACTAGAATTCTAGCTGAAACTACTAAACTGCGGCGATTTGTAGATTTCCTTGGGAGAAAAAAAGTATTACTTGTTGGCGCTTGAGCCAAAAAATGCAACATACAAGTTTGTACTTTGTTATCGGTTCACTCCACTCCGAACCGATTCCTCGTGTACACACTTAAATGGGTCAGGTATAAATTCATCGGAGATGTCGCAAATGGCTGAAGAGGGGTTGCCAACTTGCACATATTACAATATAAATTTCAGTTCGAAATTTGTAATTCAAATTTCGAAATGAAATCTCTAATGCAATAAACACTTTCGTGCTCCGCACAATTTGCAAGCGTGGTTACAATTGGAGTCTCAGGTTCCCTACTGGACCCGCCTTGTAATTTATTCTTTGTGCTTGACTTAAGAAGTCCTGACCATTCCACATGGCAAGTTTTTGCTCTTTTACATAGTTCTTCTTAGCACTACAGCCCCTCTTGTGCCTTCGCTTCCTACAAATAGCGCCTCCAACTGTCTCGGTCCATTGACCGCGTTCTCCAAATCGAAATCCGAACACCGATGAACTTTCTTCGTCGACCGAGTCAGACCAGCGTCTCCTCGGTTTCCCCACTGGTCTCCGGACTTCAGTTCTCCCAAGGAATACCTTTTTGGATATTCGTATATACAATTCATGTGGCCAGCCCATTGCAGGCAGCTTCCTAAGTCTTACAATCGTTGAGACTTCCGGTTCCTTAAAAATTTCATACAGCTCAAGGTTGTATCGAATTCGCCATTGGTCCCCATCTAGCTTCGCTCCGATTATTCGCGTCAGGACCCGACGCTCGCCGCGTTCAATATGTTTGCGGATCCCGTCGCTCAAAGGCGTTCAATATATTTGTGGATGTTTGGGTTAGGGTCCATCTTTTACACCCATAGCGTAACACAGATCTTATCACAGATTTGTATACTTGAAGCTTTGTTTTCCTGTGTATGCAGCTGGTCTCCAAGATCGTCAAAACTGAATAAAATATTTTATTTGCCAGCTTTATTCTTCGGCGTATTTTGTCTCTTTGAAATTCTTTCACATTTTCGATACTGTATTCGCCTAGTGTGATATTTTGTGTATTTGAGGTATTTTTTCTCGACTGCGCCATGAGCTTTGTTTTATTCTCATTGATTTGTAAATAGGGTACATAATAAATCAAAATGCACGCGTTCCCGATTATTTACCGAAGCGATACCAGGAATAAACTCGACTCCAAAACCAAATCGATCAACTCTAACTGATAACGCAAAGCCATTCTACAGTTCCGCGTCCCAAGCCGATCAGTCGCGGATAAATAAAACCCTACCCCCTCGGCGGCATACTTACCTCCCGTCTTCTTTAACTCCTGA
Source organism: Odontomyia ornata (assembly GCA_963969285.1). Classification (NCBI taxonomy): domain Eukaryota; kingdom Metazoa; phylum Arthropoda; class Insecta; order Diptera; family Stratiomyidae; genus Odontomyia; species Odontomyia ornata. The sequence continues at coordinate 140,121,210 of OZ017742.1, read as the reverse complement.
AAAAAGCACGACTATCTACTGAAAAGGAAAGAGTGTGATTAACTTAATAATTCATTGTTTTAATATTTTATTCTTTACATTTAAACCAAATTTATTTAGTATCTAACCACAAATTTAAAAATTTCAATTAAAAATATGCTTATTTACAAAAATAACGCATTCTGAAAATTTTGCCCCTTACTCAATCAACAAAGTCTAAGGAGTTTGAGTTTAATTTGAAATCGATTTCAATCATCCTTGAAAGTGTTAAACAAAGAAATATGTCAAAAAATGGTTTTTTTTCTATAAATTTTGATATAAATAGATATATTCAAACTTCTATATGCTTAAAGTAACGTGACTCATTTGTATTGTCTAATAGAAATTTTCTTTTGTCTAGTTTTTTTTTTATCTTTTTGCTTTTAAACTAAAGTGATAAAAGTTCAAGAAAATAGTATATGGTTTTCATTTTCCTTTTCAAAAGAATTGAAATTATTTGAATTCAAATTGCGTTTTATGCATTTGGTAAATGTGTTAAAATCAGAATGTATCGCACCTGGGTAGACGGACACACGGCCAAAGCATGATAATGATCAGATACTCTAACTATCTCTAAGCGAAGGCCCGAGAAGGGCTGTAGGGCTACAAAGAAGAAAAAATGTGTTATAATAATCGATAGAATTCATAATTAACACGAAAAAGAAAGAACTTCACTGTTCGACTGTGTAACGGCAAATGAATCAGAATAATCCGCGCTTGGTGTTCCACAATACTGAACGTCTTGTCTCAAAGAAAATGTCGAACTGTTAATTGCTATTGGGATTGATACGCAAATATATAGCTGCAAAATATTGTAAAAACGTTCAACTTATTTTTGCATGACCATATGCGTTAATCTTTGAAGATAATAATATAAGTATATCTTTTGTATCTTAACTTATATCGAAAAACATATATTGTTGCTGCTACATCTAAATTAACCGATTCTCTCCCTTAAATTAAATAATTATTCGGCTACTGAATTGAGTTTATCTCCTTAAAACGTCCTAAAATTTTTTTTTTTAAATTATTGTGCTCCCATGAACTATTGAAAGTAAATAACTAAGCTTTTTACATGCTTTATATCCGTTGTATACAATTGATATTCACTACCATACATACGAGTATCACTTTGGTGGTTCTCCCCTTGATAATCTTTTGCTTAGATTTTTCGCGTCGTAGTCGTCGTAATTGCTTATGTTGAAATCTATTATATAGTTTAGACACTTGAATGTAATTTTGGAGGCAAAAGTTCCCCGCACTGAACTTCAAAATAAAAAATCTTTGTGCTATCATGCAAACATCACTTTCAATTTTCGTCTGAATTCAGATGTTAAATCGCATATTATATATTTACTTATTTCGGTTAGGTAAGAGGTTCTTTTAATTTTTTTCCTGTGTTTAACGTAAGCCTCTAACGATTTCCCTTTGATTTAAAGAAGCCACTCAGTTTTAAGTTTTTCTTACTTTTACATGCTTTCGATTCCGTTATATTCTTTAATCAACAGCGTATTACAATCGCGATACACTCGGTTCTTTCCTTCATCATTAACGATTGAAAGATTATTTATTTCAATTAGTACACTTAAGGAATGTTATTATAAACACGAAATAATTTCAAATATTCGCACATAACTCAAACTACTTCTAAGTAAGAGTCCGCTTATCAGCACTCCACCAAACGCAATTATTTTAAGTCAGTTGTCAAACGTTGCGACTCCCGGCACATCAGCACGATATTTCCAATTTCAGGAAGTCGTGTCGCACGCCAACAAGAACGGAACATTAAATTATAAGCCGGCGGACCAGCACACTCAAAGCGCGAAACCCCCGCAAAACTAAATCCAACGATAAATCACCTCACGAAACTTTTCGATTAACGCAAACTCAGGGTCCGCCTATCAATTCACAAATTCGGAATTCTGAAAACCTCGACAAACTCCCTATTTGGCGTTGAACATCACAACTCCTCCTCCCTTTCCGCTAAGCAGCTGCAGCAACGTGCGGTATTGTTTTATTTGAGGATGGTGCTTGCCCAAAAACATAAAATTTTGAATCTCCAGCTACATTAACATTTGCTTCCTGGAAGATTGAAATGCCTTCCGATTCTGTTGCATCATGTCGCGAAAAATTGACGAGATTAGGGAAATTCAATAAACGAAGGCTACTTACTGTTGTTGCACAAATCATGACATGATTATCTTGCTCAACGAGTACCATGGACAGAATAGGTGAATCCGTGAAATTGTAACGGATATGGTTGCGGCCACAGGTGAATCCAGGCTAATTTTGGATAACTCGATAATATCAACTGACAATTAGGGTGCATTAGTTTATAAATAACACAACTATTAAGGTCTTCTTCTTCCTTTTCGTAACACTACAGCCCCTCTTGGATCTTCGCTTCCTGCAACAAGCGCCTTCAACTGTCTCGGTCCATTGACCGCGTCCTCCAATTTTGAAATCCGGGCAGCAATGAACTTTCTTTGTCGACCGAATCAGATCGGCGTTTTCTCGGTTTCGCCACTGGTCTCTGCCCTTCAGTTCCTCCAACAAATATCTTTTTGGGTATTCGTTGTTTGTCCATACGATACACATGGCCAGAAAAAGTTATTTCGTGGTTGTTAACGACCGTGATAAAATGTTGATGTCGTCCACATAGGCTACCACTTGGCTTGATTTGTTTAAGAACGCACCTCTTGTATCGACAGGTAGCTTTCTAATGGCGTATTCTAGAGCCAAATTGAATAGCAAATGGGGCCAGCCCATCTCCCTGCTTTAGTCCGATATTTGTGTCCAAGGCGTCGGAGATCTGGTAATTGATGCGGACTTGGGAGGTTGACGAAAGCAAAGCATTATTTGGTACAGTATGTTACGATCAATACTGTCTTATGCTTGTTTAAAGTCAGCGATAATTTGATATATGGCTATGTTGAACTCCCAGCATTTCTCAAATACCTGCTTGATTGTAATCAATTGTTCTATTTTGATCTGCCTGCTCTAAACCCAACCTGATACTCCCCGATAACACGATTGGCGTATGATCCGATTTTATTTTCTAAGATTTTCGAAAATATTTTGTACCCCGTACAAAGTAGTGATATGCCTCTATAGTTTTCACATTGTAACTTGTCACCTTTTTTGTGGATAAGGAATAATTGTAATTGATTGGCTCCATTCGTTCGGCATATGTTCTTGTTGCCAAATGTGCTGGATGACTTTGTGGATGGCTTCTGAACACCGCTGCCACCATATATAATAAGCTCCACCGGAATCTCGTCGATGCCCGGCGCTTTATTATTCTTTTGGGCTTTGATGATGGAAAAAACTTCATCCAGAGTTGGTGGGACCAATGGAAGCTCTCCGGGAATATCTATAGGATCTGATGTTCTAGAGCTGTGCAAAGAATTAAGGAGGTTCTTGAAATATGATGCCCATCTTTCTTTCTTTCGACAGAGCGTGGTCTTGGGCTGATAACTTGGTTTCAAACTGTCTTGTGTTGTTGCCCGCTACACTTACACCGATACTTCTCAATTCGTCGTCATTATAATTTCTTTTCTTGATTCTAATCATCTAACTCTTCTGAGATTTTCATAATATTCTCTCTTCGTCCTGGTTTTCATACCTAAGTATCCTTTGTAGGCCTGATTCTTTTTGTCTAACATATTCTGGCATTCATCGTCAAATCAATCAATTTTTTGCGCCGGGCTTGATGTCCAATCGCCTGTTCTGCCACGGTCTTAATCGCCGCTTTCACTTCCACCCATAGCTCGTTGCTTGTTTTCAGCGATGTATCTGATAAGATGGGAGCTAGCTGGTTGTCGAGGGTCTCCGTGAAATTTTTCGCTACAGACGCCGTTCGGAGCCTTTCGATGTCGATTTTTTGTAGAGGGCTAGTCTTCGCCGAATACTCCTTTGACATACGATAGGTTAATTTTATCAAGTAATGATCCGAGTTGCAATTGGCTCCTCAGTATGTGCGGACGTAAAGTATGCTCGAGGCCCAACATTGTTGGATCAGAACATGGCCGATTTTGTTTTGTGTGTTGCCATCCGGTGATACCCAGGTCATTTTATGTTATGCGTCGATGCGAGAAGCAAGTCGAACGTATGATTAGATTTCTGCTACACGCAAAATCAATCAGGCGCTGGCCGTTGTCATTTGTTTCATCATGGAGGCTATGTCCTCCAGTCGTTCCCCGATTTGATCGATCATTTGCCAACCTTACCGTTGAAATTACCCAGAATTATTTTTGTGTTATTTGGAGACTATGAGTCGACTAGTCTGTCCAGGTGATTGTAGAACGTTTCCTTCGTTTCTTCGTCCTTTCTTCGGTCGGGGCGTGTACATTTATTAGCTAAATTTTGTAGAATTTCGCTTTTATACGCAATAACGTTCGCTTTCCACAATAAAGGCCACTCCGAATTCTCACTTTCTAGCAGGCTTCTATGATTCATTTAGTCAATTGTTTTGTTTATTTGATATCCGCAGGCCAATTCTCTTTTTTCTTAAAAAGCCGTCGGTGCTTGCTTGACTCAAAGGAGTCGAAACCCGTCTGCTCACAAAACAAAGGAAGGCCCGATGGCTTTTGAAGAAAAAAATGTTTAATTTATATTGACTGGCCTGTTTTAAAAGCTCCTTCACAGCGCCGGGGTTGTTCAGTGATCTGACATTCCAGGATCCAATGCCATAGTCCATTTTTTGGTTGCGAGACCGTTGCCGTAGGTCCAATCCATTCATGGCTTTATTGCAGGTTTCGAAACAATGTAGGGTTCTGCAGGGACGGTGAGTTACCCCGTCCTCCAGCCTCCATTCCGGTGGCATGGTTAACACGCCTTCACCCTCTTACGTCACCACAAAGGAGGTATAATAGGATTTAGTAGCAGAGCTGCTGGTGTATTTGGGATTTCTCGGCGTTTAATGTTCCATTATTGAGGATCCAGTAAACCCAATGTGCGACCCCGAGACCATTTACTATCATTTTTTCGCGGGGTTTGGGATGAGAAATCATGGAAGCAGTGGGTTGGGGAAACAATGGGAAACCCTCCTTTCTCAACAGGACTTGCGGCCGTCTACAGCGGTATTATTAACGCCTTGTACATTACTTTCAATAGCTTCACACGAGCACTACTCCACGCTAAGAACAACCGCTACACTTGCCGATGACAGAACGAAAAACGAAGTCGCAACGTATCGTGGCGGTTCCCAGACAGAGATCTGTCATTCCAACACTTGTTGGACTGGTTGGGATTGCCCGATTGCCGAATGCCAGATACGTTTCCGGGACCTAGCCGCAAATTATAAAAACATATTTTGAAAACAAATCAGGCTACATTCCCTGAAACTAAAGGTGTGCTGTATCAAAATATGACGTGATGAATGTGAAATGGTATAAACTTTACCTATACATCCCGATTTCTTGTTCAAAGTCCCCAAAACTTCTTCATTTGTTCTGCCGCACCCTGTACATCTTGTTCATTTTTAATGTCGATTTTACTACATTCGAATCAATTGGAAATGGTGAAAATATACGATTATCAACAGGTAACAAGCCCAGGATACGCTGGGGCGTCCGAAATTTTGTGATGTAATTGAAGATTTGATTTGTTTAAATTAAAAAATTGTTAGATTGTTTGTTTCCTTCCGCGTCGGGTCGATTGGCCGAATATATCAAATGAGAGCAGTTTTGCGTAGTCCATGCAAACTCTACACAACAAATGCTAAGCTGCGGAAAAAAGAAGCAAACTCGATTTGATATGACGGTAAAACAATGGCGATATTGATATTGTCTATCGATATTATCTATGTCCCTAAAAAATCATTTGAAACGGTAAGTGAAATTATTTTTCGCTGAAGATGAAAGAAGATCGCCACATACTTCCCGCAATGTTCACCGAAAGAGGCAGAAAACATTAAAGACAAAGGCAAATAATCGATTAAATGGTTTGAATCACCTGTACGCTTGCGCAACAATTCATGAGTTTTCTCAACGTGGTGTACAAAGTCGCACAAGGCAGGCGCAGTTTAGACAAAACTCTGCCGTAGCTACTTAGAGGAAAACCAATGAAAAATGAGTTGATCGACGCAACCAGGCTTCTACCTTTTTAATTCAAAGTTCCATGATATTGTGAAAACCAAAAATTCCTATGAGTAACTGAAGAGAAATTCAAATTTGAATATGCATCATGCGAAATATGCGAATATCTTATTCGCAAGGCACTGAGACTTGATAGTTATTCCCCGCGAGCAAAAAGCATGCTGAAATTTCTCTCCTTCCAGAAGTTACGGATATGATGTTGCCAACCAAAGTACGGAGAAAAGTATTCGGAAAAATTCAACGACTGTCACACTTGAGAAGCGTTATTGCCATACTAATTTGTACGGCCGTATGGAACATATCGGAAATGGTAGTGTGCACTATTTCCTATTTCTAAAATTAAGCATCTAATTCTATATAAATCACTCAAATGTTCTCGATATATTAATTTAAATATTTTCAATGCGACAATGAATGCAAAATCATTAATAAGGATTGCTGCAGTCCTTTACGGACAATGTAAATTCCTGCAATTCACTACATGTTCTGAGGTTTTTATAGTGTTTTCTCTTCGCCATGGTTTTCCTACCTACGTAATCTTTGTACGCATCATTCTTTTTGTCTAACGCATTCTAGCACTCATCATTGAACCCAATCATTTCTTTTACGCCGGACTTGATGTCCGATTGTATGTTCTGTCACGGTTTTACTTTCACTTCCACCCAGAGCACGTTGCTCGACAAATATAAAACTGCAAAGATCATCTGGAAGAGAATGGTGCAGCTTAGAAAGAAGATACTCGTTAACAAAAGATCTGCATTAATCTAATGGTGGGAAATGAAGAGTTAAAAGGCTTCGAGCCAAATTTAAAAAAAAATGATTGTATAACCCGCAATCAAAAAATGTGTTCGTCAGCTGGTTCGATGAATGCGTTAGACAAAAAGGATCAGTCGTACAAAGAAAACTTAGGTAGGAAAACCAGGACGAAGAAAGAACACTATGAAAATCTCAGAAGACTAGCGAATAAGATAATTAGAATTAAGAAAAGAAAATACTATGATGACCCATTGAAAAGTATCGTTGTAAGTCTAGCGAGCAACAACGCAAGACAAGCATACAAAGTAGTGAAAAGCCTGAAACGAGGTTATCAGCCCAAAACCACATTCTGTCGTGATGACAGCGGCATCATCGCTGATAAAAACATGTTAAGGAAAGATGGGCATCATATGTCAAGAACCTTTTAAATCCTCTGCACAGCTTAAGAACATCGAAGCCTATAAATGTCCCCGGAGAGCTTCCAGTGGCCCCACCAACTCTGAAGGAAATTTGCTCCACCATCAAAGCCCAAAAGAATAATAAAGCGCCGGGCATCCATAAGATTCCAGTGGAGCTCATTAAATATGGTGGTAGCAGTGTTCATAAAGCTATTCACAAATTCATCCACCACATTTGGCAAACAAGAACGTACGCCGAAAGAGTGGAGCCAATCAATTATATTTCCTATCCACAGAAAAAGGTGACAAGCAACAGTGTGAAAACTAAAGACACATATCACCGCTTTGTACGGCGAACAAGATACTTTCAAAGATCTTAAAAAATAAAATCGGATCATACGCCAACAGTATTGTTTGGGAGTATCAGGTAGATCGACAATAGATTAATTGTTCACTGTCAAGCAGTTACTTGAAAAATGCTGGAAGGTTAATATGACGTACGCCAAATGTTCGTTGACTTTAAGCAAGCATTGGCCGTAGCGTACTGTACCAAATAATGCTTTGCTTTGGCATCCCAGCCAAATTGATTCATCTCACCAAATGACATTGATGTCGACGACCTCCCAAGTCCGCATCAATAACCAACTCATCGATGCCTTTGACACAAATATCGGACTAAAGCTGGGAGATGGGCTGGCCCCATTGAGAGCTATCTGTCGATGCACGAGGCACATTACTATAAAAGTCGTGCCAAGTAGTAGCCTATGGTGAAGACATCCACATTTTGTCGCGGTGATTAACAACTTTCAAGGAACTCGTCCTGAAACTCGCAGCGAAGCAAAACTAGTAGGGCTACAAATAAATGAAAATAAAAAAAAGCTCATGACAAAGACGAGGAAAATACCTCAAATACACAAAATATCACACTTGGCGAAAATAATATCGAAAATGTGAGCAAATTTGTGTATTCAGGTGCCAAAATAACGTGAACCGATAATAAAAGAGACTAAATACACCGAAGAATACAGCTCGCAAGTCAAATATTTTATTCAGTTTTAACGATCTTAAAGACCAGCTGCATACACACGAAAACAAAGCTCCAAGTATACAAATCTGTGATAAGACCTGTGTTATGCTATGGGTGTGAAACATGGACCCTAACCCAAGCATCCGCAAACATATTGAACGCGGCGAGCGTCGGGTCCTGACGCGAATAATCTGAGCGAGGCTAGACGGGGACCAACGGCGAATTCGATACAACCCTACATTGTATGAAATTTTTGACGAGCCGGAGGTCTCAACTATTATGACTGTGGAAGCTGCAATGGGCTGACCACGTGAATCGTATGGACGAACAACGGATATCCAAAAGTTATTCGTTGGGAGAACTGGAGGACGGAGACCAGTGGCGAAACCGAGGAAACACTGGTCTGACTCCGCCGACGAAGATAGTTCATCGCTGCTCGAATTTAGAAATTGACGGACGCGGCCAATGGGCCGAGACAGTTAGAGGCGCTCTTTGATACTCCCCAATAATACTGTTGGCGTATAATTTTCGCATTGTAGCTTGTCACCTTGTGTTGGATAGAGAATATAATTGATTGGCTCTACTCTTTCGGCATATGTTCTTGTTGCCAAATGTGCTGGGTGACTTTGTAGCTTTATGAACACTACTGCCACCATATTTGATGAGCTCCACTGGAATCTCATCGATGCCCGGCGCTTTATTATTCTTTTGGTATTTGATGGAGAAACAAATTTCATCCATAGTTGGTGGGGCCAATGGAAGCTCTCCGGAAACGTCTATATGCTCCGATGCTCTGGAGCTGTGCGGAGGATTAAGCAGGTTCTTGAAATATGATGGCCATCTTTCCTGAACCCTGATTTCATCAGTGATGATATTGCCGATGTTATTACGACAGAGCGTTATTTTGGGCTGATAATCACGTTTCAGGTTCTTTCATTGCGAGATAACGCAAGGCACTTTACTGAGTTGCGTTGCAACAGCCGTCATCGAATTTTAATTGTAAATTTAAATATATTTAACCGACTTCCACAGGAAAGAAGGTTATCAATTCATCACGTATATGTACATTTTTTTGTTGTTGCTTCTTTTTATGTATGTTCACGCATGACTTTTGAATGGAGATAGGTAGAAGAGTTCTGCTTTCGGCAAATTATACGCCTTTCTTCCTATTAGGTGCCGTTTGAAGGACGAGAAATTCAATTATTGGTAAAAGACTTTACCATTAAAACTAAAAAATTTCCGACTTTCACCCCGATTTTTCAGCATAACTGATCGGCGCGTGTAAGGATTTTGATTGGAAAGGTTTCAAATTAAGGGCAACATATTGAACTAAAATGTTTCGGTACAGAATTGTCATCCTTTCAAGGACTCTCGAGATATTAGTTCAATATGATACATTGATGTCGAGACCTTTACGATCTTTAATATACATCCATGCTACAATGTATTCAAGAAACTGAATTTTAATACACATGAAATGAAAAAATTTGCCACTTAAAAAGGGTGAAATAAAAAACGTTTAGGGAAAAAAAAGAAATCCGACTTCAAAATGCCCTAAAAAGGATGAAATAAATTTTATGGAGGCGGTACCAGATCAATTTTTCCGTTTCGGCATATAAACTTCCAACAGGTGCCCCATTGCAAAGAAAGAGGGTGAAACTGATATGGCACCGCATCCTTAAAATTGATTTCATTCTTTTTAGGGCATTTTGAAGTCGGTTTTCTTTTTTTCTAAAAGTTTTTTATTATTTTTAAATTTACCATTAAAATTCAATGATGTAAAAATTGTGTTTTTCGAGCAATTTGCCTAGGCGAATGCTCGATTACTACAGACTGCGCGACTGATAACTCATCGTTGAAGAATTTGGGGCACAAATTGTGCAAAAACCCTCAGTTTACTGGCCTACCCGCCAGACAACTCCTGTGGGGTTGCCTATAGACCATAGTCTGTCTCATCCTCACGACTGGTGAAACAGCCGGGCGTTTCGGGGCACACGTTGTAAAGGACAGCAGCGACGGAATGCGGCCTCAGCAAAATAGCTCGAAGAGCTCCTCTGGAATTGACAAGGTCTATGGACGGGTACCGGTGCTAGCAGCTACTGTTTACTTAATTCACACACTTGCAAGTTCTTTTCCATTTTCATGTCATTTTCGTCTGGGACTTAACTTCTGGGACCTAAAGAAAAGCTTTTCGACCGATGGTTTAAGGGAGGGTGTAGTGAATTACGTATGTTAGAATGTCCGTAAAGGACTGCAGCGATGGTCTGCGGCCTCAGCGGAAGAAGATGTTGCGATCCGCTGAGATTGGCCTTGTCTGGGGACGCGTGAATGCGCTGGCAGGCTAGCGTTGCCGTGTCGTGGGGTGGGTTCTTTCCCCCCAGCACAAAGACCCACTACAAAAAGAATGTCGCATTCACGAATTCCTGGGTCACAAAAGAGTCGACCAAAGTCGAAAAAAGGAGGTAACCACCTAAGGGGTGGAGATTGCAGACGAAAAAGGACAAACTGGAACTGGGGAAGAGAGACAGACTTAAGGGAACTCCGTCGTTACCCGACGATTCTTATGGCCCACAAATCGTCCAGATGGAGGTGGTGCCCCCTCGCAACCTCCCAACCGAATCAAGATCCAAACGTAGACGTGGCCATATATTTCCCATTTGAGTGGAAAACTCATACAAACATAGTTTGCATGAACTTTCGCATCAAAAGAGAAATATAGACGTGACCAATTTATGTTATAGAAGTATGTGATCGAATCACATAACCCTATTCCATAAAAGGGCACGCGAGCGGAAGGCCACTCTACCCATTATTCCCATCACTCTACCCATTATTTCATTATAACCTGTTATTGATGGATGTGATGATACTCGTGTTAGCAGTAAGATGAAATGCATACATTGTGGTGGGGATTGTGTGAACTGTAGAAATGGTTACTGTTATAGCAACTCGATAGTTCGCATTGGCCTGTCATTGCCCATAGATAATGAAATTAATAAATAAATTTAAAAAAACTAAAAGAATACAACAATAGTCGCATTATTACATGTTGGTATGTTACCAGATCTTCCTTGATTGTCATTTTAAACACATCTTTGTTGCATCCCGACAATAGTGTATAATTTATGATGGCGCCTAAATTTATATGCATCCAAACTATTATCGTAATGCGGGAACAAACCCTGGTATGGGGCGTTGTGCTATGTCTGCTTCCAAAGATTCGAGGTCGCTCAAAATTTTGCTTCTCTGTGTGTCTTCGTTGAAAGTATGACCTCAACAACTGATTCGGTCTGGAAACCTACCTACCATTACACCCTTTGTATACCATATAATAACATTTTGCGAAAGTATTATGGAATCCTTTTTTTAGGCTCAGAAACATAGCAGCAATATTTACTTTACTAGTGAAAACAGAGCATCGTCTGATATCGAAACTATTGTAAATCTAAAATGAAACTATTGAATACGAAAGCTGTTGATGTATTGTTTTGATATATATTTCGCTAAATTTTTTCTATAATAAAGTTGGACGGTAGTTATTTGGGGTCCAAATAATTTCCTCTCGTCCTAAGAAAATTTGCAAATAACCTCTACCTTTTGTAAAATAATTTTACAAAGCCCTACTAAAATCGTTACCTGTCTCTCTGCATCTTCGGCCGTCCGTCCGTACGTCACAGGAAGTTTTCTTGCAAACCGCATAAGCCAGAAACATTAAATTTTTAGGTAGGTGTAAAGTGGTGCCCTCTTCAAAATTTTTATAAAAAAAATATAAAATTTTTATGTGAGCGTGGCCCTTAAAAAAATTTTTTTACCAAAAAAGCCATAATTGATATCAAATGAAAAATCTGGATGAGAACTTTTCAAAACAGATCTTAAAGTAGCCCTATTTGCATCGAGAGATGTATTGGGAGGGGAAAAATAAGAAAAATGTGTGTCCCACCTTCTCGCAATTGGACACTTTTGATACAAAAAATCATAGAGGCAAGTCTTCATGAGTACAAGACCAACAAATATCTCAGAAGTCAAAATTCGATCAACTTTGTTAATAATAGTACATTTTATGAATTTCATATTTTTGCCTATTAAATCAAAAGGGGACACTTAAACGTTCCAAAAACTCGTACCTAGATTTTCTAGGACTGGAGGTATGTGCATGCTCTGAAGCCATAAACAGCGAAGTTACAGCTGATTGAAAATTTAAAAATTACAGGTACAACAACACGTGATGCTGTGGATATACTCGTTCGCAAGAACCTACACACTACTGATATGTAGGAATTTTGATGAACATTTTAGAAATGGTTTGTAACAGACTGAAAACAAAATGGCGACGAATTGAAATACATAATAACCACATTTTAGTTTTTCGAACTCAATTAATGGAATCTATCTATGGTGCAAGTTTTAGTATTTACAAGAATTTCAGTTACTAATTGGTTTACAAAACCCTTCTGGCAGGAGAACTTTACGGCTCTTCGACTTGTTGTATTATTAACAGAAATTAAAAATTGCGCAATATATCTATTAAATGTAGAGTAATACATAAAATTTTAAAGGCATTGAGCTGCACTTTGAAAAACACAATTTATAATATGTCTATGTACACTTATTTCTAAAATAAAGAAAAATTGACCCAAAATCTTCTATATAGGCAAAATCACTTGGAATTTTGGATAGTGATGCCAAAGGAGTCAGTGATGGTAGTAAATCATCGTCTATCATCAACGGAGTTTTAAAACTTATTGCAGAACACGAACAATGGTGCAAGAATGCATTTTGCGATTTAGCCTGCGCCCATGCTGACATAAGAGCAAGAGCATATTTAATCGATGATTATGATATGATTGACGATGCGATTAAAAACAGAGGCGACGAAATAATTGATGAATATGATAAAATGAAAAGAAATCAAAACAAACTAATGCAGTCTATTAATGTCAGGTATGATTTAATAGCTTTTATTTTTCTAAACTCCTACAGATTCTTTTTAGATCCAATTCACCAAATGATAAACTTTATGGTGATGGCATTACCAAGTCATATGAAAAAGATTCTTTAGTCAAGACAGTTACCAATACAGATAATGTACAAAACAGTTTTATACCTAATGTCTTAAGTCCGATGAATCCATGGAACATATCTTCTGCCTCTTCAGCACAAAAATCAGTTGATAAAAATAACCCAACTCAAAAGCATTCTACCGATAAAGCGTCCGATATAAACAATGAAAATATTTCTCCGATTGCTGATTACGAAGGCATAATGAAACTATTGCGGCACATTTCAGCACTAGAACATTTGTTGGGAAGCCTTGGGCCGAGATCTACGGAACTTCTTAAAAAAACATTTAAACTGTATAAGGTAACAAATTTATTTCTGCATACATGGTTAGTTTTCAGTTCCCAATCAATTTTAAGGAAAATTCCTACTATTCACCTTCATCCGACGATGTATTATTACTCGAGACTATCCGGGAAAAGCTGGTTGGATTATTAGAAATAGATGTTCTTAACTCAAAGGAAATACCGGCAGTGAAACATGTTCTTGTAGAAATCAGGAAATATGTTGACAATTATGAACAACACTCCATGACTTTGGGAACGTAGAATTACACTACATCCATCAAGGCTGGAATTTTATCCTAAAAATTTGATCCTTTCTCATTTTCTTCAAATCTAATGGCGGTTCCACGTTTACTAGTTTAAGTATTTTAAAGATAACAAAAGCTATAAGATTGATTGATTTGTATCCTATTTTTGTTAAAGTCGAATAAATATAAATTTTCCTTACAATGATTAGAAATACATATCCGAGGTTAACCTCAGTTTTATCATTCTAAGAAAATATGTTAATATTTTTTGACAAGCTTACTAATACTTATATGAAAAAAGCATTGGTTAAGGATAAAACGAAATTTATTGATTTCAAACTAATTCTAAAAGATAATAATAAGCACAATCAGAACTGCATATGACGCCAATTGGCGATAACATTGTTTCAGTTAGGGTGGGAATGGACGTCTCCGGTCCACAATGTTAGTTTCGATCTAGTTACCCTCGCATCTGAAAGTGTTGATCAAGATTAAACCCCAGGAATTTTCAGTGATTAGAATTTACACAGTTTTCGCTCCTAGGCTGATTGCTGCCTTATTATTTGTACGAAATGACTTTCACTAATTGAGTATTTTTTTTTATTCTCTATGCTGAGGCATAATATTCTTCATCTCCTTGGTTGCCACTGAGGTCCAAAAAATATCTCTAATTATCTTGGTATCCATCATAATTCTATTATCCCTACTATTAAATCATTTTTCTAGCTCTTTATAAATCTATTCCTATAATAAAAACAACATAATTTTCTTGGCGCTACAAACAAGCTTTTGCAAGCCTCGAAGGTTGTATGGATATAAATTAGAGACTATGCATGCAACTCGCTGTGCTCACAGTAGCTCGCTAAATCGCTGTAAAAATCAAGAAGAATATGGACCAGGTGAACATAGAATTACTTAAATGTATTGGGAACCTCAACCACATCAACTTTGTGTACCATAAAGCCCAGTTTTTCATTACAGCCTTTGAAGGGGCAACCTATCAGCAATAGTGTACTCACATAGTACCCACACTCAACTTGGGCTCCAGACAAAACCGAGCGCCTGTGACCACGTGCTCAACAGCATAGCAGAAATTTTCTTTGCAATGGATCTTAGCTAGCACGCAGAAAGGAGTTCGATATTCGCGCGACAATCAATTTACATGGCTAAATGCAAGGATGCAGCAGCTGCCTGCGCAAACCCTTAATTTATACAATATAGCCGAAGATATCTAGTCCCGCCGGAGCTTACAAGCCCCTGGGAAAGTTCAGAAAGTATGCAAAATAAGCTAAATGGAAGCTATTAGCTGAACTTGCCATAGAACCAATTCTTTGGGCCAGGTCCCTGTCTATATAAAGATTTAAAAAAAAACACAAAAGCCAACCTCTATGTTCTCAAGGATACCTTTAATGTCTTTCTGGACAGAGAGTGGATTGCTGATTTTAATTTATAAATTTTTTAATGAATATTTTTAATCAGAAGGATAAGTTTCCTGTTTAACCCTTTATATCATCATGGGACAGTACTGGAACATTCCAAATTTATCCTTGTAAAATATAATGCAAATAACTTATTTCAGTTATAAAACAGATTTCCCGGTCTGGAATAATACGCACTTCTATTTTTCATACAGTTCATACTCAGTGCATGGTGGTTTTTTTTTAATCGCTCCTGTCATTAATTTTAAAAATTAATTAATTTTTTGCAAAAGTCAGTTTCAAACAATTGCAATATTTTTTTACGAGCCAGTCAAAAGCAAATTTTGATTTTATTGGGAAAACTATCACCGTCGATATTATTCGAGCATTTATCGAATACCTGAAATTCATTTCCTGAAGAAATATCAAAAGTGGAAATACGTTCAAGGGAAGTCCCGGTCTGAGAACATTCCCTCCATTCTCGCTGCGAAAGCGACGAGATGGAGGAGCCCGATGGCTTCAGCCATCAATCAGGATCATGCCCACTGCCAATGATGATGGGCGAAAAAAAACTAAAAAGAAGTCACGAGAATAAAGCAGAAAAACCGACAATCCTATCGGTTACGGAAATCGAACAGCTTATCCACGAAAAAGATAGAGCTGAAAAAATCGAAAAAGAAAATGAAGAACTCAAGCTGCGAGTTAAATCTTTGGAAGCACTTGTTGGAACGTTAACGTTCAACAAGGATAACGAAAGCAAGAAAGGCCGACAAACAAACCCAAAAACCGAAGAAAAGAAAATTAAGAAGCCACAGGAAGCTCATCAAGAGGATGTCCTCAGCGCAGGAGGCGCAAACGAAAGCAAGAATTATTATGCAGCGCTAGCTGGTCTGGAAGAAACAATGGACGTTGAAGAGGATACAGGTAAAACGTCAAAATTAGATAGTGATTTCATTGAATATCTTAGAGTTAAAAACCGGGAGAAAAAACCAAAAGGTTTGTCTGCTGGTCCGTCTGCTGGTCCGTCCGTTAACATTCATGAAAAAAAAGAGAAAGTCCCACCAATCAATGTGTTTGGGCAAACGGGAAAAGATATGGTTCGGCTTCTGGCAGCCGAAAATAAACTAAAAGATTTTCAGATAAAAAGAGTCAATGCCGATAAGTTGACAATAAGGACTAAGTCGCTGGTTGATTTCGAGGCAACAAAAAGTGCCTTAAATTCTGGAGATGTTCCACATTTCACGTACACCCCGAAAAGCGAGAAGAACCAAACCTTTTTATTGAAGGGTCTGGACTGTGGTGAGGACACAATCGATCTCCTTCAAGTGCTGCAAGAAGCTGCACCAGAAATACAGTTTATTTCAGTTAAAAATTTTGCAACGAGAAGATCGATTGTGGAGCGCAAAAACTTGCCTCACTACTTAGTCCAAATTTCCAGCAAAAGTAGTTCGAGTGCGCTGCAGAAAATACGGTACTTGAACTTCCGCGTGGTGAGGTGGGAACGCCTCCAGAAAAGTGAGGTCAACCAGTGCTACAGGTGTCAAAGATTCGGGCATTCGGCTGCCAATTGCGCCATGAAATATAGGTGTGTGAAATGCAAAGACATCCATGTTCCCGGCGAGTGCAAATTGGCTCAGGCGGAGCCAAAAGAAAAACTATATTGTGTGAACTGCGGTGCCTTTGGTCATCCAGCATCATATCGAGGATGCCCCCGGTATCAAGATGCAAAGGTTAAAGTCACATCAAAACAAATTCAAGCACACCGCAGTTCGATACCTACCAACTTCGTCAAGCCCGGGGTGTCATTTGCACTTGCTGCGAGAGGACCAGCAGACTGTAAATAAAATAAATAATGTAAGTAGCAATAATGAGCTGCTCCTTAAAATTTATCAACAACTAAATTCCTTATCGGAGCGAATCGATAAACAAGATTCGAAAATTAACATTGTTTTTCAGCGTTTAGGGCTTTCAAATGCCTCCAAATAAGTTGTCATCCAGCCACATTACCATGGATAGGATTCGTCTCATCTCGATCAACGTCAACTCCATTGTTACTTTACATCGGCGTGATTATCTCCTTGAATTCATTGCCAGACAAAAGCCTGACATCCTGCTTCTCACCGAAACCCACCTCAGTTCATGGCACTCCATGGGATTCAAGGATTTTGAGTTCGTAAGAAACGATAGGGTAACAGGTGATGGGGGAGGTGGCACCGGGATATTGGTTCGAAGACCCTATCGCTTCCAAAATATTGAAAAAGTCGAATTCAAAAGCTTTGAGTCTCTTGAAGTGTCCGTTATCAAAATCTCACTGCCAGGTGGGGATAACCTCTTCGTTATCTCTGCCTATGCAACTGGTGGAACTGTTCTCAAGCTCAAGGAGGAACTCAATTCCTTGTTTGAAATACTCGAATTGAACAGGCTGCATAACTATTATATTCTTGCTGGTGACCTGAACGCCAAGCATACATCATGGCTGAACGCCACCAATAATCCAAGAGGTGTATTCCTGAAATCGTGGATAACAGAGAACCAAATTGAATACAGGTGCAATCTATATGGGTCGGAGTTCCCAACATACCCTAGGACAAATTCATATTTGGACCTCTGCATTGCTGACGCAAGACTTGAATTCAGCTTTAATAGTCCTCAACGGAAACTGCAGGTACTTCCTTATGATAGCGACCATAACGCAATCGTAATGGAAATCAATCATCACAGGGATGATTTCTTCCTCATTCCAGTTCAACACGAAAATCATCGGTTGAACTTCAAAAAAACAGACTGGGGAAAGTTTCAAAAGAAGTTTAATCGAGAGTACCAGAAGCAATGTCCCCCTTCTGATGGTGGCAACTCTTGCTCAATGGTTCCTAATGACAGGAATCTAACTAACGATGAAATAGATGTCTATTTGTCGAAGCTAGAGAAGCTGACGTTGGAAACGATTGAGAAAGTAGTTCTCAAGATTAAACATCGAAACAATATGGAAGGATATGAAACACCAACCATCGCAAGGTTGAAAAGATTGAAAAGCCTCCTTCTCACACGCGTCAACAATATTTATCGACGATTTTTGGACTACAACCATCCCTCGTTGTCTTTGTTGAAATTACATCTGAAGAATGTCCGGAACTTAATCCGGTCATACTTCAGAAGTGAGGTCAGCAATCAATGGGCGGAAAAATTGAGGGGTATTAGCCCACAGGACCCAGATGGCGTGTTTGCGAAAGTGAATAGTATATTCCGCAAGAAGTCTCGAGTGAAGGTATCGAATCTTGAAGTCACTTGTGATGAGATAAGTCTTCTCGATAGGGCTGGTATCGAAATTGATAGTACGACTCGGGATAGAAATGGAAACAGGATTATTTGTGAAGGATTGGATAAACTTGCCTTGATTGGAACACATTTCGAATTGGTTCATCTACCAAACCCTGAGAGAGGGAACGACATTTTTTCAGAGGTCGTTGAAGCAAAAGTTTCCGACTTCAAATCAAGCCTGAACGGCCAATCAATTCTTCATTTCAATGAAACATTAACATCTGACCTCATACCGAGCTTGAATCTTATTGATTATTTTGTCAGCTATGAAGACTTGTGTTTCATATTTCGCAAGATAAACAACAAGAAATCATGTGGTACTGATGGTATTCCAAATGTAGTTCTCCGACATTTGCCTGAGGTTGCTATTAGAAACTATTGCATATTGTTCAACAACATGTTGAGCAATTCATATTTCCCAAATGAGTGGAAAAAGGCTAAGGTATTTCCGATCTTGAAGAAAGGAAAAGAATCTTCTTGCCCCAAAAGCTATCGCCCAATCAGCTTGCTGCCTAACATCAGCAAGGTGTTTGAAGTGATACTCAACAGAGCATTAAACGCCCACATTGAGGAAAATGAGTTGATGCCGAATTGCCAATTTGGTTTTCGTGCCAGGCATTCGACCACACATGCAATAACGAAAGTAACCTCAGACATCTGTTGGAAACTAAATGATAGACAATGTGTTGGAGCATGTCTCATTGATATGGAGAAAGCCTTCGATACGGTGTGGTTAGATGGACTAGTTTTTAAACTCCTTCAGGACAAGTTCCCCAGACACCTTGTCGCCATGATGTGTAATATGTTATACGGGAAATCGTTTGTTGTAACCGATGGAAATCTGACAACAATGCGCGAGTTCAAGGTCTTGAATGGTCTACAGCAGGGAACAGTTACTGCGCCTCTGCTCTTTTCAATCTTTATTCGCAAGCTATTGAACGGCTTTGATTTTAACGTCTCGCCAACGCGATCATTGGTAGCGTTTGCTGATGATCTGATCATCTACACGGCAGACCGAAAAGCTACAATAGTTCAGAGCAATCTCCAAAAAATGTTCAATGATGTACAGCTGTATACTGACAATTGGAGAATGAAAATCAATGTGCAGAAGTGTGAAACAATCTTATTTCGGACAACGCTGCGGGGGGTCAGTCAAGACCTGAAACGTAATTGGAAAGATTTCCACATCATGGCTGGTGAGGGTAGTCTTGAACGGGTTCCACATAAATCCTGTGTTCGATACCTCGGTGTTTATCTCGATCAGTATCTGTACTATACTGAACATGTGAAAATCATGCTCAGTAAGGCACTCAAAATAGTCATGGCCCTTCGAAGGCTCTTTCATTCCAGATACATTGATCAAAAGGTCAAAATTATCTGTTACAAGACACTGGTTAGACCAGTTTTGACATATGGATGTCAGATCTGGTACAACCAGAGCGCTAGTACTATGGAAAAATTAAGAGTTTTCGAAAGGAAATGTCTTCGTGCATGTACTGGTTTGTACAGAAAGCCTGAGACGGATTGGAAACATTATATATCGAATAGAAAAATTTATCAAACTGCTGAAGTGACGAGGGTCGATATCTTCATATTGAAACTTCTTCGGAATCATATCGCAAGATCTGTGACTGTGAGTGAAAACCCTTGGATTTCACAGCCGTTCCACCCTACAGACGGGTATATAGCGACTTGCCTCGCTACTGGCTTCATTCCTCCAGAAGCATTCGTGTATTTGGACATGAATGGATATGTTTTTGATTCTGACGGCGTCCCAGTCATATATCACATATATCGACGGGCCACCGATAAGAAGATAAAATATCCTCCGAATTTGAGTTCACGAAACCAATAATTTCAATGGAGATACTCATTTGCTAGATTCGTTGAAGCTGATCGAGTTGAGACGGCGCAATCCAGGTATTGGTGGCTGAATGACAATGTCTAAATTATTCGTGTTTATTTTCAGTTTTGGTGTTTTTTCGTTATTTAGTTTTTGAGTTTCAGCTCATTATTGCTACATTTAGTGTTGTTATATATTTTTGTTAAAAATTAGGTATAGGTTAGGTATATGTAATGTTTACTATATTCCGTTAGAGATAAGATTAAACACTTAGGTTAGGAACATTGTTACAGAATTTTTTAGTATAAGATAAAGTTTTTTGATTGTATTTTATTAGAAATAAGTTACAACATATTAGGTGTAGGATCAAAGTTTCACTGTTGTGTTAAGATTATAAATAATTTTAGGATAGTGTTGGTTGGTTTTTTCTCCTTTTTCCAATTAAATTTTCAAAATATGTAATAATCGTAATTAATTGAATTTGCTATAATTTTTTTGATGAAATGAGTTAATGATAACGTACAAATTTAGAGAGCCATTTGGGCCATTAAGTTTTTTGATTGTTATTGTTTGGAATTTGCTTTATATTCTTTTAAAATTTATAACGATTAGTATTAAATAAAGCACTTTTGACTTTGACTTTGACAAAATTTTTAAAATCCAGAAAATATATCTAAACTTTAAAAACCAAGTGTGTGTCATACGAGATTGAATCTATAAGGTAAGTGTATCTTCTTTGCTTTTATTTGTGCTTGTACCAGCTCAAGTAGATTGTATTACTAAGTGCATCTAGTGTCATACATTTACGATTTTTATATTTTTGTGTCAAAATGGCTTCTAGAGGTCCACAAGAAGAGGAAATAATGAAGTATCTCTTTGAAAGACTGAAGATGGATTCGACGATGATGATGACAGCATCGTAAATCCTGATTTTATTCCGGATTTGAAGGTGACAATGGAAGTAGATGATTTTGAAAAGGTTGATGGAGTGGACATTATTGAAAATATTGAGAGTACTAATAGCAGTTCCTAACTGTCAGCTTCTTCTGACACCCTACTTCAACCAGGATCATCATCTAGACCTGGACCATTAGGACGCAGTCAAGCTAAGCAGAAATTACATCTACACTGGAAACAGAAGGACCTGGAGTTAAATGAGCTGTAACTATGCTTTACTGGTGATTAAAACTTGCCAGCAGATTTTCTGGAACTTGATAGCCCGATACAGTTCTTCAAAATATTTCGAAGGAATCTATGTTCTTAGCGGCTTGGCCGGGGGTATGTATTTTGAGTCAGAAACAAGAGGGGAGAACGTAATTTCACCGACCCTGATTACTGCATCAACTGTTTGGCTAACTCGTGAAGTACAACGCAATCAAAATTACCGCCTATATTTTGATAATCATTTCACGTCCCTGCTACTGCTAGAATATCTCGCTGAATAAGGAATATTGGGCTTGGATCACTACCATTCAACGTAACTGTGAACCTGATTGCAAGCTGCCCACAGAAAAAAAAAACGTTGACAATTCAGGCGAAGGAGTTCCCTGTGTTGAAGGAACAGATATATCTATAGGAGCCTGCAAGGAAAACAAAATATAGTCAATTATTTTGTTTAATTGGTATCCACAGGCCAATTCTCTTTTTTCTTTAAACGCCGTCGGGCCTTGCTTTGTTGTGTGAGCAGACGCGTTTCGGCTACTTTGAGTCATCTTCAGTGCTTGGAGGATGTGTTGAAGAGAATTCTTTAACGACTGTCCCCGGGGGGAACTGAACCTTGCGTTACATTGTTTCTTGCGCATGGAACCATCAGTGATTACTTAAATGTATACATTTATCGTTGACTCAAACCTATTGGTGGTACTGCTGTTTGGTGCATTTTCGCGTATTTATTGCACTTTCAGGTATTTATTCTTCTTCTTCTTAGCACTACCCCTTTCGGGCCATCGCTTTCTGCAAACAGCGCCTCCAACTGTCTCGGTCCGTTGACCGCGTCTTCCAATTCCGATATCGGAGCAGCGATGAACTGTCTTCGTCGACCGAGTCAGACCAGCGTTTCCTCGGTTTCCCCACTGGCCGCCGGCCTTCAGTTCTCCCAACGAATACCTTCTTGGGTATCGGTTGTTCGTCAAATCAAATCAAATCAAAAGCGCTTTATTTAATACTAATCGTTATAAATTTTAAAAGAATATAAAGCAAATTCCAAACAATAACAATAAAAAACTTAATGGCCCAAATGGTTCTCTAAATTTGTACGTTATCATTACACATTTAAAAAAAAGAAAAACTATAGCAAATTCAAATCAATGAAGATTATTACATATTTTTAAATTTAATTGGAAAAAGGAGAAAAAACCAACCAACACTATTCTAAAATTATTTATAATCTTAACACTACAGTGAACTTTGATCCTACACCTAATATGTTTTAACTTAATTCTAATAAATGCTATCAAAAACTTTATCTTATACTTAAAAAAATCTATAACAATGTTCCTAACCTAAGCTTTTTACCTTATCTCTAACCTAATATAATAAACATAATATAAACCTAACCTATACCTAATTTGTAACAAAAATAAACAACAACACTAAATGTAGCAATAATGAGCTGAAACTCAAAAACTAAATAAAGAAAAACACCAAAACTGAAAATATACACGAATAATTTAGACATTGTCATTCAGCTACCAATACCTAGATTGCCCCGTCTCAACTCGATCAGCTTCAACGAATCTAGCAAATGAGTACCTCCATTGGAACTGTTGGTCTCGTGAACTCAAATTAGGAGGATATTTTATCTTCTTATCGGTGGCCCGTCGATATATGTGATATATGACTGGGACGCCGTCAGAATCAAAAACATATCGATTATGTCCAAATACACGAATGCTTCTGGAGGAATGAAGCAAGTCGCTATATACCCGTCTGTAGGGTGGAACGGCTGTGAAATCCAAGGGTTTTCACTCACAGTCACAGATCTTGCGATATGATTCCGAAGAAGTTTCAATATGAAAATATCGAGTCTAGTCACTTCAGTAGTTTGATAAATTCTTCTATTCGATATATAATGTTTCCAATCCGTCTCAGGCTTTCTGTACAAACCAGTACATGCACGAAGATATTTCCTTTCGAAAACTCTTAATCTTTCCATAGTACTAGCACTCAGGTTGTACCAGATCTGACATCCATATGTCAAAACTGGTCTAACCAGGGTCTTGTAACAGATAATTTTGACCTTTTGATCAATGTATCTGGAATCAAAGAGCTTTCGAAGGGCCATGACTACTTTAAGGGCCTTACTGAGCATGGTTTTCACATGTTCAGTATAGTACAGATACTGATCGAGATAAACACCGAGGTATCGAACACAGGATTTATGTGGAACCCGTTCAAGACTACCCTCACCAGCCATGATGTGGAAATCTTTCCAATTACGTTTCAGGTCTTGACTGACCCCCTGCAGCGTTGTCCGAAACAAGATTGTTTCACACTTCTGCGCATTGATTTTCATTCGCCAATTGTCAGTGTACAGCTGTACATCATTGAACATTTTCTGGAGATTGCTCTGAACTATTGTAGCTTTTCGGTCTGCCGTATAGATGATCAGATCATCAGCAAACGCTACCAATGATCGCGTTGGCGAGACGTTAAAATCAAAGCCGTTCAATAGCTTGCGAATGAAGATTGAAAAGAGCAGAGGCGCAGTAACTGTTCCCTGCTGTAGACCATTCAAGACCTTGAACTCGCGCATTGTTGTCAGATTTCCATCAGTTACAACAAACGATTTCCCGTATAACATATTACACATCATGGCGACAAGGTGTCTGGGGAACTTGTCCTGAAGGAGTTTAAAAATAAGTCCATCTAACCATACCGTATCAAAGGCTTTCTCCATATCAATGAGACATGCTCCAACACATTGTCTATCATTTAGTTTCCAACAGATGTCTGAGGTTACTTTCGTTATTGCATGTGTGGTCGAATGCCTGGCACGAAAACCAAATTGGCAATTCGGCATCAACTCATTTTCCTCAATGTGGGCGTTTAATGCTCTGTTGAGTATCACTTCAAACACCTTGCTGATGTTAGGCAGCAAGTTAATTGGGCGATAGCTTTTGGGGCATGAAGATTATTTTCCTTTCTTCAAGATCGGAAATACCTTAGCCTTTTTCCACTCATTTGGGAAATATGAATTGCTCAACATGTTGTTGAACAATATGCAATAGTTCCTAATAGCAACCTCAGGCAAATGTCGGAGAACTACATTTGGAATACCATCAGTACCACATGATTTCTTGTTGTTTATCTTGCGAAATATGAAACACAAGTCTTCATAGCTGACAAAATAATCAATAAGATTCAAGCTCGGTATGAGGTCAGATGTTAATGTTTCATTGAAATGAAGAATTGATGGGCCGTTCAGGCTTGATTTGAAGTCGGAAACTTTTGCTTCAACGACCTCTGAAAAAATTTGGTTCCCTCTCTCAGGGTTTGGTAGATGGACCAATTCAAAATGTGTTCCAATCAGGGCAAGTTTATCCAATCCTTCACAAATAATCCTGTTTCCATTTCTATCCGGAGTCGTACTATTAATTTTGATACCAGCCCTATCGAGAAGATTTATCTCATCACTAGTGACTTCAAGATTCGATACCTTCACTCGAGACTTCTTGCGGAATATGCTATTCACTTTCGCGAACACGCCGTCTGGGCCCTGTGGGCTAATACCCCTCAATTTTTCCGCCCATTGATTGCTGACCTCACTCCTGAAGTATGACCGGATTAAGTTCCGGACATTCTTCAGATGTAATTTCAACAAAGACAACGAGGGATGGTTGTAGTCCAAAAATCGTCGATAAATATTGTTGACGCGTGTGAGAAGGAGGCTTTTCAATCTTTTCAACCTTGCGATGGTTGGTGTTTCATATCCTTCCATATTGTTTCGAAGTTTAATCTTGGGAACGACTTTCTCAATCGTTTCCAACGTCAGCTTCTCTAACTTCGACAAATAGACATCTATTTCATCGTTAGTTAGATTCCTGTCATTAGGAACCATTGAGCAAGAGTTGCCACTATCAGAAGGGGGACATTGCTTCTGGTACTCGCGATTAAACTTCTTTTGAAACTTTCCCCAGTCTGTTTTTTTGAAATTCAACCGATGATTTTCATGTTGAACTGGAATGAGGAAGAAATCATCCCTGTGATGATTGATTTCCATTACGATTGCGTTATGGTCGCTATCATAAGGAAGCACCTGCAGTTTCCGTTGAGGACTATTAAAGCTAAATTCGAGTCTTGCGTCAGCAATGCAAAGATCCAAATATGAATTTGTCCTAGGGTATGTTGGGAACTCCGACCCATAAAGATTGCACCTGTATTCAATTTGGTTCTCTGTTATCCATGATTTCAGGAATACACCTCTTGGATTATTGGTGGCGTTCAGCCATGATGTATGCTTGGCGTTCAGGTCACCAGCAAGAATATAGTAGTTATGCAGCCTGTTCAATTCGAGTATTTCGAACAAGGAATTGAGCTCCTCCTTGAGCTTGAGAACAGTTCCACCGGTTGCATAGGCAGAGATAACGAAGAGGTTATCCCCACCTGGCAGTGAGATTTTGATAACGGACACTTCAAGAGATTCAAAGCTTTTGAATTCGACTTTTTCAATATTTTGGAAACGATAGGGTCTTCGAACCAATATCCCGGTGCCACCTCCCCCATCACCTGTTACCCTATCGTTTCTTACGAACTCAAAATCCTTGAATCTCATGGAGTGCCATGAACTGAGGTGGGTTTCGGTGAGAAGCACGATGTCAGGCTTTTGTCTGGCAATGAATTCAAGGAGATAATCACGCCGATGTAAAGTAACAATGGAGTTGACGTTGATCGAGATGAGACGAATCCTATCCGTGGGAATGTGGCTGGATGACAACTTATTTTGAGGCATTTGAAAGCCCTAAACGCTGAAAAACAATGTTAATTTTCGAATCTTGTTTATCGATTCGCTCCGATAAGGAATTTAGTTGTTGATAAATTTTAAGGAGCAGCTCATTATTGCTACTTACATTATTTATTTTATTTACATTGTCTGCTGGTCCTCTCGCAGCAAGTGCAAATGACACCCCGGGCTTGACGAAGTTGGTAGGTATCGAACTGCGGTGTGCTTGAATTTGTTTTGATGTGACTTTAACCTTTGCATCTTGATACCGGGGGCATCCTCGATATGATGCTGGATGACCAAAGGCACCGCAGTTCACACAATATAGTTTTTCTTTTGGCTCCGCCTGAGCCAATTTGCACTTGCCGGGAGCATGAATGTCTTTGCATTTGACACACCTATATTTCATGGCGCAATTAGCAGCCGAATGCCCGAATCTTTGACACCTGTAGCACTGGTTGACCTCACTTTTCTGGAGGCGTTCCCACCTCACCACGCGGAAGTTCAAGTACCGTATTTTCTGTAGGGCACTCGAACTATTTCTGCTGGAAATCTGGACTAAGTAGTGAGGCAAGTTTTTGCGCTCCACAATCGATCTCCTCGTTGCAAAGTTTTTAACTGAAATAAACTGTATTTCTGGTGCAGCTTCTTGGAGCACTTGAAGGAGATCGATTGTGTCCTCACCACAGTCCAGACCCTTCAATAAAAAGGTTTGGTTTTTTTCGCTTTTCGGGGTGTACGTGAAATGCGGAACATCTCCAGAATTTAAGGCACTTTTTGTTGCCTGGAAATCAACCAGCGACTTAGTCCTTATTGTCAACTTATCGGCATTGACTCTTTTTATCTGAAAATCTTTTAGTTTATTTTCGGCTGCCAAAAGCCGAACCATATCTTTGCCCGTTTGCCCAAACACATTGATTGGTGGGACTTTTTCTTTTTTTTCTTTTTTTTCATCAATCTTAACGGACGGACCAACAGACGGACCAGCAGACAAACCATTTGGTTTTTTCTCCCGATTTTTAACTCTAAGATATTCAATGAAATCATTATCTAATTTTGACGTTTTACCTGTATCCTCTTCAACGTTCATCGTTTCTTCAAGATCAGCTAGCGCTGCATAATAATTTCTGCTGTCGTTTGCGCCTCCTGCGCTGAGGACATCCTCTTGATTAGCTTCTTCCTGTGGCTTTTTATTTTTCTTGTCTTCAGATTTTGAGTGTGATTGTCGGCCTTTCTTGATATCTTTATCCTTGTTGAACGTTAACGTTCCAACAAGTTGTAATGGTTTTTCTACCTTCAGCTCGAACGCGGAACCGACCTCTCATCGGTTCTAGACGTTAAGTCTGAGTAGTGCCAACGGATGGTACCAACAGGTCAACCAATCCGTGCACCGTAATCCATTCACGCGGTGACTGCTTGTCGGCCAGCTAGTTCGGAGAGGATTTCGGTCGCGGGTCTCCGAATGGATTACGCTCAATCACAATATTTCAGTCACCTGAACTTGCCCGTTTTTCAAACGCGTCAACAATTACTCATCCAGAACGAGAAACCTACATTACGTTAGTTCTGGATGTGATCTATCCACAGATCTCAAATCAAAAACGCTACAAAATCCCATAGGCGCGTTACCGATTCACCGACGCGGTACCGAAAAATATGCTACTCGAACTTAAACCGAAGAAAACTACTCTAAAGAAATGGCGAAACAAACAAAGGTACCGCGTACCGCGCGCGACGCGAAACCGACTTCAGCGGATTTGTCGAAACCCTAACCTCGCGACGGCATACCTACCCTGCACTTCCCTTTCACGCTGAAAAAAAAAAACGAGCCACTGAAAAGGAAAGTCGTTAGTTGCTTAGCAATTCATATTATTTTTTTTATTCAGGTCCTACAAATCGATATAATTTTTCTATCAATATCTATCCTTATCCTGTAAGCTACTTTACTTAAATATCCTATTTTGACGTAATCTGTATGAAAATTTTATACCATTAATCATTCGTGTTTAATATTAGGTTTAATGATTATCGAAAAATACGGTTAATAGCTATTTTACTAATCCTTGTTCAAATTTGTTGAAATTGATTTTCTCCTTAATGATTCAAAGGTTAAAGGAGTGTGGAACTAAGGTAACATACCGAAGCTAAAGTAAAGTAAACTAAGATTATGCAAATTATCGTGTTGTGGTTGGTTGGTTGTCATGTGTTCATATTATTAGTAAAGGATTTTTGCTTCATCTAAATACAAAATTAGGCTCAGTCGTTTGTTGCTCGAACAAATCCGCCTTGTTGTGTATTTAAATTAAGTGCTTTCTCTGTCGGTGTGCTGTCTACTTTTCGTTCCAGCTTGCCGTTTACGCGTTCTCTTGACAGTTGTTACGGTTGTTAATTCTGTGGTGTTAATGGAATAATCGATACATAAACTAAAGTTAAATCTTTACATGCTTCTAAATCCTGCAATACATTTAAATTGATGTTATTAACTTAAGTCTGAAATTCTACCGTTTAGTTTGTTTTTATCTAGTGTAATTAAATTTAAGTTGCATATATTGTATCGTTATCCTTTATAATTAAATTAGCTGAATAGATTTATCGTTTCTGTTTGATAAAATTTCGTTCTCTTATTTATCGTGTTTTCTTAAATGGGTTAGTTGTAGGGTTTCTAGATTATTTGTGTATTATTATTGCTAAGTGTTTGTTTTGCTCTAGGTGTTTATTTTAAATGGGTTTATGTTTGTGGTAATTAACGATTACGTCCGGCAATTTTGGAACTTATTCCATAAAAATATTTCTTAATATTTTTGGGCCGAATGACTAGGAGAACTTCTGATTTTCTTTAATTCTTACAAACCCCAGCCCACAACACTCAACTTTCAATAGATATTTAGAACTATATTAACTTGTTGTTAAAATCTTTTTTCTACAGCTAACATTTCTACATCCTATTTAGGTATATGATAATGTTTCTACTAAACATTCTGAATCGATGCAAACGGAATGCTTATTCGCATAAAATTTACTATATAATTAACAGAATTTGAGTTTATGTACAAAATGATATCAACTGTGGCGCCATAACATGAAATTTTGCTTATATTTATGACAAAATAATTAATTTAATTAATCTTTGATAGTTACAAAATTCGTTCAGCCTTATTTCATTAAGTTGTAAATAATCAAATGTACAAGCAAATCTTTTCTTTAAGCCAATCACCTTGATATCACGTTTAAATCTCGAATGTAAATATCGTGCAGTTTGATCTAACTATTTTTCTTAAATGGAAACCAGCTGACTCTGAGATAAATCTTGATTTCATGTTATGACATCCAGAATTTAAAAATAGGTAACGAGTGATATTAGAAACTGTAACCTGAATTGTCCTCCTTTGGTGTTACAATTTCTTCCTCTATAGGTATATATTGTGCGTCTCTGATTTGTATTAAGTGTTGGCGAGATGTTTCACATTTTTCCAGAAAATTGTACGATTGATGGATAACGTCAAGGCATCTGATGCATATTTGGTCGGGTAAATCATTATTCTCGCTGACTAACAACTTTGAAAATAGGTTCCATAATTCAACAACGCTCTTTCGGCACATATCCGACACAATTGGTTGAAATTCATTTTCACATTGAAAATTTATTATTAACTGCTGCGAGAAATCATCAAATCCTCTATGAAATATGATAAAAATTTAAGCAACAAAATCTCTTGTTTATGTTGTCAGTGACATTTCTTCTTTGACATTTTCATAACTTTTTGATTATCATCATTCTCATCATTATCATCGCTGATCGCCGTTGATAGTTTATTCTCCTGATTTCGTGCAATCAATTCGGAAAGTGGTTGCCAATCCTCGTCGTCATCATCATCTTCATTTGTTACTATTTTTATAATTTTGTTTTCAGCCGGCCGCATGAATGCCCTCACATCCGCCAACAATTCCTCTTCTGGAACTTCTTCTTTGATACCGACTGAATGTTTTATCGAAGGTATATTTCCACTTAGTCCGCAGTTCACGCAACGTTAAATTTGATGAGGTGATCAGCCGCTGCATAGCTTCGCAATAATAGCAGCAAAGCTCTAGTGGATCACAATACCGAGTCAGTTCATTGTCACAATTGTCACTTTTCAAAAAGACATCTGACCATTCCAGAAAATTGTTTGCAGATGTGAAAACTTTCGTGCAACCAGCTGAAAACAAAATTATCATACGAACGCAACAATTTTCGTTCCGGATTCTTGCGATTTTCTATCAAGAATGAGGTTAGAGACGGAACTCGGGAAATATCCGTTAGCAGACTTACCTTTCTATAGATATTTTCGGCACAAACGAGAGCGAAATCCGGACTCTGCCGCACCCAACAATTAGCAGCTGCTATCTCTGGTTCTTCCGATATTTCGCGACACTGGACATATTCGAAGACGACAGCCACGAAAAACTAAGCCGACATGTGGCTGTCAAAAATTTCGGTTGACACCTCGGACAAAACATCTGTGCGTGGAATGGCACTTCATATGGCGGAAATGTGCTTCTCCAGATGTCGCCAGTGGCATAGTTTTCTCGATGGCCACGGTGGAGGGGCATTTCCAGATGGCTATGTCTCGAAATGTGCCGGGGTTGGATTAATTCTATATTTCGAATATTTATATCCACGGATCTAAATATTTGGACAGAAAAAAAATATTTTCTGCACAACGATATCCGCACAACAGATGAAGTCCGCTGGCACTTCGAGGACATATCCATCTGGCAGGTTACAAGGGTTCGGGATCGGAATCACTTCGATTCCTGGGCGTAGGCGTCACATTACAAAGTGCTTCTAACGATTTAACTCGAAGCTTGAGTTCTTCATTTTCCTTTTCAAATTTTTCAGCTTTCTCTTTTTCTTGGATAAGCTGTTCGATCTCGATAACCGATAGGATTGTCGGGTTTTGTTCTTGATTCTCGTATTTTCTTTTAAGTTTTTTTTCGCCCATCATCATTGGCGATGGGCATGGTCCTTCTAATTGATGGCTGAAGCCATCGGGCTCCTCCATCTCGTTGCTATCGCAGCGAGACTAGAGGGAATGTTCTCAGACCGGGACTTCCCTTGAACGTATTTCCACTTTTGATATTTCTTCAGGAAATGAATTTCAGGTATTCGATAAATGCTCGAATAATTCGACGGTGATGGTTTTCCCAATAAAATCAAAATTTGCTTTTGACTGGCTCGTAAAAAATATTGCAATTGTTTGAAACTGACTTTTGCGAAAAATTAATTAATTTTTAAAATTAATGACAGGAGCGATTAAAAACACGTCTACACGCAACGAGTGCTAGACGTAGAATCATCGGTTGTTCGTCCATACGATTCATGTGTCCAACACATTGCAGCTTCCGCAGTCTTACAATCCTTGAAACCTCCGGTTCGTCAAAAATTGCATACAGCTCATGGTTGTATCGAATTCGCCATTGATCCCCGTCTAGCTTCGCTCCGATTATTCGCCTCAGGACCCTTCGTTCAAAGGTGTTCAATATATTTGAGGATGCTTGGATTAGGGTCCATGTTTCACACCCATAGCATAACACAGGTCTTATCACAGATTTGTATACTTGGAGCTTTGTTTTCCTGTGGATGCAGCTGGTCTTCAAGATCGTCAATACTGAGTCAAATATTTTATTTGCGAGCTGTATTCTTCGTCGTATTTCGTCTCTTTCATTGCCCATTTTCGTTATTTTGGCACCTAAATACACAAATCCGCTAACATTTTCGATACTGTATTCGCCAAGTGTGATATTTTGTGTATTTGAGGTATTTTTCCTTGACTGCGTCATGAGCTTTGTTTTATTTCCATTGATTTGCAGCCCTACTAGTTTTGCTTCGCTGTTGAGTCTCAGGAAGAGTTCTTTGGCAGTTGTTAGTGACCGTTACAGAATGTTGATGTCATCCGCATAGGCCACTACCTGGTTCGACTTGTATAGTAATGTACTTCGCGTATCGACAGGTAGCTTTCGTATGACGTACTCCAGAGCCAAATTGAATAGCAATGGGGCCAGCCCATCTCCCTGCTTTAGTCCGATATTTGTGTCAAAGGCATCGGTGAGTTGGTTATTGATGCGGAATCGGGAGGCCGTCGACGTCATTGTCATTTTGGTAAGACGGACTAATTTGGCTGGGATGCCCAAAACCAAGCATTATTTGGTACAGTACATTACGATCAATGCTGTCGTACGCTTGCTTGAAGTCAACGAAAATTTGGTGTACGTCTATGTTGAATTCCCAGCATTTTTCAAGTACCTACCTGCTTGACTGTGAGCAATTGGTCTGTTGTTGATCTACCTGCCCTAAAACCACCTTGATACTCCCCAATAATACTGTTGGCGTATGATCCGATTTTATTTTCTAAGATCTTTAAAAATATTTTATACGCCGTACAAAGTAGTGATATGGCTCTAAAATGTTCGCACTGTAGCTTGTCACCTTCTTTGTGGATAGGGAATATAATTGATTGGCTCCACTCTTTCCGCATATGTTCTTGTTGCCAAATGTGGTGGATGACTTTGTGAATACCTTGATGAAACTACTGCCACCATATTTGATGAGCTCCACTGGAATCTCATCAATGCCCGGCGCTTTATTATTCTTTTTGCTTTGATGATGGAACAAACTTCATCCAGAGTCGGTGGGGCCAATGGAAGCTCTCCGCAGACATCTATAGGCTCCGATGTTCTGGAGCTGTGCGGAGGATTAAGGAGGTTCCTGAAATATGATGCCCATCTTTCCTTAATCTTCGTTTCATCAGAGATGATGCCGCTGTCATCACGACAGAGCGAGGTTTTGGGCTTTCAGGCTTTTCACTACTTTGTATGCTTGTCTTGTGTTATTGCTCGCTAAACTTACATCTATACTTCTCAATTGGTCGTCATAGTATTTTCTTTTCTTAATCCTAATTATCTTTTTCGCTACTCTTCTGAAATTTTCGTAGTGTTCTCTCTTCGTCCTGATTTTCCTACCTACGTTTTCTTTGTACGCCTGATTCTTTTCATATAACGCATTCTGGCACTCATCATCGAACCAATCATTCCTCTTGCGCCGGGCTTGATGTCCGATCGTCTGTTCTGCCACGGTTATGATAGCCGCTTTCACTTCCATCCAGAGCTCGTTGCTCGTCTTTAACGATGCGTCTGATAAGATGGGAGGTATTTCCCGTTTCTCTTTTTCTACGCGACGAATATCAACTATGGTAGATGACAGTAGTGAGTGTTTATATTTACTCCGTCAACCGTCATCACGTCAACTACCCCGTCTAGGGTAGTTTTCTAATGTGTTTCGATAATCCGGGGTTTGCATTCAGTTGTGACACGGGTGAATAATTAACGTGTAAGTCATTGAGCTATAGTGGCACGTGTTCTCTAAACTTACTCGGATGTGACAGACATGCAGGTAAATCATCCTTCACTTAGATTCAAATATTAATCTCATTTCCCTGCTTAACGCGAAATTCGTTTTTATTTTCTGTACGCCCTTGAACAAATTAGTTTGCATCTCGCAGGTCGGAATTATTTCCGCACTCGTCAACCTCAGCGCTATTTGCATCGCCATAATTCTTGGTAAAGCTAAGGAGGAACAGCGGTTGCAACCTTCCGATCGTTGAAGATAATGCAATGCGCTGCAGCTTCTTAGGACGTCACCGATCTCACAGCTTATTAACTTCGTTACTCGTGATTGACTGCTGCGTTGGCGGAAATTTTTTTATCTTTAGATCGTGATTCGATCCCGACATTCGTTGTGTTAACGTATCAACAATAAACTTTAACGCATACAGACTAGAAGCATCATTTCATCAGAGCTGTGTTATTTATAATTTAAGTGGTCAAAATTCAAACGCTAAATGTAAGAAAGATGGATGAATTACCACAAAATTATCACATTGTGGTGTTGAATTATTCATTTTTCATCGAAATTTCAATTAGTTCAAGTGGAATTTCATGATGGTTCTAAAAGAACTCACATATTTACGCATTTTTGAAAAAATTAAACAATTTTTCCGCCGACGAGCTTGCCCTCTCCGTAAAAACAGACGCATATTCATACTCATATTTAATCCTAACTTCTTGTCTCGCCATTTGAGAGCGATGGCACAGAATCGCTGACTCAACGACTCGTGGCATAAAATTGATATGCTTGTGTATGTTCATTCACTTTTTTTTGTCTGCAGAATGAAATCTGATTGTTAGTTTCGGATTTCATTCGGTAGACGGGTAGATGTGCAATCTCAGCGCTTGGCACTCTTGTCGGGGTCGACGGAAAACGAAGAGGTCAGTGCAAAACCTCCCACAGAAATAAATCATCTCAATTTGTTTAACATTTTTGGAGTAATTTGAATAAATTGAAGTCTAAAAGTAGTGCATCTTGTAAGGAATAACTCATTTTAATTTGTAAAATATTTTTTGAGTAATTTAAATAAACTGAAATCTAAAAGTAGTGCGTGTTGTTGATTGCGGCTAATTGAATTATCTAAAGCAGGGACAAAAGAGCCCCGACACAAACCCATTGGATACGGGCGCATTAGTTTTCTTGTATGTTGCAGTGGGTACCGAGCAGCAGCTACCGCCCTATCATTTATTCCTGCAGGTGCGACTCTTGTTCAAGATTAAGGTGGTTGTTGCTGTCTCTGCTATTGCGTTGGTACGACTTGTATTTGTCGTCCACATACATGCCAGCGCTGAAAATTTGCATCAACATATCACCGTAGGCGGGAGAAAGTAATGATGACAACAAAACCGTGTGGAAGACAGTCAGAGATGCGGTAGCAGAAGCAGCAGAGAAGGTTATGGGGCACCAGGCAAAGAAAAGTAGGAACGACTTGTAGTGAAATGGGGTGGATAGAAAAAGTTCGTAAAGGACTGCAGCGAAGAGGATGCTGGGATCCGCCGAGATTGGGCTTTTTTTGTGGTAGGGAGGTGAATGCTATTTATGCACAGAGTGTGGGACTCCCATGCGCGACTGGACTACCCACTAAACACCTTCCCTGTCAACCTGAGATTGGGCTTGTCTGAGGATGCGTGAATGCGCTGGCAGGCTAACATTGCGGTGTCGTGGGGCGGGTTCTTTCCCCCAGGCATAAGGAGCCACTACAAAAAAATTTCGCATCCACGAATGTAATTATTTCACTAGACATTTCTTTATTTTTCTTTATCCTAATGGCCGCTGGTAGTTTATATTTTGTAAAAATCAAATTTCGCATTTCAATAACAAAAACCATATCAAGATACAAAACCCTTTTGGAATTGTACAAACTACTTCCCCCTCTATAATTTTTCTTTCAACCTCTAACCACCCATTTCCTTATCAACTAGTAAAGTCTATAGCATTAAATTAGTAACAACAAAATTCTTTCGGTTATTGACTCTGTGGGATTTTCCCCACAATTAAAAATCGATCTTAAAAGATCATCATTATTAATTGCAAACATTATTTCTAAATTTAAGAAAACTATTTTCTAACTTTCTCTTTGAACTCTCAGCACAAATATATGTCCGCGTTCCATTTACCAAATGCCTCAAAATACTTTTCAACATTCCAACAATATTCAATAACAATTCTTTTTTTTAAATGTTTTATCTCATAAATTTTTCATTATTTTAGAATTATTCAAATATCCATTTTCGAATTTAATTTAAAATTAAATTAATGTGCATGAATGTGTATGCATCAAGTATTGTACATGGTAGAGCAAGAAAAACAAAAAAATTCTCATTATTCCAGGTGATCTTAACGATTTACAATATATTTAAAATTTGAAAATTTATATTCATACAATTAAACAAACCAAAAGTGTACTCACCATATTTCCTCGCCGGCTGCCCGTTGATGATGTGGTGATGCCTGGCAGAGAATCCAAATTGATAAATATATACTGGTTTTTCTTTTTTTTTCTAAACACATTAACGCGACGCTAAATACTCAAGTTAAAATCACGTTTCTACAATCACTACTTTACTGTGAGGTGCGAGCGTCTCCAAAAAAAACTGAAGTCAACCAGTGTTACAGGTGCCAAAGATTCGGTCATTCGTCTACCAATTGTACCATGTACTATCGCTGCGTTAAATGTAAAAGTATTCATGGCTACGATGAATGCAAATTCACTCAGATGGAGCCAAAAGAAAAATTATACTGTGTTAACTGTGGCATATTTGGATATTGAGAATGCCTTCGGTATCAAGATGCAAAAGTTAAATTTTCCCCAAAACAAACCCCAGTACATCGCAGTGTGTTACCTTCCAACTTCGTTAAACCCAGAGTATAATTTGTACTTGCTGCGAGAGGACCAGGAGAAAACAATGTTAATAAAATAAAAAATGTAAGTGGCAATAATGAGCTGTTTCTCAAAATTTACCAACAACTTGAATCTCTTTCAAAAAGAGTAAATAAGCAAGATTAAATAATCAACTTCTTGTTTCAAAGTTTAGGCCAACATGCTTCAAAATAGTTTGTCATCCAGTCACATTTCCATGGAAAAACTTCATCTCATCTCGATCAACGTCAACTCCATTGTAATAATACATCGACGTGACTATTTCCTTGAATTCATTGTTAAGCAAAAGCCTGGCATCATGCTTCTCACTGAAACCCACCTCAATTCATGGCACTCCATCACATTCAAGGATTTTGAATTCGTTGGAAACTGTAGGGTAAACGGGGGAGGTGGCACCAGGATATTGGTTAGAAGACTCTATTGTTTCCAAAATATTGAAAAAGTCAAATTCAAAGACGTTAAATCTCTTGCGTTATCTCTGCCTATGCAACTGGTCGAAATGTTCTCAAGTTCAAGGAGGAGCTCAATTCCTTGTTTGAAATACTCGAATTGAACAGGCTGCATAATTATTATATTCTTGCCGGTGACCTGAACGCCAAGCATACAGCATGGCTGAACGCCAACAATAATCCGAGAGGTGGATTCCTGAAATCGTGGATAACAGAGAACCAAATTGAACACAGATAAAATCTATAGGTGGGAGCTCCCAATATACCCTAGTACAAATTCATATTTGGACCTCTACATTGCTGACGTAAGACTTAAATTTAGCTTTAATAGTCCTCAACGGAAACTGCTGATGCTTCCTTATGATAGCGACCATAACGCAGTCGTAATGGAAATCAGTCATCAAAGAGTGGTGTCTTCTTCATTTCAGTTCAACATAAAAATTATCGGTTGAATTTAAAAAAAAACGGATCGGAGAAAGTTTCAAAAGAAGTTTAATCGGGAGTACCAGAAGCATTGTCGTCCTTCTGGTGATGGCAATGGTTTCTAATGACAGGAATCTAACTCACAATGAAATAGATCTCTATTTGTCGAAGTTAGAGCAGCTGACGTTGGAAAAAGATTGAAAAGCCTTCTTCTCACATGCGTCAACAATATTTATCGGCGATTTTCGGACTACAACCATCCCTCGTTGGCTTTGTTGAAATTACACCTGAAGAATGTCCGGAACTTAATCCGTTCATACTTCAGGAGTGAGGTCAGCAATCAGTGGACAGAAAAATTGAGGGATATTAGCCCACAGGCCCCAGATGGTGTTTTCATGAAAGTGGATAGTTTATTCCGCAAGAAATCTCAAGTGAAGGTATCGAATCTTGAAGTCGCTAGTGTGAGATAAATCTTCTCGATATTGATCGTACGACTCCGGATAGAAATGGAAACAGGATTATACTCGTATGTGTTGGATTGCAGAAACTTGTTCTGATTGGAACACATTTTGAGTTAGTTCATCTGCCAAACCCTGAGAGAAGAAATCAAATACTTTCAGAGGTCGTTGAAGCAAAAGTTTCCGACTTCAAATCAAGCCTGAACGGCCAATCTCTTCCTCATTTCAATGAAATATTAACATCTGACCTCATACCGAGCTTGAATCTTATTGATTATTTTGTCAGCTATGAAGACTTGTGTTTCATATTTCGCAGGATAAACAACAGGAAATCATGTGGTATCGACGATGTTCCAAATATAGTTCTCCGATATTTGTCGGAGGTTGCTGTTAGGAACTATTGCATATTGTTTAACAACATGTTGAGCAATTTATATATCCCAAATGAGTTGAAAAAGGCTAAGATATTTCCGATCTTGAAGAAGGGAAAAGAATCTTCGAGCTCTAAAAGCTATCGCCCAATCAGCTTGCTTGCCTAACATCAGCAAAGTGTTTGAAGTGATACTCAACACAATGCATAAAACGCCCACATTGAGATTGATGCCGAATTGCCAATTTGGTTTTCGTGTCAGGCATTCGACCATACATATGATAACGAAAGTAACCGCAGATCTCTGTTGGAAACTAAATAACAGAGAATATGTTGGAGTATGTCTCCTTGATATGGAGAAAGCCTTCGATACGGTGTGGTTAGATGGGCTAATTTTTAAACTCCATTAGGCCATGTTCCCCAAACACCTTGTCGCCATGATGTGTAATATGTTATACGGAAAATCATTTGTTGCTACTGATAGAAATGTGGCAACGATACGTGACTTCAAGGTCTTGAATGGTCTACAGCAGGGAACAGTTGCTGCCGTAATGGCCACCACTTTATTGCGGCTACTCCGGTGGAGGCTCCACCGTCCCCAATCTAGCTCACCCGAAGACGGGCGTGGGCGCCACTCGTCCGCTCTTCGAGCCTCCCGAGGGGTCGTCCGAACGAGAAGACGACCGCCGGAGCAAAAAACTATCGCTTGACACTGAAAACCGACACTCACATTCGCTACGCTCGTCGAACACTACCACCACCGTTAAATCTTCCAGGTCTTCTTGCCTGGTCACTGCCCCCCCCCGGGAAAAGATTTCCCGAGCTGCACTCCTTACAACTGGAAAACAAGTTAACTATTTGCCCCGCGATATGTGGAAGGAAAGATCGAATAATTAAACCTACGTTAAGTTTATTTATCAAAAGAAAACAATTCAACAATTTAAATGTTAAAAGAAAGCCACTTACTTTTACTTCCTAACCTAGAAAAGGGGCCTCTTGCTTCCGTTCGCTCGAGATTTCCACCGCCGTCTCGTCGAAGTTTGTAATGAAGTTCTTCCCACTGCCAGTTCATTCACTTCCCGCCGGACACTTGTTCCTTTTTTTTCCAAAATGTTGGCCGGACACCCGTTCACGTTTCACTCGTTACACACATCCAAAATCTTCACCCCAAAGGAACGAAGAACGACCGTGCCAATCTTCCCGGCTTAAATAAACTCACTGATGATGTTTCGATGATCACTTTTCTTTTCGCAGCTCAACGGTTGCTCGCACATCCAAAATCTGCACCGCTCAAAAAGAAAGAAGGAAAAAAGGAAGACTGCGCCAATCTTCTCGGCTTAAATAAACTCACTGTATAACGTTTTTCCCTTCCATCTACCGGGAAAAACTTCTTTTGAGTGACTTTTGCTTCGTTGAAGCGAATAATTCCCCTTACTTGTATGTTTTGATTTTCTTTTTTTCCAGTAATTCTCTTCTTTTATCATAGTCATTTGTATGTTTTATTTTTATCAGTCAATGGAGATGTTGTTAATGTTATGGTAAGGTTTTTTATATAGCCTTTGAGTGAAATTATTTTGTATTAAGATGAGAATTGCAACAACCCACAAATTAGCAATTTACACTACAATGTAGCGTGAATGATGAAACAACCATTTTGATTGGATATGATTGCGATTTTCATTGGAATTTATATTTTAATATCACGCTGTTGGAATCACCATGTTGTAAAATATTCACCTTTAATCTCACATGAAAACTTCCCTGGCCGGAATGTAGGATTTGATGTTCTTTTAACCTTTCCGATTGCTTAGAAATTCGTCCCAATTATCATTGGGACATGTAACTTTTCATGTCTCTTAGCATTGTGAGCATTATCGAATAATTTACCGCCGAAGTTGCACTTGCGCCTATTAGGCTCGATATGTACGATACGATGTGTCTTTAAAGTTTTTAATGTTTTATAATATCTGCCACAATCA
The DNA here is from genome assembly GCA_963969285.1 of Odontomyia ornata. Lineage (NCBI taxonomy): Eukaryota > Metazoa > Arthropoda > Insecta > Diptera > Stratiomyidae > Odontomyia > Odontomyia ornata. The sequence continues at coordinate 140,080,820 of OZ017742.1, read as the reverse complement.
TTGTACTCACACTTGAGTGCGCAAACATTGCATTGGAATAGAGCAGGATTAGAGTACAAAGCCTTATGGCGATGCAATTGCGTTGCCTGACTACATGTTTTGCCGCATATGTTGATTGGATGACGAATGTGTCCGCTACCGGGTGTATTTCGCATTTCGTTTTCGAGCTCGCGCTGGTGCTTGATGCCTCCACCGCGCCGCTTGCTGCTGGTTGCGTTGTCCATAATTGTGGCGTGTAGAACGGAAGCGACCTAGCAAAATTACTATGTGGCTTCCTGTTTGTAATTTAACCAATAATTAACCTTCAAATTATTATGTGGCTTTCTGTTCGTAATTCAAACAATTATTAAACTTAAAATTATTGTGTGGCTTCCTGTTCGTAATTTAATCAGTAATCCTTTTGTGAATAAAAATTTAAATTACTTGTTGATAGTTACATCATCGGACTGCCAGAAACGAACAATTAATAAAGTGCAGCTCGGTATTGCGTAGGTTAAACTCTTACGAAATCGCGTATGGTAGTGTTCGGGTGAGCAACGCTATGGAGTCTCAATGTTCACCCGTAACATTCGTTAGTCGTGTGGGTTAGCGAAAAGTGGAATAAAGCTCAAGTAGTCCGTCAAAATGTTAGCCCAGTCATATTAGGTAAAAAAAGGGGTCAACCTCGGAATGAAAGATAATAAGCTGCAAATTGGTATGAACCTTTGTTTTGTCATTCTAAATGTTGTCTCAAAAGTCACAATCGTTATCGTGTTCGCGTCTCAAGATATTCAAGGTCAAAGGTCACAAAAATCGGTTTTTCGCGAATATCTGGCTTCCTATCGGTTAAATGAGATTTGCATTTATTATAAAAGTTGTAGGCTATAAAATTCCCTACAACTTTTGTTTAAACTTTTTTTTCATACGACCAACCGTTTTGAAGGTAGAGCGCGAAGAGTGCACATCGTACAGTCATATACGGCCTAATGCAAGGTCAAGCGTGAGTTATGGTTATCAGTACGTTATAAAGTCAATTATTTACTTGGAAATTATAATTATTAAACAATGCCTATTATTTATGTACTAACTATTAATTATTTATATTTAATTAAAGTAAGTAACTTGATTATTTATATATAATTATTCATATTTAACTCATCATTGACACAGCTATTGCCTTATCAGAACATCAAAAGACTGCTGTCATCATAGGAGAAGATATCGATTTGCTCGTTATTTTAATTGGACGTACTCAGTCACATCATCAGGAAATTTTTTTGAAAAAAGTTGGCAAAGGCAATGTCAAAACACAAATATATTCTACTAAAAGTTTTGACCAATATCCTCGTACTAAAAAGCACATTTTATTTTTACACGCATTCAGTGGCTGTGACACGACTTCTGCGCTATTTAAAAAAGGAAAAAAAACTGTTACTAGAGCATTGGAAAAAATTCCTGATTTAGATAAACTGGTGGAAGTATTTCAACAAGAAAACTGCCCAAAACAAACATTATTAGAAAATGGAGTGCGCATCTTGTTGGCATTATATAATGCTCCAAAATCTGAGGACAACATTGATCGTTTCCGCTACACGCAATTCATCAAATTTACAAAACTAAATAAACCTGTACAACTGTCAACACTTCCACCAACAAGTGTAGCAGCTCATCAACACATAAAACGTGTCTACTACCAGATTCAAACGTGGTTAGGGAAGGACTTAGAACCTAAAGAATGGGGCTGGATGCTTGAAAATGAAATCCTGGAGCCCATACGAACGTTATTACCTCCAGCACCAGCCGAACTACTAAACGTAATATTTTGCAATTGCAAAAATGGTTGTGGTTCCCGCTGTGGATGCAGAAAATCAGGGCTACAATGTTCTTTAGCTTGCGGCCAGTGCAACGGACAAGCTTGCCTCAACGCTTCACTGTATCCAAGTAATCCCGATGAAGAAAATACATATGATCCCGATATTCTGGAAGGTTTGGAGAACATTTTTGAGCGACAAGAAGAAGAAGACGACGAACAAGAAGAAGATAATTAGCTTCCATTTCCAATTTCATTACAATTAAAATCAACAAAGATACTTTTGATATTTGAACTCACATTTTGATAAATGTATATTATGCCGTATTTAATAATAAATAAAAATATGTGTAAAATATATACTCTTACTATCATTTTAACTTAAAATAAAACTAAAATATATAATCCAGAATTAATAATATTTTATACTTAAATAGTTAAATATGAGTAATTATATATAAATAATCAAGTTACTTACTTTAATTAAATATAAATAATTAATAGTTAGTACATAAATAATAGGCATTGTTTAATAATTATAATTTCCAAGTAAATAATTGACTTTATAACGTACTGATAACCATAACTCACGCTTGACCTTGCATTAGGCCGTATATGACTGTACGATGTGCACTCTTCGCGCTCTACCTTCAAAACGGTTGGTCGTATGAAAAAAAAGTTTAAACAAAAGTTGTAGGGAATTTTATAGCCTACAACTTTTATAATAAATGCAAATCTCATTTAACCGATAGGAAGCCAGATATTCGCGAAAAACCGAATTTTGTGACCTTTGACCTTGAATATCTTGAGACGCGAACACGATAACGATTGTGACTTTTGAGACAACATTTAGAATGACAAAACAAAGGTTCATACCAATTTGCAGCTTATTATCTTTCATTCCGAGGTGAAAGCCCTAATATGACTGGGCTATGTATGGTGGAAGTGTTTTCGCTTGGGTGTGCAACGGTTTCTCCGTCTCTTAAACCATCTGTCGAAAAGTTATTCTTTAGCTGCCAGAAATAATCAGGTCCCCAAAGGAGAGGAACACTTGCAAGTGTTTAGATTAAGTAAACAGTAGCTGTGATTTACCATATTATTTGAAACGATAATTACAGAAGGCGTCTTTGATTTGCCTCCGGATCTAGTAACAGTTATGTGCTCAATGCGTTGAACATGAAAAGAATTTGAAAACAACAATTAACGCTTTCGTCGGAAATTTGTTGAAATGCTGTGCCGCTACTTCGTTTTCATGCAAGGATAGAAATCGTTTCGTGTGAAATCACTGGTGTTAAAAGTACGGTGCATGTAAAGAGTATTCAACGCTAGAAATAACTGCAACAAAGACAAACGAAAATTATGGTAATGGACTGAATGGTGACAGTGCTGATGAAAGAATTTAGCTATATACAGGTAGTTTAGTGTATTCAAGCAAAGCATTTCTTAAATGACAAAAATCAAAGATGTGAAATTTTATCTGGGAACATTTTCGTAGGGACAATATAGAATAGGCTTTCAATGAGTAATGCTTGCTTGAGTGAGTGTACTCCGATCTGCGGACTGCGGCTCATTGCAGAAGTGCTTTGGCTTTGGTTAAGGCTTTCTGGAAAACACGGCACGTGTTTCGAATCATCTGGCCTTGGGTCAAGCAGTGTTTCTCTCCTGTCCACTTTTTTATGCTGTTTCACCGCAATTATAGCACAAGAAGCTCCTGTCGATCCCTTCACAGCCCCTTGCAGTATGCTCATATACGAGGCACCTGAAACACCGGAGAAGGATAGCGCTGCCTGGAAGCCCTTTTCTAATTGTAATGTGACGCCTACGCCCGGGAATCGAAGTGATTCCGATCCCGAACCCTTGCAACCGGCCAGATGGATATGTCCTCGAAGTGCCAGCGGACTTCATCCGTCGTGCGGATATCGTTGTGCAGAAAATATTTTTTTTTCTGTCCAAATATTTAGATCTGTGGATATAAATATTCGAAATATAGAATTAATCCAAACACCGGCACATTTCGAGACATAGCCATCTGGAAATGCCCCTCCACCGTGGCCATCGAGAAAACTATGCCACTGGCGACAACTGGAGAGGCACATTGCCGCCATATGGCGTGCCATTCCACACACAGATGTTTTGTCCGAGGTGACAACCTGGGATTTTGACAGCCACATGGCGGCGAAGGAGATTTTCGAGAAGCAATTGCATCTCGCTTGTAGTCTAGCCAAACCAGTTTTAATACCCGAACGATCAGCACAAGAAGATGTCTTGGAGATATTAAGAAAATATCCAAACATAACGTACGTTGTTATTAGAGGATTCATGGGCACCACTCAGGAAGCACCTAAATATTTGGACATTGGATACTATTTAAGTTTAACAGGTTATGTATGCAAGGACAAATCTGATACAGGCGTTCGTAAACTACTTGAAGACGGAACATTGCCTCAGGCTAGAACAGATCGTGACGGTAGGGATGATGAAACAATTCGTATCCATGATATGTAAAATTTGTAATTTTTCATGTTTGTAGCATAATTCGAAACGTAGAAACTCCATCTGCAACCAACAGTCAAGTACCGAGACTACCATTGACATTTGATCTTCCTGTCGTCTAGAATTGTTAGTGGATGGCGATAATAGATACTGATCGACTCTTGTATGAGGAAATTTGCCTAATTGTGGCATGGATTTGGCATTTGGTATTGTCTCTGTCTGAAGGATACGTTGCCAACAAATTGCAGATGTATTGAGGTGAGCAAAGTGCCTGTTTGATTTAAAAGAAACATTCAATTGATTGATGTATCAATATGAACCAGATGATTAATAGGAGAATGAAATCAGATGAATATATAGATTAACTTTGGCGACTATATCAAATTTGAAATAATGAACGGAGTCGAAAGTAATATTTTTGTATTTAAGTTGAGATTTTTAACGTTGAAGCCTGCGATGCACTGTTTTACATGGACTTCGAAGTTTAATTGTAAAAATATCGGAATATTTTGTTAATATAATTCAACATTAGTATAAGACTATTTCTTTTAGGGATTTTGAAATTAGTAGGGTATTATTCAAGTCTCACTAGCAACTTTTCGACTGGCTCGGGATGGTGCAGCATTGATAGTATATAAAGTTTAGTATACATTTTTCTTATTCAATTGAGACGCGACTTACTTGATGCTGTGTGACCTTATGTGCAAACTATCAAATCAAAAGGTGTATCACTTGTTACGATATATTGCGCTATATAATCTTTTTCATATGTTTTGATCAAAAATTAATCCTTATGTAAACAGCTTGTGAAAAGTGATTTATTTACAATGTTTTGATTAAGTTTACAAGTTTTAATCTCCAGCAATATTGGCTATGTGCTTTTGAGTTTAAAAGGAATTTGAACCTGTTGAATCTGACTCCTTCAGTGGAGCGCTGTATCCCATTCCAGATCAAGGCTTCAGGGTACTCCTGAAATTTGTCATAAGCTGTACACATAGGACTGTTTTATGTACCACCCGTAAACTTGTGATCAATTAAAATATGTTGCCATTCCCTTGAAAATTACTTCAGAATTGTTGCTCCATTTCGAGCCATTGCATCAAGAAAGGTGCCAAAATTGACCACCAATAAAACTGTATAGTATATATGCCCTGTAATATAATAAAAAAAAAAAAAACATAACATTAATATAGCAAACGTAGTTTAATAAACATAATTTTAATCGCAATACTAGGAAAAAAAAAATATATAAATTTATAAAATAGTTAACTGATTTCCGCCTCACTAGTTTGATGAAACGTGAGAATGTGTATAGTTAAAAACAATTTGTTTTGCTATCGGTGACCAAGGGCATGCATTCTTCTAGCAATCAAATCCTGACTACCTAAATATCGCGATGTACAAAGTGTACAAAGGATACCAAGATGGATTTAATACAACTCAATAAAACCCGAAACTGAATCCTATGATTCGTTTTTTTTTGTTTTTGTTTTAATTCTGGATTCACTTTGAAATTTTAGAAATATTCCAAATCAAATTAATTTTACCTTATGTTGTTAAACAATATTTTTTAACTCCAAAACCGTCCATCTTGGTTCTTTATAGAAATAATTTAAGTAATAATTTGTTCATTTTGTTTGTTTACAATTATTTATAATTGGAGTGGTTTAGTTGTTTGTATGCAAAATCGATTTGAAAAGCAAATATACAAATCATTTTTTTTGTGCAGACCCCACTAGTCTCCACCAAAGACGCTCCAGTTCTACATAAAGAAGGCAAACGTAATAGTTAATTACATTTACAACTAACAAAATCAAGTATTTTTTTTTTATTCAGTTTATCACAGCTTTGACAGATGCTTTATATTCTCACCACCGTAGTTAGTTTAAAAACCTTAATCTCGTCATGTGATAAAGTAAATTTACGATACAGTGGTAAAAACAAAATTAGATTTATTCAAACCACGCCCTATCCCAAGAGTAATTTTCGTAGAAATGTAACACCAAATACTCACTAACCTGCATGGAGAAAAAGAAGCAAAGCACAATTCTTAAAAGATCTGTTTTGAAAACAGAGAAAGAGTGTAACAATAGAAGTTAATTCAATGAAGAAGTGACTGATGTACTGTAAATTTAATCCAATATACTATTCTAATATTTAACAGTAATAATAGTTGTAATTACCATTAAGAAAGACATATAGTAACACCACTTTGAAAGAGAAATTCATGTGAAAATTTCATTAAAATGACGCTTAACGTCTCATTGCAAATTGAAATCGTTTAATAATGAATAATATGAATTGCTAAAACGTTAACCACGACTTTCCTTTTCAGTGACTCGTTCTTTTTCAGTGGGAACCGAGAGTGTAGGGTAAGTATGCCGTCGCGAGGGTAGGGTTTCGACAAATCCGCTGAAGTCGGTTTCGCGTCGCGCGCGGTACGCGGTACCTTTGATTGTTTCGTCATTTCATTAGAGTAGTTTTCGTCGGTTTAATTTCGAGTAGCATATTTTTCGGTACCGCGTCGGTGATTCGGTAACGCGCCTATGGGATTTTGTAGCGTTTTTGATTTGAGATCTGTGGATAGATCACATCCAGAATTAACGTAACGTAGGTTTCCCGTTCTGGATGAGTAGTTGTTGACGCGTTTGGAAAACGGGCATGTCCAGGTGACTGAAATATTGTAATTGAGCGTAACTCATTCGGAGACCCGCGACCGAAATCCTCTCCGAACTAGCTGGCCGACAAGCAGTCACCGCGTGAATGGGTTACGGTGCACGGATTGGTTGACCTGTTGGTACCATCCGTTGGCACTACTCAGACTTAACGTCTAGAACCGATGAGAGGTCGGTTCCGCGTTCGAACCTAAAAGGTTGAAAATCATTACATAATGGAACCTAACCTTCGTTGGCTTCTCCTCGTCCTTTCTCCATTTTTTCGATCCCCGTTAATTGGGCTCCAAGCCAACTTAGGTGTTGGGAAGACTCCCGCGCCTTGAGTCATCTGTGCCTGTAAGGCCTGTTCGAGCTAAGAGCTGTAATTGTAGGGAATGTCGCACGTTATGATTCATCTATAATTCTCTAACTATAGGAAGCAGCTAATGTTCTAGTTCAACGGCGGCGCTTCGTACTTAAGGAAAAGGCCAAATTTGATGCTATCTTCAGTTTGAAGGTAATAAGTTACTTCTTTTTAAGTCTTAATTATGTAGCAAGATTCGTATTTTCGGAACTTGAGTTAACTGAGTTTTCACTGTTGAAATTAACAATAGACGGAATATTTGTACAGAAGAAATGTATATTAGCAAGGCTTCCTACTTCGGAAAGCACTTTTAAAAACCCTCTCAGTGGAGACGTACTATTTGATGGCCAAAAAATGAAGCGAAGGTTTTTACAGCACAAAGGCTGTTCAGAAAGTAACAGACGTTTTGGCCGGGCGCCACCATGTGGGCGTTAAGAGTAATACACTCAGTCGCTTGCGCATCGTGCCTATGGTATGTTGTATACAGTGGAATGTTAAAATGAGCGCTGCAATTGAAAGTGCTGCTGGTTGTGAAGTGCGAGCTGTAAAATTTTTGTTGATGAAATCTCTCCAAAAATTAAGACGCGCTATACAAAACATGCGCCAAGCAAGAAAGTTTTGTTTCTCTACGACAACGCTCCTCCACACACGGCCAATCGTACCTAATAGCTCTTGGATGGGAAGTTTTCAATCATCCGAGTGACTACAACCTGTTCCCAGCGATGAAGAAGTGGCTACGCAAAGCTTTGACACTGATGTTGAACTTGCAGGCGGCAGATTTCTACAGAGAGAGTAATGAAAAGCTTGTACCACGTCATGATAAATGCCTTAATTTAAATGGCGATTATGTGGAAAAATGGACTGAGTTTTGTAATGATTTTACGTCTACGTGCGAACGCGGAATCGACCTCTCATCGGTTCTAGACGTTAAGTCTGAGTAGTCCCAACGGACGGTACCAACCGGTCAACCAATCCGTGCACCGTAACCCATTCACGCGGTGGCTGCTTGTCGGCCAGCTAGATCGGAGAGGATTTCGGTCGCGGGTCTCCGAATGGGTTACGCTCACTTACAAGATTCAGCCACCTATACATTCCCGTTTTCAAACGCGTTACAAAACAAAACCATACTGAGAGGAAACCTACTTTACGTTACTCCGTATTTCTTCCTATAACCAGTCAAAAGACAAAGATCTAATCTTTACTTCGCGTTCCCGAATTTCCGACGTGGTACCGAAAAATAAACTACGTTAACGTAATTCCGAAAAAAAGCTACGCTAAAGAAAAATCAAAATCAACTAAGGTACCGCGTACCGCGCGCAACGCGAAACTGACCTCAGCGGATTTTCTCAAACCCTACCCTCGCGACGGCATACCTACCCTGCACCTCATTTCCCGCTGAAAAGGAAGAACCACTGGAAAGGAAAGTCGTGTTTTTCGTTAGCAATTCATGTTGGTATATAAATGTTTATTTATAAATATTAATATGATATTAAGAATTCTAAATTATTAATGTAGTTTATTTTAAATTTATGATTTTTATATACAACTTGTACTGATTTGGTTGCATTTACGAGTATTTTGTTTATGTAATACTTTTAAGTTAAATTTTATTGAAGATTCTTATTGTGAGTGAAGTGATTTTTGTAAGGCGTAAAAAGATGAAAGCTCAAAATTTAAAATGTTTAATCAGAGAAAAAAAAAAACAATCGTTAAAGCATATTGAAATGTTCATAGTGACATTTGGAATTTAATTATTTATTAATTTTTATATAATTGCTTATTGTTTTTTTTTTCAAAATTATCAAAGAGCAGTTTGGCCGTTTAGATAGTCGAGAAGATTAGGTTAATTATGTTGGATAGATTTTTCAGACCTATTTTGCTTTCTACATTAATTAATCAGGCCGATTTGTTTCCAAAGTACAATAGGGTTGTGATCAGTATGTTTTCATTCAAATGATTACAACGGTGCGGGAAGCAAATGGGAAGGATTTACTATACTAAATGGAAGGTATATTTCGGGAAGGTTCCATGAAGTTAATATTTGAAGTTTTTAGTTAATTAGATTTTATGAATTTACAACAAAGTGTAAATATTCATTTCAAATGAGTATTTATGATTCAAATGTTTGAATGATTTATTTTATAGTTTAATAAACTGAATACGTTATGACAGACTGGAAAAGATATCACAAGGAGTGAAAGGTGCCAGGGGAAAGATTTAGTAAATTAATTTATAATTTAAAATATTTACTGGATATTTCATGGGTTATTTATGTTTTACGTAATTGAATGTAAGAAATAAATAATTCACTTATACTCATGACAAAATATTAAGAAACTTTTCTTGCTTTGTGCAATTAGTTACAACCTTTATAAATGCGAATCAACGCTTCCTTAACTTATAAATATATTAAAAAATTGATAAAAAAATTAAATTAATTTTTCTTCTCCTGACTCTACTCGTTTGTTCAACTTTTAACGCAAAATTTTAAATGTTTGCGTTTCCTATTTCATTGTTTTTGTAAAAAGTACATTGATTTCGTATTAATAATCAAACAAAGTACAAAAAAATAATTTCTTTCAACAAGGAGTTTAACTTAAACGAAAAGCTTAATCTAAATTTACTCTTAAAGGCACATAGCAACATTGTAAATTTCGGTTTTCATATATCTATTACATTAGCAAAAATGAGTTTACTCTTAAAAAAGAAAATTATTGCATTTTTGTGTGTGTTTTTTGTTTGTTTGTGTTATTCTTATATTTAATACTATTGGATATTTTTCGATTTTCATATCGATTCCATTCATAATGTTTTAGAAACATTTTTCTTAATTAGGTTCATTATTGAATAATGTCATTTCGAATAATTTTAGTCTATTAAAAATATTTCCGTAATAAAAATACGGTTAAGTATTGCTTTGTAAATATATATACTCGTATGTATACTTCATACTTCGCATGATTGTTTGTGTTTTTGTAAAGAGATCGGAATCTTAGACATGTCCAAGAAATGTAGAAATTTGTGCCATGTACGAGTAGTTTGAAATTTTCTTTGTGCGAAATGTGCTTTTGTTGCAATATTTTTAGACAAAATAGGAAATAAGTTTCCTTGTAATGAATGACTTCTTTCAACCTCATTCTCACAAAGATAAATGCAAAATACAGCTTAGGCTTTATATTAATAGATTGAAAGTAAGTTTGAGGTTAGAGTAGAGGAAGGAGCACCAACTGACCATAAAGTGGGAAATCTATCGTGTCGCATACTTACTTCACTTCTTCCGTTTCCATAAGTGTAATACTGGGCTCGGCTTTTGATATTGGCAGCAGAGGATTCTCAAGGATTTCATCTTTAACGATTTTTATGCAATTTGTGGGCTTTTCCCGAGCATCCTCGTTTTCAGTGTTTTCGCCACCACTACTGTTCTGATTGGTTGGAATTGTATTTTCTATAATGGTTACGCTGATGAGTTTTCCATCTGGGTGAAAAGTTGTGGAATATCTCCTGCAGCGGCTGCTGTAATTAAGTAATTGAGTGGATGTTGCTGCTGGTGCTGCTGCTGCAAACTGAACAATAGCCCGTTGCCCATCGGTGCCGGTGGCGTAGCACATAATAAACGGCACGATTCGTAGCACACACAGTCCGTTCCTTTTTTGTTTTGCACTCAAGTTTCCAATGCTGTTTCGAGAGGATTGAAACAGTTTTCGGGACGAATCGACCGTGGAGCAAGTTCTGAGTACTGAACACGAACAGCTGTTAGCGCTACAAAATCGAAATATTACACAAATCTCCGAAAATTTAAAGAAAACTTCGTGATTATACATACATGCGACCACTTCGTATTTGTGCACCGTTTGTTCTGTTTAATCGTTCGCTGTCGGCCAAAACTCCTTAAAACTGCTTATGCGTGGCGGCCACTACCTCCACACTTCAATTCACTGCCATGTGGCTGTCAATCTCTGTTGGCATCCCACGACAAAATAGACGTGGGATGTGCACTGGTCGCAACCAACCTAAAATGACAAGCCACCTAGCAGCAAAGTGTGTTGGTAGTGGTCACCAGCGGCGTTGCATGATTCATTACAGTTTACCTTCAAAATTCGTACAATAAAAACTGTTTTTGCTCTTTGTTTATTTTTTATTTCAAAACGTCTGTTACTTTCTAGACAGCCTTCGTACTTTTTGATTGGAAAGAGAGCCAGAAGGCTATTGTAGATTCCTGAGGATGGGCCAGCGATGGAAGGTCCAAAAATTGAGCATGTGTGAAACTGTATGGCAACATTGTGAAACAGGACGCACCTATCCATCAAAGGTTTTCGCTAGCAGACATACAAATACTGCAAGTAGTTTTGATAAAAGGCATCATTATCAATCAGACTTCATTCTCTGTAGCATTCGAACCACTGTTGGTGCAACTGATATTTCATCACATTCTCTTAATATTAGTCTGTTTACAAACGCTTGTGCTAATCATAGAGGAAGGTATTCAGTTGGCGAAGGGATTCGAAAGTTTTTCATTGAATCTTATCAGAAGCTCAGTCGGAATTCAATGTTCTATTTAATGGGTATTTAAATAAATTTCCGTCGTTTTACGAAAAACGGCGTTAGGCATATTGCTTGTATGTATTAAGTTCAATCTGGCAATAGATGTTTTTTAGAAAAGTATTGAAATGTGCTCTTTTGGTATGCAACAAGTGCCGTTGAAAAAGATTTTTTGCTTGTGGACGCTTAAGGTCAACATGTTTTAGTTGAATACGCTTGCAAAGTCTGCATCCGAAGATACAATGATTTTGACGTAGAGCACAAAGGACTTTCTTTGAAGATGTAGAGTTGGATTCTATCACTTGATTTGGTACAAAAGTGAGGAGATTGGGTAACACATGAATTGAGAGAAAAACACGTTGCATAACCTTTAACGATGGGTGAATTCTAGGCTCAAAGAGTGAAACGGAAATTCTACGTTTGTGGAATTGTAAGTGGTGGTGAAAAGTGGTTTCACTTTGATCATCTGAAACGTCCGAAAGCATAGATGAAGAAGAATGAACCATATCCACTAACACTAACATGCAATATTCATGGTTCTAAAGTTATGCTGTGCATCTGGTGGAATGAGAAGGGTGCCATTTACAGTAAACTTCCGTAATTACGTCAGATCATTCCTGATGAACTCTATCAACAACAATTAATTCGTTTAAGCTGGGACTTGTAGGCAAACAGACCAGAATATACCAAATAATATGAAAAATTGATTTTCAAGCTTGCAAAATCTGCTAAGGAAACTTTAGATGCACTTGGCTGGGAAGCATTACTTCACCCGCCGTATTTGCCAGGTGTTGCTCCATCCATTTTCATTTTTCCATCCATTTGCAATACATTGACTTATGGTGTAACATGGATAAATATAACTTTGGTATCCAAGTTGACTTCTATGCTGTGACTTAATCAGGGACAAATTTAAAAAAATGGCAATCCTAGAAGCGTTCCGTGTCATTATTGAGTTTAGTTAGTTGAATCCAAAGTTACCTGTTGAAGTGGAGGAATATAGGGTTTTCCATTAGGGACATAACAATTTCGTATCTTTATATTAACACACCCTGAAACTTTTTTAATGAACTATTTCAAAACGTTAGTTAAAGTCAACATTTTCACCATGGTAAAGTTCACGAGCCAGCAACGTTTGGAAATTATTAAAAATTATTACCGAAATTCTGAGTCAGTGGTCGAAACTTTAAGAGAGCTTACTCCAATTTTCGGCCGTAATAATCGTCCCACCCGACAGGCTGCGCGTGCTATAGTGGATAAGTTAGAGTCCATATTTTCACTATTGGACATTCCGGTGGATACCGATGAAGTACATAATTATTACCCAACATTAAGCCTGTAGACAAGACACCTGCAAATATAATTATTTACGGTGTGAAGTGCACTTTTATAGTTAACCGGGTGGTCTTCATTAATTTATTAATCAATCCCGCCTTCGCTTTTTACTTTTAATTTAATGGTTATTGTGTGGCACAGACCATGGCACGTAATTGCAATTCATAAATGAAGTAAACAATCATGTCCTAACTTACAATTTCCTTTTACCACTTTAAATTGGACGCCCGTATATTAATAAATGTGTAAATATCAACGACGAAGAAATGTTCCGTTCGGCAGAAAGCTTTTTCAATGTGCAACGAAAATGACTTATAATTGTCCCACATGATTCAGTAAGAGAACACTGCTGCTTTACTTAAAAGTGTAAAAAGTGGTCCTTGTGCTGGGGGAAAGAACTCGCGCCTTAACACCGCAACGCTAGCCTGCCAGCGCATTCACGCATCCTCAGACAAGCCCAATCTCGGTGGATACCACCATCCTCTTTCGCCAAGGCAGCAGACAATCGCTGCAGTCCTGAATGGAGACTTATATACACCCATTTCACTACAAAATGGCGCCCAACGTGGGGCCCAGTACTACTTGTTGCGTAGTGTGCATCAATTGAAAACATTCACCATTATAGGCCATAAATCAGCTCTCAAGAAGTCGTCAAAGCGCTCCAACGTTTGTTTCAAATCGGGTCCAATATTCTTCCCTTCCTACATAAAGCTTCTGAATTGTATGGTTGTCAGTGACGATAATCCTTGATAAATGTCACCTAACAATGAAGCCCAAGTCACTCGGCACTTGAATTATTATAACACTATGTACAAGGGTTATTAGGGAATCTCTTTTATTAACAAATCGAAGGATAAAAGAAAGACCCAACACAACACAATATTAAGTGGCAAAATTCACTTAATGCGGTACTGCTCGAAGTCCACGACGTCCAATATCCCCTTGCAATCAATTTTTTTCTGGAATTGGGCTTTTTCTTTGCGTGGCGTTCTACAGACGACTCCTCCCGACGTGATCACAGTGGCGATCAGAAGCAGACTCTCCTGGGTGTCAGTCGTCCCGTCCGGTTTATCGTACCGGGACTCGACCAGCAACCGTACATTCGGCTGCACAGTATGCCTTCGCCAATGCAATACGTGCATTTGCAACGGGAAAAGGTGCTACCATGTCCTAATTTCAATCGTAGATTTTAATTATTAAATTAATGAAAAATAATTATATAGAAAAATTTGAATAATAACACGAAAAATATAAATATCATCAAGAATATAATTATAAAGAAGAATTTAAATTTAACATTGGGGGAAAAATGATATAATATTTATATTTACATAAAAAAATATTCTATGATTTATAATTATAAATCGAAATAATTAAATTTTTCAAACCTGCAACTAAAATTTCTTACAAGTGTTATACCAGTTTTCGAGCAGTTTGCTTAGGCGACTGCTCGATTACTACAGTTTGTTTTGGTAATCTTTTCCTATTACTAGGTTACCTCGACAACGACACCTGTCGATCCGAATTCTGCAACCGGCAATTCGTGAATGTGAAATTTTTTTGCAGTTAGCCCTTGTGCTGGGGAAAAGAACCCGGCCCACGGCACCGCAATGCTAGCCTGTCGCGGCATTCACGCCTCCACAGACAAGTCCAGTCTCGGCGAGCACAAACATTCTCTCTGGTTGAGGCAGCAGACCATCGCTGCAGTCCTTTATAGACATTTATACGCGCACAATTCACTACATTTTCTTCATGTTCTTTCGCAAGTTATTGAACGGCTTTGATTTTAACATCTCGCCAACGAGATCATTGGTAGCGATTGCTGATGATCTGATCATCTATGAGTATACGTCAGAGCGAAAAATTACAATAGTTCAGAGCAATCTTCAAAAAATATTTAATGATGTGCAGCTCTACACCGACAATTGGCGAATGAAAATCAATGTGCAGAAGTGCGAAACAATTTTGTTTTGGACAACGCTGCAGGGGGCCCGCCCGTCAAGACCTGAAACGTAATTGGAAAGATTTCCACATTTTGGCTGGTGAGGGTAGTTCAGAACGGTTCGATACCTCGGCGTTCATCTCGATCAGTATCTGTACTATACTGAACATGTCAAAATCATGCTCAGTAAGGCACAAAAGGGTAGTCATGGCCCTTCGACGACTCTTTCATTCCAGATACATTAATCAAAAGGTCAAAGTTATTTGTTACAAGACCCTGGTTAGACCAGTTTTGACATATGGATGTCAGATCTGGTACAACCAAAGTGTTAGTACTATGGAAAGATTAAGAGTTTTCGAAAGGAAATATCTTCGTGCATGAACTGGTTTGTACAGAAAGCCTGAGATGGAGTGGAAGAACTATATATCGAATAGAAAAATTCATAAAACTGCTGAAGTGGCAACAGTCGATATCTTCATATTGAGACTTCTTCGGAATAATATCGGAAGATCTGTGACTGTGAGTGAAAACCCTTGGATTTCACAGCCGTTCCACCCTACAGGCGGGTATATTGACACTTGTTTCGCTATTCGCTTCCTTCCTCCCGAAGAATTCGTGTATTTGGACATGAATCGATATGTTTTTGATTCTGACGGTGTCCCAATAAATATATCACATATACAGGCGGGCCACCGATAAGAAGATAAAATATCCTCCGAATTTGAGTCCACCAGACCAATAATTTCAATGAAGATACTTATTTGCTAGATTCGTTGAGGCTGATCAGGCTGGGACGAAGCAATCTAGGTTTTGGTGGCTGAATGACCACGTATAAATTATTCGTGTTTATCGTTTTGTTTTGTGTTTTCCGTTGCATTGTTTTTTGTTTCAGCTCATTATTGCTACATATAGTGTTGTTGTTTATTTGTGTTAAACATTTAGGAATAGGTTTCAAGATTTAAGATAGGTATATGTTATATTCATCATATTAGGCTTAGAGATAAACTTTAACGTTCATTTCAGAAATATTTTGATAGCATTGTTTTTGGGATAAGATAAAGTTTTTGATTAATTTGCAACAAAGTTTGTGATTTTCCATTGAAATTTTTTCTAGTTGTTCCACAACATAGGTAGATCTCCTGATCAGCATTAATCGTGCGAGTGGTTTTATTGCATCCCATTCTTCGCTTGATTGGGAACACCGCAGATTCACTTAACCTAAACATCAAACGAGTGGAATTAATCTCATCGATATCGTGGGACGGGCAAATTTCAAGTTTATTTCTCGAATGCTGCAGCAGAGCCTGACGAATCGAAACGTGGGTTTACAGTCGTTGTATAAAAGGCGGATTGCCAGCAAGTCGGGCGAAACAGCTCAAGTTGTTTTGCAGTCACGAGTTATCGCTTACGTCGCTGTCCATTTTGCTACAACTGTGTCAACATTGTCATTTTTGTGGAATTCTTTTCAAAATTCATTCCGGCCGAGTCGCATATTTCGCATTCTAAAATTACATAAAATTATAAAAAAGACGACTTTGCGACAACCACCCAGAGTCTCATGTCCGCTTTTATGAAATAGAGGAGCAAATCACCCACTAGTTCCAAATCTCCCAATCAAGTGCAATCGATTCAAATTGAATTTCTTTTATGAAAATATCAAGAAACTTTGTGTGGAATACGCTCTCTTGTGTGGCAACTTGTCGCTTGGTATTTCTGGGTCGCAATTTGTTCTATCGAGAAGAACGGAAAAAATATTCGATTCTGACGTTGGTGCGGCCCGTCTTGTTTTCGTGTTTCTGTTTGGGTTTATGTGAACAGAGTGAGTGAATCGTATGATTTCAAGGCACCTCAAACGAAAACGTTTCTCGACCGCCTTCTATACGAGTGTGTGTGAACATCGTTGCTGAAAGTGAAGAATTTTGTGAGATATTGGCAAACTGATACGACATCCAAATTATAACGCGACAGTTTTGTTTGTTTGCAACTCACCGAGCATAAAATCTGGTGGCCATTTGTGGTCGTGACATTCATCCATTGAAAACGGGCGATGCGAAAAGGAAAATTCCCTCCTTGCAATTGGGTGCTGGTGCGGTCGTCATCGGAATCGTGTTTAAAACTAAAAATTGCATCTAGCCAGCTCCTATATTGGAAACCCTTTCGGGAAGTATAACTGTGACCTTGGCGGTGCCAAATTTCGAACAACGAGAGAAGTACAACATCATTATTTTTTGAGGCTCTGGTTGAGGGTATCTGTGTGTTATTTCAGTGCATCCCAGCGAGACACCATTTAGAAAATTGTTCAGAAACCCGTCCTTTTTGGTGAGAGTGTACGTGCTGCGAAATTGACAAAACGCCACAATGGGAAATTTGATCTGATGGTGGATGTTTGGCTCTATTACTACAAAAACCGTAATGAACTGAATCTGAACTGATTATGAATTATTATTGAATTTGCAATTTGAAATCGCTCACCGTCTCTAATTGGAAAAATAACAAACTTGTCGATCATCCGCGGTTGTTTTGGTCCTGATGAGAATGGTAGTGTTGTGAGCGAGTAAATACTACCTACGTATTTACGAAGCCAGTGCTCGCTCGCTTCCTATATACTCGCGCTTCACCAATCAACTTTTAAAAGCATGCACATAGGCCACTATCACCGAAGCATATACTTGTCGTTTAATGAGCGAGCAAAAGCTCGAGCAAATATCAATACACAATTCGCTTCACACGAATGATCACCACGTAGACGACATGCTTCGGGTGTACTCCCAGCTGAAGGGAAAACTGAAAGTTCAGGCGAAACCGTTCTCTCGCTCAATTTCCCCAGCTCCATCAATTCGCCTCAAGAAGCCGAAAGCTTAAGCGAAAGCGTTCTCTCGCTCAATTTCCCCAGTTTCACATATTCGTAAGCGAAACGGAGCGGGGAGGAAAAGTGCTTCGTGGAACGAGGACGCACGTGTTCGGCTATTCAGCACTTTTTGCGAGAATCGAGGCTAAAAGCTTACGAGAGAACGGTATTTAAAGTTCTTGGGCAAACATTAGTGAGTCAGTCGTGATACGTGCTGCGACAGTAAAACACGGTACAAGTTCCGGTTTTTAACACGATTTCCACTTACGTCAATCAACGAATTACTTATGGTGAGGTGTTGGCTCTTAGCGCCGTGTTCCTCCAAGGCTTTTAGCGTGTAAGCGCTGTGTGGCCACCATAAGTAATATAATTTTTCCTTCTTGCAGGCAACCCGAAGAGGTGGACAACCAGCAGCCGCAGTGGCCCCTTCGGGACGGCGTGAAAAGTGCCCTTCAACACCTGGTGGACCGTCATCGCGACTCAAGCTCGCCAGTACCTGCGTGCCGCTCTACCCGCTAGCCTCCAGGATAATTAAGGACCTCGGGCCAGCGAACCACCCCCGTCAGGCACCCGTTAGGACCCTAGATCAGGCGCTTCTGGCAGAGCCCCGAGCTGGTCCCCGACCCATATCGAAAGAGGAGTACCTCAGGAGGTTGAAGGCTCCCTTGAACACCACCGTCCATCCCCGCAAGCAACAACATCAGCGCGGAGGGCAGCGGGAACGCAAGAGGCGGGAGTTGGACGAGCTGAGGCGGCTAGCTCGCTTGTCAGTCACACCCACTGAGCGGGCTTTCTTCCGACGGAAAGCGAAGGAACTGCGCCGGGGAATACAGAAGGAGATCCAGGCACGTCATCGGACCAAGGCACGTGGAAGCGACTCAACTTGCTTTAGTAAAACCTGTAGTAGGACTTGCTGAAGAAATAAAGTAGAAAAAAGAAACGCAACATTTGGTGTTTTTGTTACAATTTTCCAGAGGGGTCTTCAGCTTCAAGAGTAATTCAGGTGCGAAGGTGAGTGTTTCTAAAAGGTAACACCCTAGGGATCCCCGGAAGTGGCCGGCAGAACCCCAGGTTGGAGACAAAGAATATAACAGTAGCTGTCCGCACTGGGTCATTTTGGATGTTGAAGATAAGCGAAAACGATAGTTGACCCTACTTTGAGAGCACCAAAAACAAGTCAACAGACAGGACTGACTCAAATTTGGGGTCACGTGAACGACGCGTGCCATTAAGATAACGCATTCTATCTGGGGATTTTGTTCCAACAAGGGAAATGCAGATTGTAAGAATTAAATAATAATTTTAATGCCTTTTTTTCAATACAAGTATAAATTTGTGATTTGCAAGTCAATAATACCAACGTTAATGTATAGCTATAAAAGTCCTGTCTTGTTTTTTTGGGGAAGTAAAGTTTGATTGGAAGATGAAATTAGCATATGAATAACGTAACTTTATGTAAAGTAAAAAGAAGGTAACGGTACACAAATAAAATTTATTAAAATAATATGACATCGATGGGAAAGGATAGCTAAATATCCGTGAGAGGAAATGCATTAATAATTGGTCGTAATCAAGTCAGTTAGAATTCACTATTGTTTTTAAACTTTGAATGGAATCATTATGATTAGTTCTATTTATTCGATTATAACATTAACTGAATGGTCGACTCTGTCAGATTTACATTCCTTTACATCAAAAGAAACATTTTTTTTTGTAAGGAATCTATATATTTCGACGGTTCATCCTATTTGAAATTGCTACTAGATGAATAAACCTTTTTTGTTGACAGTCTTGTTAAAAATGGACTTTTTGCAGGTAATCTTTTGTAAAACTTGAAGATTCGATCTTTCCCTTTTTTTTGACCTGACCGGGTATAGGACTCGCAACGATGGTAGGCTCCTCCACTAGCCTGGGCTAGCCATCGGCCGCACTCTCCCCTTATTTTTTTGCTTAACAGGGGCTCTTGCCGGGTAGAGTGGCCTTTCGCTCGCGAGTTATGTGATTCCATTGCATAACGCTATAACATAAATTGATTACGTTTATTACGTTACCTCGGCCTCGACACCAGTCGATCGGCCAGTTAGCATGTTTAGTTCGTGAATGCGAAATTTTTTTGTAGTGGGTCCTTGTCCTAACGGGAAAGAACCCGTTCCACGACACCACAACGCTAGCCGCCGAGGCAGCAGACCATCGCTGCAGTCCTTTACGGACATTCGTCCATTTATTTCACTACACTGCAAGAAAAAAATTGAATAGTTGACCCTACAGAAATGTTGACATCGTACTCGTATTATTTTCAGCGTAACTAGTCTTTTTTTTTAATTAAATTTAACTGGAAATCATATTTTTTAATGCAAATTGTTAAAACCAATAAAAAATAAACTAAAGAAACTGGTAAATTGATCTACTTGGAGACGAGCAAATTATTACTCGTGAATAAATTAAATTCTAATTATGCACGGAATTTTCTATTATTCACAAGAGATAATATTGTGAAAAAATTCTCATCATCATGTATGGCTCTACAGCACAACTTGTATCTTGGCCTCCAGGATTAAACTTTTACAATAATCTCGGTTCTGCGATCTCGATCGCCAGTTTGTCATTCCCAGTAAAGATCTGCTATCTATTGGGTCTTCCTTCCCAAGGTGCCCTTGGTCTCCCCACTAAGTTCCGTCATTCTTCTTTATCGTTAAACATTTTGTTTGGGTTTTAATTATAATGACCCTTCTCGTCTTGTCGATTTGCCATGAACGAGCAAGGAATAAATACGTCAAATAATTCATACATGTCCGCCTATTTTATGAATTGATAACTATTTACATTGTTTTTCTATCTACTTAATCTATGATACAGGATCCAGTACCATCAACTTTTCAATTTATTTGAGAAATCATAATAGATTTCAATATACGAGTATCATTCATCATTATTTGAATATAACCAGAGTAGCATTGCAATGATAGTAGTCATCGGTCAATGCTGTCTATGGCAATAATAATCGATTCTAAAACTCAACCTTGAATTCTCAGCCCTAACGCATGTCGTCATTGGTCACTAATAATGCTAATAATACTAATACTTACGTCGGGGAACCCCCTAGTCCATAAGAAAAAATTGCATGATTCATTCAGTCATCGTCAGCAAAATTGATTATTCAGTATCGTACATGTGAATTCTCTATGCACAGTTTGCTATTTACACAAAAATTTGCTGCTAGTTGCGCTTGCGATTGCCTTTTATTATTCTACTGGCCGGCTCGAACAAAACGAACCGGTCGTTGTTGTACCGGCATTTTGCGGGAAGATATATTCGGCGTTCAATTTGACATCTGTTCGGCGCTGGTTTTAGCATTTCTGAAAGTAAAAACGTATTTTAAAGCGACATTGTATTTTTGTTTCTATATCAATCCAAGGAGGGGTGGAAATATTTTGTGCCTAATACTGAAGTTAGTAAGTTTCGATTTCAAATTTGCATCCATAGCGAGGTGTTTCTACTTTAAATCTTAACTGTAGCAATTTTAGGTTACATGTAACGTGAGACACAATCAGTGGTTTTGCGTCTTTTGTTTTCCTAAGTTCTGATCTGGAAAAAATAAAGTAATATTTACTCAAATTAACGAAAAAGCGAGTAAGTATACATAGTTCTTAAATACATAATAATTTATTTAAACCAAATGAAATGTGAAAAATCTTACAAAATGGTGAATCAGATCATTCATGCGAGAAGTCTGCCACTAACTTGCAAACACTAATTGTGACTCGGTCGTTCAGATTATTTCGAAACCTATTGAGTGTGAAACGGCCTGCGTTAGGTTATAACCTGAACTGGAGTGCAAGATCAAGCGGAAGGTAATTATCTTCAAGGTCACGATCATATTTCGCGCTTGAAAATAATGCTATGATCGCAATTTATATTTTTCGTTTTCATTTTTACAATCAGAAATTCATTCTCTGAATAGAATACCATAACTATTAGCTTAATAAATGCTTACTTAAGTTTCAATTTATAGCATCTATATTGCCCTGCTTTTCATTGGTAGCTTTGTTTATATTTTTGAGGAGATGACGATATCCTTGGCGAAGTGTTTTGTTGTCGTTGTAGTTCATGTTTTTGCATTTGAATTTTGTCTCCACCCGTTGAAGTTTCTTAGTTTTTTATAATTCTTAGTACGTCGTTTATTGTGTTCATGATACTTTCATTGATTGAATTGAGAAGAAGCAAATTATTATGATTAAGAGATTTTATTAAGTCGTAATCAATTTTGTTTGAGCCTGGAGCTGATCTTTTTTGGGTTTTGTAAAATAATTTTACAAAACCCTACTAAAATCGCGATCTGTCTGTCCGTCCGTTCGTCCGTGTGTCACAGCACTTTTTCTCGCAAACTATATAAAATAGAAACATCAAATTTTGTATGTAGGTGTGAAGTGGTACCCTCTTCAAAGTTCAACTATAAAAAAAATGTTTATAGGGTTTTTAAGGGGGTCTCCCCGTCCAGGGGTGGCCCCCGAAAATAATATTTCAACAAAGATAGCCGATATGGGTATCAAATGAAAGGCCTTGATGAGATCTTTTCAAAACAGTTCTTGAACTGACAGTTTTTGCTTCAGGCGAGTCACAGAGAGGGGAAATGCATGAAATTTTGTTTTCCCTCTCGCGATTGGATACTTGTGACATATTAAAAATTAAGTAGGCAGATGTTTATGAGTGCAAAAAGAAATACCTTAGAAGTCGAAATTCGCTCAACTTTGTCAATAATAGTATGATCTTCCAAATTTCACTTTTCCTTCTAATAAAATCATGGACGCCATATGTGAAAGTTCGTAATTCTATGTAAGCTTGATGAAAATCCAATTACAAAAACAATAACACACAATTTGGTATTTTATGGACTTTCCATCGAATAAGACACTGCAGTTTTGATTTGATAGCCTTAAAATTTTCAGATAAGTCTGATAACATATATATTTTTGGGAGTTCATGATTTTTATTAGTTTGCAACAAAATGGCGGCAGTTGAAAATGGAGAAACAATGGATTTTCTTTTAAATGTGTACATATCTTTGACATGTTTCTTGGCTTTATTCGTCGCTGATGACTGCATTTCGTAACTTGAGTACGAAATCCTTCTGAAATGAGGGTCGTTTTATCTGCCCAGCTTGTTTTTATTGTGTTTTTTAAGTTCTTCCAGCAGTTCAAACATTTGAAAGGTTTCATCCGATTCCATATTAATGGGAATTGGTTTGGATCACTGCAAATCCAGACGGGAGTGTTTATTCTTTATCATGTCTAAGAATTTTGGATTCTTTTCAGGATCCCACTGGGACCTTGGGGCATTGGTGTTGTTTGTTTTGACAGTATTAACGAAATTCCAGAAAGTTTTAATGTTTCCATCTGCATTAATATCATTAATCTTATTGTTCCAGAGTTCGTATTTTGCTGTAGTAACCTTATCTCTCCATTATTTCTGGGCATGCTTCAAAATGTTTTGTATTGAATGAGCTTCTTCTTCTTAGCACTGCAGCCCCTCTTGGGCCTTCGCTCCCTGCAAATAGCGTCTCCAACTGTCTCGATCCATTGACCGCATCCTCCAATTTTGAAATCCGAGCAGCGATGAACTCTCTTCGTCGACCGAGTCAGACCAGCGTTTCCTCGGTTTCCCCACTAGTTTCCGGCCTTCAGTTCTCCCAACGAATACCTTTTTTGGCATCCGTTGTTCGTCCATATGATTCATGTGGCCAGCCCATTGCAGCTTCCGCAGTCTTATAATCGTTGAGACCTCTGGCTCGTCAAAAATTTCATACAGCTCATGTTGTATCGAATTCGCCATTGGTCCCCGTGTAGCTTCGCTCCGATTATTCGCCTCAGGACCCGTCGCTCAAAGGCATTCAATATATTTGCGGATGCTTGGGTCAGGGGTCCATGTTTCACACCCATAGCATAACACGAGTCTTATCACAGATTTGTATACTTGGAGCTTTATGCAGCTGGTCTTCTAGATCGTCAATACTGAATAAAATATTTTATTTGTGAGCCGTATTCTTCGGCGTATTTCGTCTCTTTCATTGCCCGTTTTCGTTATTTTGGCGCCTAAAAACACGAATTCGCTTTCATTTTCGAAAGTACCGGTTGATTCGTGCGGCTATTTTCGAAAATTGAAGCTTTGTTGTGAAAAAATGGTTACACATTTAATATTCAAAGTATTGTCCATCCAACTTTTTCCCATTTTCTGGCAATTCACGAATCCCCTCTCTGAAAAATTCGGCCGGCTTCTCCGCTATCCGCGAATCGATCCAATTTTTGACTTCTTCATAATGGGAAAGTGCTGGTCAGCCAGGACATGTTGCATTGATCGGAAGAGTTAGTAATCGGATGGCACAAGGTCTGGACTATACGGCGGGTGGGGTAGGACATCTCATTTGAGCGTTTCAAGGTAGACGACCTGTGCAACATGTGGCCGAGCGTTGTCATGTTGCAAAATTACCTTGCCGTGCCTTTGTTCATATTCCGGCCGTTTTTCGCGCAGTGCTCGGCTCAAACGCATCAATTGTCGTCGGTGGACTTACCCTGTGATTGTTTCATTCGGTTGCAACAGCTCATAATAGATCACACCCAGCTGGTCCCACCAAATACACAGCATAACCTTCAGGCCATAAATATTCTGAACGGCCGTCGATGATGATGCATGGCCGGGGTATCCATACGTTGCCCGACGTTTTGGATTATCGTAATGGACCCACTTTTCATCGCCAGTGACAATTCGATGCAAAAAACTTTTTCTTTTGTGCCGTTGAAGCAGTTGTTCACACGTGAAAAATCTGCGTTCGACGTCTCTTGGCTTCAATTCATACGGCACCCAATGGCCTACCCTCCGGATCATTCCCATTGCTTTTAGACGATCGGAAAAGGTTTGTTGAGCGACGCCAAGTGATTTTGCAAGTTCTTCTTGCGTTTGGGATGGATCTTGGTCGTGCAATGTCTCCAATTCGTGATCTTCAAATTTTTTAGGCTGTCCGGGCCGTTCAAACCACTTCTGGCACGTACGCTCAGCTAGAGCATGCACACCATACATTTCCACCAAAATACGATGACTTTCAGCAGCCTTTTTCTTCATATTGAAGTAATGAAGAAGTACTCCCCGCAAAGCACTTTATTCGGCACAAAATTCAACATTTTCAGAGTAAAAAAAAGTGTTGTTGTTTACGCTTCAGCTAAATGATACATACTGATTCTGAAACTATATGACAGTAGCTTTCCAACACACAGTTAAGTGTTCTTATGAAAGTGAAGGGTCCAGAGGTAAGTGTGAACATTCTATTTAAATCTAATTTTTCAGCAAAACAGCTCCGAAGTTTCTAGTTAATGAAAGTTTCATGATCGAAAAATATTTCAAACACTTTTAAGGGGGGTGTCTCAATGTAAGGATGTGACCCCTTAAACAATTTTTTCGACTAAGATATTCGAGTAGGATATCAAATAAAACATTTTTCAGTATTAGTATTAAAATTTCGATATCGAGGACAGAGTAGGCAGGGGAAGCAGAGGAACACGAAAAAATTCTGTCCCTTCGCCTCGCGATTGGACACCTGTAGACCGAAAAATCTGAAAAACCATGAAGGTAGTTCTCTATGAGTACAACAACGACAAATACCTGAAAAGTTGAAATTCGCTAAACTTTGTTAGTAATAGTATGATTGATCAATTTTACATTTTTTGCCATAAGATCAAGGTTCTCTTAACTCCAATGAAATTTGAAGACCAGATGGCTACTTGTAAGATTAATCAATCAGACGCATCGAAGGGTATTTAATGAAGTTTTGGTGGGTGCAATTTTCGATGTTACAACAACAAAAATGCATGGTTATGGAACAATATGCGCTTCCAATCAACAGACATTACGGGCTTGTTAGTATTTGCATAAAAGTTTCAGAAAGGATATGTATCATACATATCTTTGCGAATCCTTTCAATGAGTGATACCAGAAATCGTAAAACAATATAAGAATATTGAGTAAATTTGTATTATTTTACTCCAACTTCAGCATTTAAAGTACAGGCTACCAAATCTTGATGAAAACGTACATTTTAAAGGTGACAAAATTGTTGTGGTAGGCTCTTATGAGTATAACAATAACAAATACCTCAGAAGTTGAAATTCACTCAACTTGGTTAATAATAATAGTAGAATTTGTAAATATAACATTTTTCCCAGTAAATTCATATGGGTATCTCAAATTTAAAACTAATTAGTCTAAAAAAAGGTTCTTAGAATCTATGTTTCCATATCACCTTCTCGAGTGCCGACACATTAAATCAAGATAATGACATACTCTAACTATCTCTAAGCGAAGGCCTGAAAGGGCAGCAAAACAAAACAATCTAATTAGTTTCTATAAAGGCAAATCGTATTAACGGAATTAATGGCCCGCCAAGCTGATGATAACAGCCAAGCTGATGAAAGAAGCAAAACAGGTTGCCAGGGAAAAAGTTTCAAGCACGTGTGGCCTAGAGATGGAAAAGCATTTGTGAGGAAAAATGAAAATAATAGAAACTGTCAAATACGTGAAGCAGAAGATATAAAATAAGCTATCATATTTTTGCTTGTTTATGTGTCTGTAATGTATTAAGATCCGTAAACGGTCCCAAGCCCGTTTGAGAAAGAAGGAGGGAACCGCCTTGTTTCCCCAATCTACAGCTTCGATGATTCCTCATCCCAAACACCCCAATTAAATGTTAGTAAATGCTCTCGGGGTCGCACATTGGGTTTACTGGTTCCCCAATAATAGGACATTAAATGCCGAGAAATGCTAATAACGGTTAAAACGTCTACAGCTCTGCTACTAAACTCTACTTATATCTCCTTTGTGGGGACGTAAGAGGGTGAAGGCGAATCTTCCGCGCCTGATAACGGAATCGACGTTATAACCATGCCGCGGGAATGGAGGTTGGGCGACGGGCTAACTCTCCGTCCCTGGAAAACTCTAAAATGTTTCGAAACCTGCAGACGGGCCTCAGAATGGATTGGATTCACGGCAACGACCTCGGAATCGGAAAAAGGACTATGGCATTGGATCCTGGAATGTCAGATTACTCAATTACCCTGGCGCTGTTAAGGACCTTTAACAACAGGCCACTCAATATAAATTAAAAATACTAGCAATCCAGGAAACGAGCTGGACTGGTACTGATATTCCAGACATGAGATCGCACACAATATTCAAGTGGGAAGCCTACTGGAAAACGAGAATTCTGAGTGGTCTTCATTGTGGAGTTCAAATCGCACGTTATTGATTTTAAGGCGATAAACAAACGGTTGTATGCGAACCGTATAAAAGCGAAAGTCTTCAAAATCTGGCTAATCAATGTTCACGCCCCGACCAAAGAAAAGGACGAGGAAACGAAGGAAACGTTCTACAATCACCTGGAAAGACTAATTGACTCATTGCCTTCAAACAACATAAAAATAATTCTGGGTGATTTTAACGCTAAGATTGGCAATGAGATATCTCATCGGGGAACGACTAGAGGATATAGCCTTCACAATGAAACAAATGACAACGGCCAGCGCCTGATTCACTTTGCATGTAGTAGAAATCTCGTCATACGTTCAACATGCTTCCCACATCGACGCATTCATAAAATGACCTGGGTATCACCGGATGGCAACACACAAAACCAGATCGATCATGTTCTGATCCAACAACGTTGGGCCATGAGCATATTTGACGTCTGTACCCTCTAATCAGACGCCTCGTTAAAGACAAGCAACGAGTTCTGGCTGGAAGTGAAAGTGGTTATTAAGACCGTGGTAGAACAGACGGTCGGACATCAAGCCCGGCGCAAGAGGAATGATTGGTTCGATGATGAGTGCCAGAGTGCGTTAGACAAAAAGAATCAGGCGTACAAAGAAAACGTAGGTAGAAAAACCAGGACGAAAAGAGAACACTATGAAAATCTCAAAAGAGTAGGGAATAGTATAATTAGAATTAAGAAAAGAAAATACTATGAGGACCAATTGAGAAGTATAGGTCTAGCGAGCAACAACATAAGACAAGCATACAAAGTAGTGTAAAGTTTGAAACTAAGTTATCAGCCCAACATCATGATCTGCTGTGATGACATCGTCAACATTATCGCTGATGAAAACAGGATTAAGGAAAGATGGGCATCATATTTCAAGAACCTCCTTAATTCTTTGCACAGCTCTAAAACATCAGATCCTATAGATATTCCCGGAGAGCTTACATTGGTCCCACCAACTCTGGATGAAGTTTGTTCCACCATCAAAGCCCAAAAGAATAATAAAGCGCCGGGCATCGACGAGAGTAGAGTTCATTAAATATGGTGGCAGCA
The DNA here is from genome assembly GCA_963969285.1 of Odontomyia ornata. NCBI lineage: Eukaryota > Metazoa > Arthropoda > Insecta > Diptera > Stratiomyidae > Odontomyia > Odontomyia ornata. Next base: position 140,052,504 of record OZ017742.1, on the reverse strand, counting down.
GTGTTCAGAAAGCCATCCACAAAGTCATCCAGCACATTTGGCAACAAGAACATATGTCGAAAGAATGGAGCCAATCAATTATATTCCCTACTCACAAAAAAGGTGATAAGCTAAAGTGCGAAAATTATAGAGGCATATCACTACGTTGTACGGCGTACAAAATATTTTCAAAGATCTTAGAAAATAAAATCGGATCATACACCTACAGTATTATTGGGGAGTATCAAGGTGGTTTTAGAGCAGTTAGATCGACAATAGACCACAGTCAAGCAGGTACTTGAAAAATGCTGGGAGATCAACATAGACGTACACTAAATTTTCGTCGACTTTAAGCAAGCATACGACGGTATTGATCGTAGCGTACTGTACCAAGTAATGCTTTGCTTTGGCAATGACGTCGACGACCTCCCAAGTCCGCATCAATAACCAACTCACCGATGCCTTTGACACAAATATCGGACTAAAGCAGGGAGATGGGCTGGTCCCATTGCTATTCAGTTTTGCTCTAGAGTACGTCATAAGGAAGCTACCTTTCGATACATGAGGTGCATTCCTATTCAAGTCGAGCCAAGTAGTAGCCTATGCGGACGATATCAACATTTTGTCACGGTCATTAACAACCGCCAAAGAACTCTTCCCGAAACTTGACAGAGAAGCAAAACTAGTAGGTCTATCAATGAAAATAAAACAAACCTCATGACGCAGTCGAGGAATACTAGCTCAAATACACAGAATATCAAACTTGGCGAAAACGTTGCCGAATTTGTGTAATTAGGCGCCAAAATAACGAAGACGGGTAATGAAGGTGACGGAATACGCCGAAGAATACAGCTCGCAAATAAAATATTTTTTCAAGTTTGACGATCTTGAAAACCAGCTGCATAAGGAAAATAAAGCTCCAAGTACACAAAACTGTTATAAGACCTGTGTTATGCTATGGGTGTGAAACATGGACCCTAACCCAAGCATCCGCAAATATATTGAACGCCTTTGAGCGAAGGGTCCTGAGGTGAATAATCAGACCAATGGCGAATTCGATACAACTATGAGTTGTATGAAATTTTTGATGAACCGGAGGTCTCAACAATTGTCAGACTGCGAAAGCTGCAATGCGCTGGACACATGAATCGTATGGACGAACATCGGATACCCAAAAAGGTATTCGGAAACCGAAGAAACGCTGGTCTGACTCAGTTCACGAAGACAGTTCATTGCTGCTCGGATTTCGAAATTGGAGGACGTGATCAATAGATCGAGACAGTTGGATGTGCTATTTGCAGGAAGCGAATGCCCGAGAGGGGCTGTAGTGCTACGAAGAAGGAGAATATATTGTCGCGTGTTCTTGGTTCGCGGCCTATAATTTTAATGTTCCGGGAAAGTGAAAACGCAATATCTTTTAAATTAAATTAAAAGAGTTTATTTGATCACAAATATGCATAATAATCAGTTTAACACTTGCACTAATTTTAATTTTCACTATTAAAAAAACACTTGTCCATAAATTTCTTATCGCAATTGTCTTCTAAATCACTTCACCATTACGAAAATCACTTCCCACACACTATCGCAGTTCTTATCGCGGTCGAATGAATGAATCCCCCCATTCATTCAGCTCGCCTTTATATAGGGTCTCTACCTATTCACCCATTTCTCGTACATTGGCGAATGTTCTACCGAGAGGTACCTGGTAGATTCGAGCAAATTAATGAATGCAGTGACGTCACTTGCAGATGTTGATAATGCTTGTTGGGTTCTCGTGGGTTCGAGTAAATTCATTTGTTGACGTTCTTAATGATTATGAAAACAATTGCGACAGTAGCTCGCCGAATTATTTGTACATGTCATTGTTTGTACATGTAACAATATATTTAAATTGTATATAAGAGTAAAATGATAGACAATCTACTGGAAATAATTAACGATGAATATGTATATTATACATTCCAATTTCTGAATGTAGAAAATCCTTAAAGCAAAATTTCAAGTACTTAAAAATTCTCCAATTGAATATAAGAAGTATTAAAAAACATTTCAATGAAATCAATATTCTTATCCACGAGTTAAATATGAATTTTGACGTCAACATTCTTTCCGAAAGTCAACATGATTGCTATATAATCGAATTTGAACATATGAGAAGTCAATTCGAAATAAATAACTATGATCTATACTACACAAAAAATAATAAAAGCAAGTTGATGAAGTAGTATTATAAAAAGACACTTCAGTGCATACAGCCACAGAGCTGGATTCTGAAAGTTTCATGGGAATACTGATAAATATTGAACTCGCAACGAACCATTTTTTGAATATATACTGAATATACAGATTCCCTCCCTAAGTCCAGAGAGCTTCAATCAAAATTTAAAAGAAATAACCAATTCTAAAAACAAACACCGATATTTTGTCAGGAGATATAATATTGATTTGCTGTTTGCTCGCCCATTTAGGTTAGGGGAGTAACCCCCAATACAAAATCTTGTATTGACCATATATTTGTAAGGCACATCCAAATCAAACAAGAAACTATTCCGATAAGATACTCCAAAACTCTATTACAGACCATTACATAGCAATACTATGTTTACCAATCGTTTACACATCTTCAACTACAATACCTGGTATCAAAGATAATGATCACGTAAAAGTAATTACAGATCTGAATTTCATTAAGGAAAAATTGAAAAAGGTTAATTGGATTAGAATCTTTAACGAAATGGATGTTGTGGAAAACACAGCAAATAAATTTGTAGAAGAGCTACAGAACATAGTTACAAGCTGCCAACGAAATAAATATATGCGACGGTCATTGAAGTCTTTAAAATCATGGTTACATGAGATTATTGTCAGGTCAATTAGAATACGGGATAAATTAAGGCGCAGCCCCCAGTAAAACTGCAAATTTGGGTTAACTTTACAGCCGTTCACCTCAGAAGGTTTACTAATATTTGTAAAAATGTTCTAGCTAGAAGTCAGATTGAACCTTTGGCTATTGAATCAGCTCATTACATTCAGCAGCAAAAATGATTAAATTGAAACAAAATAACATGTTTTCGTTAATAAAATGTAGTAAATCTCGGAAACTATATACTTAACGTACCAAATTGATTTAAGCTATGTTTGTTAGATCTTAATTATCTACATTGAAGTAGTTTTGCTACAACACAAATATTTAAAGCTAAATTGAAATTTTGGCTTCAGGATCTTAGGAATTGAACTTGCTGTGAAATATTTGATTTATTTGGACTTCGATGAGTTATTTATAACTTCGTTGTTTATCCAGTTTTTCTTTTTGCGATCATATTAAAATGTCAAGCATGTAGTACAGGGTTATCGATTTTGTGGTAGAAAAGTATAACCCTGCCATTTGACATCTGTCAGAATTAAATGTCATCCAAAGCGAGTTTTTTTAGTTGAAGGTTTGCCATTTAGAAATACGGATCGTTTAACAGTCGAAGAACGCGTTAAAATTATAAAATTTTATTATAAAAATGGTGATTCTGCTGTATCAACATTTAGGGCTTTACGAGCCGATTACGGTCGACATAATCGACCTACACAGCAAACAATTTCGAACACAGTGAGAAAATTTGAAGAGACTGGATCGGTTATTGATATTACAAGGCCTGTGCATCATCGCAACATTCGTTCTGCTGAAAATATCGCTGTCGTTGCTCAAAGTGTGGAGGAAGGCCCGACGACGTGCTAAACATTTGGGCTTGTCTTACGGCTCATTGTGGCGGATTTTGCATTTGGATTTGCATCTCCATCCGTACAAAATCCAACTCACTCAAGAACTTAAGCCTCAAGACCATACACAAAGCAGAATGTATGCGAATTGGGTGATTGAACAACAGCCATTGATAACGATTTTTCGAACAAAATTTTCTTTAGTGATGAGGCTCATTTTTCGCTCAGTTTCTGAAGCCGAATTGGAAAGCAAGTAAGGTATTACTATTAGCCATTAATGCCTGCCACACATTTTTGTGTGCACAAAATGGAGCAGGCCGCGAAGGGCCCTCTAGAGGGAGACGGGAGAGCTAACCCCAGATAATATATTCGCGGTGATGCTCGAATCGACAAATGGAACCAGGTGGCACTATATGCTTGGGCAGTCCTAAAAGATAAAAGGGACTCACAGCAGCTGGTGGATCGCTTGTCTGGCCATTCCTCTTCCCCTCCCGCTAGAAGAGGGATCCTCATGGCTCATGGCGTAACAAAACGAGACGTGGCCCGAAATAATCCGTCAAACGCTTTCAAGCTGGGTTCTCGGGTTGACAGGGGAGGTGTTTAGTGGGTAGTCCATTCGCCTTCTTGCGAGCATGGGAGTCCCACACTCTGTGCGTAAATGACATACACCTCCCAACCACATAAAAAAGTACAATATGGCTCCATATGCAAATTGATTTCACTATCTGCCTGTTGAGACATTCCACAGAGACTTCTAATTCTTTAAAGGCAACGACAATATTCTTGTGCACATATGACTGAAAGCATCCATGACCGAACAAGAGTTGGTCAGATAGAAATTAGTCTCGAACTGATCTCAATTGAGCAACTGCTTAAGATCGCTTCTGGGCCCCGTGATAGTTGCCGATCACCGAGAATGAGTTCTCTCTCTCTCTCTCTCATGAACAACTGCCTCTCTATTGTCTTCGCGTCTGTGCAAGTAGATATTTATACGCTATCTAGCCAGGAGAGCGATGGGTATCACTTCTGCGATTACCAACATAGCCGAGTCATAAATTATCTGATATGCAGAAGCAATCCGTAGAGCTCATCGTCCTTGAACCTGCGTCTTCTGTTTTTGTTTCAACCCCTTGTTGAAATCATTACTCCACAACTTCGCTTCATATAGGAGCGCAGATTGTACGGCACTCATAAAAAATCGCCTTCTTGTTGAGGTGGGTGTCTCTATATTGGCCATAAGTCGGACTTAAAGCCTATGCTTATCAGCCGTTGCCCTAATTTGCTTGTAACCGGCGTACCTTCCATCCTTCGCCGGCCACTTTTTGTGTCATAGAGTAGGCTTCGAACTCGCAACCAATTTTCTGAAAATTGAAAAGGATTTTCCAGTTTCCAGGATATCTACGCCATCTGGCAGAGTTAAAGGTATGTCTGACATCTAGAGTAACCTGCAGAACAAACCTTCGGGTGGCACGGCGGTGTGCCTCCGCCCGTCGAATTAAGTGTGCTCTGCTTTGAAGTCGTACTGCCGAGGAGCATGAATCGCGTTTCTCGAGTACTTTGCTAGCATTGTCTAGCAAACATAACAAACGCTATACAGATTGCGACTCAATATTTCTCTTTCGTTTACTGATCAGTACGAGCATCGCTACCCTTGAGGGCTTTGGGAAGACCCCTTCGCGCAGCCAAGTGTTAAGCGTAGTAGACCAACTGCAACACTTCAGCGGGGACTTCATCTGGCCCTGGAGCCTTCGTTGCCTTCATAGGCAGAACTGGTCCCTCCAGTTCCATGTGCATGAACAGTGGGCACAAAAAATCTCGTAATTCAGAATTAAGGATTTTAACTTTGCCACGTTACCAATTGGCGAACGAGGCCGCAGAACCGTAATGATTCGAAGAGATCACTCCTGAAGGCCAAGACCCGGTTTGGGCTGTCGCGCTATGGATGATAATGATGAGATACTACGATATGTGTGCAAACTATATGGAGGACGTGAGGTCCGCAGGCATGTGTTCTAAAGACGAATTAGAGATTCTGCTATTAGGGTAAAGTAGGATATATTTCAGTTTATTTACAGAAGCGTTTTAAACAGCTTTCAGTTAGTGCTGGAGATAAGATGCATGATATCCTTTGTAGGTGAGTAAAGAAAGGCTTCTCAGAGTTATTTAGTAGAGGAGCGCCAGTTATGTAAAATTCGGCGATTGAAATCAGCTCCTATTATGAAACACTTTTTTGGAGGTTATTTTTACAATTAAGGGATTATCACTATAAATTGATCTGATTTGGTCGATTCCTTTAGAAGTGCTTTCCGAAAAGAATGAATTGTTTAGGCTACCGATAACAAGAGAGTGAGTTTTCTGCTCGGGTAAAGTGAAAGAAACAAAAAGGTTTTTTTCATTTGCAAGTGAATTTTTTGCAGTCATGAAGGTTTGTTTGATATACAAAGGAATTTGCGCTGAAGTTGTGTTCATTCTCTTGAGAAAGTATTGATGAGGATAATGAGGAGTTTATTGAGAATTTTCGTTCAATTTTATAAACTTATTGGCCCTGGTTCACTAATATTAATTTGATGACTTTTTGATGCTAGAGCTGATTGCTTCATCACTGATTGGTATCGTTGTTAGCCTTTTTCGAGAGTTAGCAATCTCGTATTTTATTGATGGGTTATTCACTCGTTGGAACTGTTTTTAAGGCAGCTTATGCTTGAGTTCCGTCTCACAAATCTATCTCATTCAATAGTTCTTGAATTGATGCGGTTATATAAAGAGTGGATGTTAGGTTTTTTTCTACCCTCGATCGAAACATTTGCCCATCCTAACTTTTCTTCAGTGCGATCTATCCAAAATATCAGGTTGTTTGCACTGATGCCAGTTCTATTCTCCATGTATCCCGATGATGCGTTATCTTTAAAATCGTCCGTTTCAATTAATTTCCGCTGGAAACAACCCGCATTTGAAGGAGACATGCTTACCTGATCGTTTTTGAGGTAGAGGTATAAAAAGAAGGGGTGTATTCGTTTGGATATATAGTTTGTATGTGATTGAAATGCTTCATTCACTGATGAAATCAGTTAAGGACATTTCATGCCTATTTCTTTGTATGTCTGATATTTACTCAGAAAGTATGACAATCTATGTTTATTAAATTTATTCTTACAATTTCTCACTTTTTTCTTAACTCTTATTTAAGAGTTCTTCTTTGTCAACATTTATGATCTATTATATACAAAAATCAGAGCATTTATTGTTAGTATATAGTTTTTGCATTATCCCTATTGGTACTGTAACAGCCCTGATCGGACCTTAAACTTCAGCTTTCAGCTTTTCTTAACTGAGGACAGCTGTCGACTTTCACTAAGTCTTCCATGGTTCTATGATTCCCTTGGGCTTTAACTTTCGCCTAGGTTGTTGTACCCTGCCGCCTTTTTGACAGCCCATTACAGCACTGACTTTCATATTAGTTTTTCTTTTTCATTTCATTTACTTAAACTTTAATGACAGTTGGAACAATTGTGACTCATCACATTTAATAAGGGATAAGTTACAAAGCTGTTCATATTGTAATGTACTCGTAATAGCATGAAAATTACCAAAAAAAAATATTTGCAGGGGTTTCAGCGAAAAACAAACAATCAAAATGATGGATACCATTACTGATGGCACGTTAGGGAGTAAGAAATTATCTAGATTGTTTTCAATACTTCGAAATTTACAAATCGATTTTCTACATGAAGCACAACTTCATAAGGTACTTTTTTTATAAAGTGATCAAATCAAATACTTTTAACGTGCAATTTTAGTTTTCTTCATATGCCCTTGATCAGATCTGGACGGAACTTATGAAGTTGCCGAGCAAGGTTGTTCATGTAAGATTAGTTGCTAAATGAAGGCAATAAAATTTAATTAGGTAATTTTTATTTAGGAACCAGGTGATACAAACAGGCTGTGTGAAAGTGCCATAAAAATGGATATATGTCGATCCAAACTAGTGAACTTTCATTTTGATGATTCCTTAAAAATTAAATGCAATGCACTTTTCGAGGTCAGTTTATTGATATCTTTGATAACTTATCGGCTAAATACTTTCAAAATTTATGGTCCGTTTAAATAAGATTTTGGTAATGTTTGCAAGAATATTCTTCAAAATTCGGCTTAACTGTTGATGGTGTCCATTCTATGAATTCTAAACGCATAGTATAGCACAAAATATGATGAATTTTAAAATTCAAATGGGAACAACAAATGTTTGTTCGTTTATTCCCTTAAAAATTATAAAGACCAAATTTATGTTACAGGAAAAATCATTTGTTCTATTGCAAAGATATGAATCTGATGAAATTTCCAAACAGAGCTTGCTGGACTTCCCTAAAAAGGTTAGTATTTCAGATGTAAATGCAAATTGGGAAATTAACGCAATGGACGCAATAGTTCAAAAAATATGTTGACTTCTGGTTTCTTACTGTTCCGCATTAATTAAACATAGTTTATATCACATTTATTCATTTTAGGATATTTTTTCAAAATTGTACTCATTGTCTTGTGATTTTCAAATAAATAGCAATATGACTGCATTATCTAATCAGGTAGTTCTTGAATCACATATTTCTGAATAATATTTTTAATCATACTTTTACAAATATTAGAAGAGTTGTTTTGGCTTTTATCAAACTATTCAGCATCGGGAATTTAATCTGGAAAAAATTTTGCAAATGCAAATTCCACAAACAGATTTTCACCTAATTGCTGTAAGTTTTGCGAATTTTTCTAACCATTAAGTGATTTAGATTATTTCCAGGAATCAGAATCTCTTAAAAGCATTGATGAAACAGTGTCTGAAACTACTGAAAATACAGAAAATAATGATACAGAAAACGAAAGTAACTTGGCAAGTGATGATGAAAATGTAGGTATACAATCATTTTCGACTCATATATAATATATATATTTATTTTCTAATTTTAAGGACTGTAGACGAGGTGACACCGAGGTATTCTCTTTTATTGGCAAAAACTTATCAGTGGAGGTAAGATATTGATAATCTTACTTCATGCTAAGCATATATATATATATATATATATATATATATATATATATATATATATATATATATATACATATATATATATATATATATGTATGTATATATATATATATGTATATATATATGTATATATATATATATATATATATATATATATATATATATATATGTATATATATATATATATATATATATATATATATATATATATATATATATATATATATAAACATATAATATATACATAAAAACATTATATATATATATATAAATATAAATATATATATATGTATATATATATATATATATGTATGTATATATATATATATATATATATATATATATATATATATATATATATATCTATATATATATATATTATATATATTTTTTTAAATACCTCCATTCCCTAACACTCTCTACATCACTCTTTCATGGTCGCACAACACTCGTACGATCTGCACTTCACACCTCGTCGATTCCTACGTTTGCCTCCAGGCAATGCCAAAACAACGGTATAAGGGGCACACAAAATGCAGTGAAGTACTCGTACTCCTTTCCTGCTAGTCTAGTCCGATTCGTGAACATTTCTCAGAGATAAAAAAAAAATATTATAATACGACGCAGTAAAAAAAAACTCTGAGTTTATAAAAACTAGCTGTCTTTAGGTATCTCGACGTTAGGGTCTAAAATGCACTAAGATACTGCATTTTCAATGCTCCGGACTTATCGTTAATTTGAATTTATTAGATGTTCCTCAAGTCTTTTCTTAAAAACCAATAATGAGTTTGCGTTTTTCACTGTTTCTGGAAGATTGTTGTATATACGCAGAGCATCATTCGTTGCATCGTTCTTTAGTCGATCAGTTCTAGCGTAAGGTATTACAAAATTGTTGGCATTCTTAAATTATATGGATTTATTTGTGATACTTTTATAAAGGGGATTTGTTTCGATTCACTGGAAATAAGACCATTTGAAGATAAACTTAGCATTCTCCATAGTAATGATTTGATTGAAGGTGAGTGCATTTGTCCGTTGATACACTAGTCTTGTTGGAGTAAGAATTGGAAGGTTTAGAATATTTTTATAGGTTTTAGTTAGTATCCTGGATATAATTTTAAGGTTCTGCTTTGACGATTGACTCCAAATGACCACTGCATAATGTAGCTTTGTCAGTACAAATGCATTTAATACAAGTTTCTTTATATGCATTGGAAAAACTCCATATCTTCTCAGCTTTCATTGGTGCTAGTTGTCTCCTCAAATTATTTATGTGTGGCAAACATGTCAAATGATGATCTGTAGTAAGATCGAGATATTTAATTTTAAACACTCTGCAAGTTTTCGCTGTTAGGTCAACTTCTATGTCTTCCTTATTCTTCTGTTTAAAAATCATGTATTTTGTCTTTGTAGTATTCAATGCTAGCTTGTTTTCGATAAGCCATGATCCTTGAGGAACCCTCGATTTCATTGGTGCTAGATTGCTCAAGACATTATTAACTGATGTTCTTTGGAATCTTCCTTCCAAATAACTTTTAAAAAGTTGTTTCGGTTTGCCTTGTATACCGTACGATTCAAGTTTTTGAAGTAACAGGTCATGATCAACCGTATCAAAAGCTTGCTTCATTCACACAAAAATTGCAATAAGATAATCTCCTTTATCAAGACTTTCATTGATGTAACGTGGGCCAGACAGTAGCGCATCGAAAGTATTCTTGTTCTTTTAAAAGCTGTCCAAACTGCAACAGGGCGGTAATTATTCTCATTCTTCGTCCAGAAATGTTCCATTTCTAATATGCTTGTTTATAAAATTTCCCAGTGGTTCAGCTACCTCCTCTTTGACTAGAATAATTTCATGTGCATTTTTTTCAAATTTTCGATTGTATTTAATACTTCACTTTTAGTCGTTTGATGAATGTGAAAGGTGGACTTAGGTGGGCTATTTATGATATTGATATAGCTAGTTGACTTTTCACCAAGTTCCCTGGTAATTTTTTCATGAACTGTTGAAAAAAACTGGTTTAGCGAGTTTGCTGCTTTGTTAGAGTCCATGCCAAAAAAATCAGCATTTGATGACATGATCCAGAGTGAAGAATTATCTTTTACTTCATTTATTATTTTCCATTTTTCATGTGAGTGGTCCGCCGCTGTTTCCAATCTTCTGGAGTAATATTTTGCTTCTTTTATGAGACGTTTTGATTCGTTTAGGGCTTGGTTATACAGATATTTAAGTGCGGGATCTTCAGCGTTCTTTTTGTGTTTTTTATAAGCCTTCCTTTTGTTAATACTAGCCTCAATAACTTTTTTTGTTATCCATGTATGTTGTCGACATCTGATCTTTTTCTCAATCGTAGAATCATGCTTGGACTCTGTAATCATATTTTTGAGCTCCAAAAGGTTTTCAGGTTTTCGATTTGTTAGCAACTGTTGAAATTTCGATTTGAAAAGATCCTTGTCTAAATATCTGAATATTTTGTGAGTAGGTTTTTGCTTACTGAGACTTTGACCATAGACGACAATTTTTAGAACACGATGATCTAACTCCGGCCAGTCTTCAAGTGTGAATTTAATGTTTTCAGCAATTTTTTTATCATTTGTTGCTATGTAATCTAGGCAGGTACTTAAATTCGGGCGAGTAATTTTGTCCTTATTGACAATGACCGCTCCGTTTGTTTCCAGGGTATCCTTGTACATCCTCGATTCTGGAGATTCTGCAATCACGTCTATGTTTGTGTCAGCAACTGTGATTAGATTTGTTTCAGTAGAGTATATTGCATCTATTACTGTGCAGAAGTCCTGCGCATTGAGACGATTGGGACTATAGTAAGTACCGATTTTAAGATGTTACTCTCTTTGCCACAAAATTTATAGTATTTTTTATATAAATTGCTGTACCTCTTCCCCTTCCGGGCCTGCAGAAGATAACGGAGCTATATCCTGGAATATTGTAAGAATTTGCTTCTTCAGTATATATCCATATTTCGTTTAGTATAATCAGATCCGTTGCAGAATTTTGCTGCAGATAAATTTGAATATCACAACTTGTGTCGGAGGCTTCTTATATTAGCATAAAAGGTAGTTAATTAGTCGCTTGATTGAGTTTTGTGATTAACAATCATCATCGAAATTGTAGTCAGTACTCCTCCTAGCAATTACAATCCTTCTTTGATACTCTGGGCACTCCCACAAGTCTGCTCTGTATGAGCGATCAGCATTCTTATTATCACCCATACAATTGTAACAGTTCTCATGTGTGTTTTGCATTACTTGAGTTTGTGCTTTCCTCCACATTTCACACAGATTTCTTCTCCTTCGTATTTCGACGTCTTATGGTTATATTTGGTTATATTTTTGCACTTAAAGCATCTCGTTACGTAAAAATCTTCCTTTACAAAATATGACCCATAATCAATGTTGACATATTTTTTAGCTAATCTTTTATACATGCTTCCATTTACCTCAATAATGTGTAACCATCTTCCGTTTTTCGTCTGTCTGGCATGAATGGCTCCATTTTTTCTCCATTCCCAACTACGAAAGGAAATGCAGGCGCTAAACGCCTGCATTTCCTTTCGTAGTTCCTCATTTGCGAATTGATTATCCAGCATATTTATAACCAGTCTGGGTTGACGCATTTTTGTCTCGGTAATGTCGTACTCATCCTGCATGATATCCATGGTTAATCGGTGTAGCTCAGACGCGTTGGCATTGGTCGTTGTTTTAATTATCGCCCCGTCATTGTGAATAGGCCGTAGCAGTTGGAGTAATCTTGCAATTTGACGGTCCTAGACAAAATCGGCAAGCGTTTTATCTGATGATGTATGCTTTTTTGGCTTGATTATGATCCCTTTCTGGGACATGAAATCTGAGCGGAGCTCAGTTTAGTTTTTTATCACCTGTTCATATGTTGGTTTGTTCGTAGCTGCCGTCTTATCAATTTGTCTTTAATTCTTTAATGTTACTTTCCAAATCTTTCATTAGCAGAAAATGTTGTTCCTCCTTGGTTTTTTGATGTAACTAATAACATCATCTGATATCTCCTTGATGGTCTTGTATCTCTCTTTAGCCATTTTTATACATTTCAAGTGAAACAACTTGAAACACATCCCACCACAGCCTATCGCTGAGTGAGCATCTTCTACAGGTTTCCTGGACTTACCACATTTCCCCTTCGATGTTTTTGTGGCCATTACTGTATTCATTACCCTCGATAGTATTAAATTTATTTAAATTTCCTCGGATGCACTTATTTTTTCTCTCCAATTCCACTTCACGATAGATTTTTAAATTTTCTTTTTATTATTTAATATTTAAAAAAACTTTAATTGGATCATTTCACCCTTTTCACATCAATTTAATGTAAATCTATACGACAAATTTGCTCTACATTTGAAGCTTTATCTAACGTCGCGCGGATATCGATCACTCTTTCGGATGGCTCCGATAGCTTTTTAAATTACTTTTTATGGAATTGTTTGCAGCTACATATAAATGAGTTGCATATTTTGAATAATAATTTTTCTGAAAAATTATTAGAGAAGAAAAATGTTAGAAGAAGGTGGTTTCGACGTGTGCACTAATTCTCCTCAGGCCATCACACTTAGATACACACCGGTGATTGCGACCACCATGCTCAGAGGTGAGGGAGTTAATTTTTAATTTTTCTACTTATGCAAACTCAATATGTTTTTGTATCTGCAAGTTATATTCAAGGTAAATTTCTCTTGTAAGTATTTGTATTAGCTAAACTTTTTAATTGGATCATTTCACCCTTTTCACATCAATTTAATGTAAACCTATACGACAAATTTGCTCTACATTTGAAGCTTTATCTAACGTCGCGTGGATATCGATCACTCTTTCGGATGGCTCCGATAGCTTTTTAAATTACTTTTTATGGAATTGTTTGCAGCTACATATAAATGAGTTGCATATTTTGAATAATAATTTTTCTGAAAAATTATTAGAGAAGAAAAATGTTAGAAGAAGGTGGTTTCGACGTGTGCACTAATTCTCCTCAGGCCATCACACTTAGATACACACCGGTGATGGCGACCACCATGCTCAGAGGTGAGGGAGTTAATTTTTAATTTTTCTACTTATGCAAACTCAATATGTTTTTGTATCTGCCTTTTTCTACTTATGCAAACTCAATATGTTTTTGTATCTACCTTCTTCTAACATTTTTCTTCTCTAATAATTTTTCAGAAAAATTATTATTCAAAATATGCAACTCATTTATATGTAGCTGCAAACAATTCCATAAAAAGTAATTTAAAAAAACTTTATAAAAAAAAAATTTTTGTTTTTGTTTTGTTTATATTAAAATGTTTGAGAAAATATATTTAGTTTAGTTTAACATTTTATTAAAAATAAAATGTAAAATTAACAAATTTCACTGTACTATAAATATATATATATATATATATATATATATATATATATATATATATATATATATATATATATATACATATATATATATATATATATATATATATATATATATATATATATATATATATATATATATATATATATATATATATATATATTGTCGCGTGTTTTGGTTCGCGGCCAATAATTTTAATGTTCCGGGAAAGTGAAAACGCAATGTCTTTTAAATTAAATGAGCATGCACAATCACTTCACTAACAATTTAACAACTTTAATTTTCACTATTATAATTCAACCTTCTACTTGTCCATAAATTTCTATCGCAATTGTCTTCTAAATCACTTCACACTCAAACAATCAATATCGCCTGTACTTCGCGTGGTTGTAATGAATGATGATCCCCCCATTCATTCAGCTCGCCTTTATATAGGGTCTGTAGTCATTCAACCCAGTTCTCGTACATTGGCGAATTCGCCGGAACATTCGAGCGACTGCAAATGAATGGAGCAGTGACTCACTTTCAGATGTTGATGCTTGGTGGGTTCTCGTGGTTTCGAGTAAATTCGTGTTCTTCATTGTTGTGAAAACAATTGCGACAGTAGCTCGCAGAATTATTTGTACATGTTACACTGCCCCCACCTCAGTTCTTTTCGCCCCGAAAAGATGTGTCGCCAGTTGTAGTCAATTCTCCCTGGATGTCATATGGGGCAAGACGGTCCAGATGCACGATTTTCATTTTGGCTCTCGGTTTACGGTGTTCCTGTATACGATATACGACGTCGTTGATTCGCTTTGTAACTCGGTATGGTCCCTCCCAATTATGCTGCAACTTTGGAGACCTACCCTTTCGCCGTTGCGGACTATATAGCAACACCAAGTCATCTTGCTGGAAGCCAGTAGAATTAGCCTTTAGATCATACCTGGTCTTCATGCGGTCAGTAGCCGATTCGAGGTGTTTTCGCACTGTCCGATGTATCTGGTTCAACCGTTGTCTTAGATCACTTGCGTACTCCGAGATCGTTTGGGGTTTCTCAGGGGGTGTTCCGAACTTTATATCGGCTGGCAGACGAATAGTCTTTCCAAAAAGGACTTTGGCTAGGGCTTGGCCCGTCGATGCATGTTCGGCAGTTCTGTACGCCATCAAAAATAGTGGGATATGTCGGTCCCAGTCCCTTTGGTTCTCGTCGACCATCTTGGCCAGGTGTTTATTTAGCGTGCCGTTGAACCGTTCGACCATTCCATCGGATTGGGGATGCAGCGGTGTTGTCCTCGTTTTCCGTATTCCCAGTAGCTCACACATTTCGCCAAAAACTAGTGACTCAAAGTTTCGGCCTTGATCTGAATGTAATTCGCAAGGTACGCCGTACCTACTGACCCAATTTAACACTAGCTGTTCAGCTACGGTAGTTGCTTCCTGGTTGGGAATGGGGTAGACCTCGGGCCACTTGCTGAAATAATCGGCTACAACCAGCGTGTATCGATTTCCCCATTCGGATTCAGGAAAGGGTCCTGCGATGTCAACAGCAATCCTTTCGAATGGCACGCCTACGTTATAGGTTTGCATTTGTCCTCTCAGTCGTCGCTTTGGGCCTTTGACGGAAGCGCAAATTGTGCATCTGCGACACCAGTCCTCTTCGTCTTCTCGACCGTGGAGCCAGTAAAACCTTTCCCGCAATTTCGCTAAGGTCTTGTTAACACCAAGGTGGCCTCCCGAGGATCCTTCATGCATTTCTTTAATCACATCGTGGATTCGGCTTTTGGGTAGTATAGTTTGCATCCTATAGGAGCTGCCATCCGCCGTTTCCCATTTCCGCTCGAGTACGCCACCCTCCGCCTGAAGGGAGTTTGCCCAATAGCTTTTCAGGGTTGCGCCATGCGTTGAAACGTCTTTCCACTCAGGTCGCCCAGTCGTCTCCTTCCATACGAGCAATGGTCCGATGTCTTCATCGGCTAACTGGGCGTTTCGAATCTCCTCCGATGACCAACCTTCATCGAATTCGGCCGTTATCAATCGCAGATCAACGAGCGATTCCTTTTCCTCAATCCGTCGGCAATGCTTGCAGTTAGCTGGACATGGACGGCGGGATAGGGCGTCAGCATTTCCATGAACTCCGCTCTTCCGATGAACAATTTCCTAGTCGTATGACTGCAATCTTTCGATACATCTCGCAACTTGTCCCTCGGGGTTTTTGAAGTTGAGCAGCCATCTCAGTGATGCATGGTCCGTTCGAAGAACAAATTTCTGGCCATATAGGTACTTGTGGAACTGCTTGGTGGCCTCTATTATAGCCAATAGCTCCTTCCTGGTCACGCAGTAGTTCCTCTCACTTTTTGAAAGAACTCGACTGTAATACGAGAGGACTCTTTCTTCGCCATCGATCTGCTGGGAGAGTACAGCTCCAATACCGCTGTTGCTTGCATCGGTGTCAACTACAAACATTTTTCCGGGTTTCGGATACGCCAGCACGGGTGATTCACACAGCTTCTCCTTCAGGGTCTCAAAGGCTGTCTGGCATTGTTCATTCCAGACATACGGACGATTTTTCTCGGTTAACTGATGGAAACACTTAGCTATTTAGTCAAAGTCTTTGACGAATCTTCGATAGTAGGTTGCCAGACCCAGAAAACTTCGTAGTTGGCGCTTGTTGCTTAGTGTTGGCCAGCTTTTCACGGCTTCGATTTTCTCAGGGTCTGTTTTGACCCCTTCAGCTGATACGACGTGTCCCAGGTATTTTACTTCAGCTGCGAAAAGGGTACACTTTTCGGGACTAAGTTTCAAATTAGCCAGTCGCAATCGGGAGAAAACCTCTTCTAAGTTCCGCACATGCTCTTCGAACGTTCTCCCGATGACAATGATGTCATCTAGGTACACCAAGCAGGTTTTCCAGGTGAGGCCACGTAGCACGTACTCCATCAGGCGTTCGAAAGTGGCTGGAGCATTGCAAAGCCCAAATAGCATCACCACAAACTGCCACAATCCGGTCCCAACTGAAAATGCGATCTTCTCTCGGTCCTTCTCGTCGATTTCTACCTGCCAGTAGCCACTCTTGAGATCGAGTGTAGAAAACCATTTTGTGTCGGCCAAAGTGTCCATGATGTCATCGATGCGTGGGAGCGGGTAACTATCTTTCTTAGTGACGTCGTTGAGCTGCCTATAGTCGACACAAAAACGAGTGCTTCCATCCTTTTTCTTTACTAGAACTACAGGCGCGGCCCATGGACTGACAGAAGGTTCAATAACGCCTTGTTTTTCCATGTCCGAGATCAGCGCGCTCACTTCTCCTTGTTTGGCTATAGGGAGGCGTCTCGGTGCTTGTCGAATCGGCTTGGCTCCCTGTGTATCTATGACGTGAGTTACCAGACTCGGCCTTGGTCATCCGGGCTTGTTGAGAAGATGTCACTGTACTTGGTGACCAGATCAGAGGCTCGTTTGAATAGCTGCACTGGCAATTTGACTTGCTTCAATATTGCAGACGTGGATTCCCGGGCTTTGTCTGTGTCTTGCCTCCTTTTCCAATGATGGTCGTGAGTAGCTTCCAAAGAGGTGATGGTGGAAACAGGCTGGCAGCTGCCGATGACTTCTCCCGCTTTGATGCTCGTGGTTGAGTCTGCGGTGTTGAGGACTCTAACCGGCACATATCCGTTCCTTAAAGATCTTACAAGGCTTCGTCCTACAATCAAACTGCGCTATGCGGACGTCTTCGTTGGCTCTATCAGATAAGATCGGTGGTCTCCAGAATCACCATCAAGCTTGGCCCATACAATGCTCTCGGAAGAATTCGGTACATCAGTGTCAGTACATACCACTACATTCATCTTGGGAATTTGGACGCTGGGATCCTCCATCACTACTTCGACATTCTGCCGTTTCAATACAGGTTTGCCCAAATCCAACGTGATTCCATGTGGTCGCAGATTATCCAGACCAGAAAATTATGTCGGAACACAAGGTCTCCCAACTGTATCTGGAGGTTGACCTCTCCATGAACAGGTGCAGTTTCTCCCGTAGCTGTCCGTAGTGAGAAAATTCTGCCCTTGTGAAGTTGTTGCTGTCTAACTAGGTCTGGTCGGATAATCGATCGGGTTGCACCAGTGTCGATTGTTATGGCGCAGTGTTCTCCGTCAACTAGACCCGGAAGGCATAAGTCCGCTTCTCCACGATGTAGTCTTGACACGGTGATGGTGGTGCTGGGGATGTTGATCCTCCTAGCCAACCTCTGCCCAACGAAGTTGGCTCTTACATGTTTCCCGACCCCTCTGTTTGAAGGGCTTCCATTCTGGGCTCCTGACTCGGTCTGGATCTCCTCCTAGCTGCACACCCTGGACAATAGCTCGGTTTTCTTCGCTTCTTGCAGTATCTTTGCAGGTGCCCCTTCTCTCCGCAATTCCAGCATCTAGGCGCACCATTTACATGCGAGTCTCGCTCAATTTCGACGCGCTCACACCTGCACTAGTCTGTCACTACCTCACGAACCCGGGCAGTGGTACGAGTCAGATTTTTCGCTGCCTCAAAGTTCAGACTGTAAGCCAATGCGTCCTTAACCGTTTGCTTTTGAGCTAAACGCACGGCTTGTTGCAATTCAAAAGTGCTAGTCGCTCAATGTCTTGGGCTAGCTGCTGTAGGGTTTCACCAGACTTCTGCACCCGATGCCTTAGCTGTGACCGATAAATCTGCTTTATATGATCATCTCCATAACGCATGTCGAGCGCATTCATTATAGCATTCAGGTTTGAGTACAATTCAACGGGGATCGTCTGCAAAAGCTCGGCAGCTGAGCCTCTTAGAGCAAGAATCAGTGCAGTTGCTCGTTCCTGCTCATTCCAGTGATTTGCCCTTGCAGCCCTTGACCTTTTCCTCGACCTGGTCAACCTTTTCCTCGACGCCTTTAATTTGTTTGTTCAGATGACCGAGCTCCGCTTTTATTTCGGTTGACTGTTTCTCCAGCTTCTGTGTGATGTGTGCCTTGATTTCGATCGCTTGTTGATCCAGCTTCGCTGATTGTTCATTAAGCTTCGCTGATTGTTCATTAAGCTTCGCTGATTGTTCATCTAGTTTCGCAGTCAGACTGGATGACATCACCATTAACATTTGCATCAGCGCATTTTCTGGCTCCTTTGATATTGGTGTTTCTACTTCTCCACCTTCAGCGCCTTTTTCCGCGTCTGAGAGCTCACCCGAATCCAGATTCACGCCTTCCGACTCGATCGCGTCACGCAAGCGTGCAATCAGTATGGCCTTTGTACCTTGTGTGGCCAGATTTCGTTGTTCCAACTCCTCTTTGAGCTCCGATATGCTCAATTGATTAATTTTTAGATGTAAATTTCCTGGCATTTTTATTGTTTCGGCTATTTTTCCACCAGTTTCCACGTTAATTCTCACTATTGTGCACTTCAAAAATGTTTAATCGTTTTCACTTCCAAAATTTTCTTTCTCACTTCTTGACACCAAATGTCGCGTGTTCTGGTTCGCGGCCAATAATTTTTTAAAACGCAATGTCTTTTAATTTAAGTTAAAAGAGTTTCTTTTATTACAAAAATGCACAATAATCAGTTTAACACTTTCACTAATTTTAATTTTCACTATTAAAAATCGAACACTTGTCCATAAATTTCTTATCGCATTTGTCTTCTAAATCACTTCACTATTACGAAAATCGCTTTTCTATTATTCGAACAATATCGCTTCCCACACACTATCGTAGTTCTTATCGCGGTCGAATGAATGATCCCCCCATTCATTCAGCTCGCCTTTATATATAGTAGCTGTGCCCAGTAAATCTGCTTTATATGATCGTCTCCATAACGCATGTCCAGCGCATTCATTATAGCAGCCGAGTTTGAATGCAACTCAATGGAGATAGTCTGCAAAAGCTCGGCAGCTGGGCCTCTTAGAGCAAGAATTAATGCAGTAGCTCGTTCCTGCTCATTCCAGTGATTTATCCTAGCGGCGGCTTCAAACTGGATTTTGTAAATACTCCAGACCGTTTGCCCGTCAAATATTGGTGCTTGCACATTTCTGGATGGGCTTTGCGCTGCGGTTATAAGCGGTGCTGGTGAGGTGGTTACTACTGCCTTCGCTGCTTCCAATTCCTTTTTCATGTTTTCCATCTCATGGTTGATTCTCTCCTCGACCTGGCTGATATCATGGTTGATTCTCTCCTCGACCTGGCTGATCTCATGGTTAATTCTCTCCTCGACTTGGTAAACCTTTTCCTCGACGCATTTAATTTGGTTGTTCAAAGTACCCACCTCCGCTTTTATTTCCGTTGACTGTTTTTGCAAGTCTGCCTTGATTTCGATCGCTTGTTGGTCCAGCTTCGCTGATTGTTCATTTAGCTGCGCTGATTGTT
This sequence comes from Odontomyia ornata, assembly GCA_963969285.1. Taxonomy (NCBI): domain Eukaryota; kingdom Metazoa; phylum Arthropoda; class Insecta; order Diptera; family Stratiomyidae; genus Odontomyia; species Odontomyia ornata. Next base: position 140,032,029 of record OZ017742.1, on the reverse strand, counting down.
CACCTAGCTTCGCAGTTAGACTGGATGACATCAGCATTAACATTTGCATCAGTGCACCTTCTGGTTCCTTTGATTTTGGCGTTTCTGCTCTCCCTTAAGCTCCGCCATGGTAAATTCATTTATTTTCAAATGTTAGCTTCATGGTTATTATTTATTTTTAATATTTCGGCTTTTATTTATTTTTCCACCAGTTTCCACGTTACATTTCACTATTGTGCATTTTTCTTTTTTTTATGTTTAAAAGTTTTCACTTTCAAAATTTTCTTTCTCACTTCTCGACACCACTGTCGCGTGGTATGGTTCGCGGCCAATAATTTTAATGTTCCGGAAAAGTGAAAACGCAATGTCTTTTAAATTAAATTAAAAAGAGTTTATTTAAAAGAATGCACAATTATTAATTTCACTATTAAAAGTCTAACATCCACTTGTCAATAAATTTTTATCGCACTTGTCTTCTAAAATCACTTCACAATCACTCAATCAATATCGCCTTTACCTCGTGCTCCACTCTATCGCAGTTTTTATTATCGCGGTTGTAATGAATGATCCCCCCATTCATTCAGCTCGCTTTTATATAGGGTCTCTAGCCATTCAACCCATTTCTCGTACATTGGCGAATGTTCTGCCGAGAGGTACCTAGTATATTCGAGCAGCTTAATGAATGGAGTGACGTCACTTTCAGATGTTGATCATGCTTGGTGGGTTCTCGTGGTTTCGAGTAAATTCACTTTGTTGATCATGAGGTTCTTAATGGTTGTGAAAACAATTGTAACAGTAGCTCACAGAATTATTCGTGCATGAAACTATATATATATATATGTATATATGTATATATATATATATATATGCATATATATATATATATATATATATATATATATATATATATATATATATATATATATATTGTTACATGTACAAATAATTACATGTACAAATAATTCTGCGAGCTACTGTCGCAATTATTTTCATCATCATTAAGAACGTCAACAAATGAATTTACTCGAGCCCGCGAGTAAATTCAACAAGCATAATCAACATCTGCAAGCGACGTCAGTCCATTCATGAATTTGCTCGAACGTACCAGGTACCTCTCGGTAGAACGTTCGCCAATATGCGAGAAATGGGTGAATACTTAGAGACCCTATATAAAGGCGAGCTGAATGAATGGGAGAATCATTCATTCGACCGCGATAAGAACTGCGTTTGTGTGTGGGAAGCGAAATTATTCGAGTAGTAGAAAAGTGATTTTTGTAATAGTGAAGTGATTTAGAAGACAATTGCGATAATAAATTTATGGACAAGTGTTAGATAATTTTAATAGTGACAATTAAAATTAGTGAAAGTGTTAACTGATTATTGTGCATTTTATTTAATTGAATAAACACTTTTAACTTAAATTAAAAGACATTGCGTTTTCACTTTCCCGGAACATTAAAATTATTGGCCGCGAACCAAATAACACGCGACAGTGGTGACAGCGGTGGGATAGAAAAATTTTGAAAGTGAAAATTTGAACATTTTTATAGTGCACAATAGTAAAATTTAAAGAAACATTAAAAATGCCACGAAGCTTAAACTTAAAAATAAATGAATTGACCATATCGGAGCTCAAGGAGGAGTTGGAACAGCGGAATCTGGCCACACAAGGTACAAAGGCCATACTGATTGCACGCTTGCGTGACGCGATCGAGTCGGAAGGCGTGAATCTGGATTCGGGTGAGCTCTCAGATGCGGAAAAAGGCGCAGAAGGTGGAGAAGTGGACACACCAAAATCAAAGGAGTCAGAAAATGCGCTGATGCAAATGTTGATGCTAATGTCATCCAGTCTGACTGCGAAGCTTGATGAACAATCAGCGAAGTTAAATGATCAATCATCTAAGTTAAATGAACAACCATCGAAGTTAAATGAACAATCAGTGAAGCTGGACCAACAAGCGATCGAAATCAAGGCAGACATCACACAGAAGCTGGAGAAACAGTCAACCGAAATAAAAGCGGAGCTCGGCCATCTGAACAAACAAATAAAAGGCGTCGAGGAAAAGGTTGACCAGGTCGAGGAAAAGGTTTACCAGGTCGAGGAAAAGGTCAGCCAGGTCGAGGGAAAGGTCAGCCAGGTCGAAGAGAGAATAAACCATGAGATGGAAAAAGTGAAAAAAGAATTAGAAGCAGCGAAGGCAGTAGTAACCGCCTCACCAGCCCCAATTATAACCGCAGCGCAAAGCTCATCCAGAAATGTGCAAGCTCCAATATTCGATGGGCAAACGGTCTGGACTATTTACAAAACCCAGTTCGAAGCAGCCGCTCGCATAAATCACTGGAATGAGCAGGAACGAGCAACTGCATTGATTCTTGCTCTAAGAGGCCCAGCTGCCGAGCTGTTGCAGACGATCCCCGTTGAATTGCACTCAAACCCGAATGCTATAATGAATGCGCTCGACATGCGTTATGGAGACGATCATCTAAAGCAGATTTATCGGTCACAGCTAAGGCATCGAATGCAGAAGTCTGGTGAAACCCTACAGCAGCTAGCCCAAGACATTGAGCGACTGGCACTTTTGGCTTACCCAGCCTACGACCCAGAACATCGAGATGATGCAGCGACAGAAGCATTCATCAGCGCACTAAAGGACCCGGAATTGCAACAAGCCGTGCGTTTAGCTCAAAAGCAAACGGTTAAGGACGCATTGGCTTACAGTCTGAACTTTGAGGCAGCGAAAAATGTGACTCGTACCACTGCCCGGGTTCGTGAGGTAGTGACAGACGAGTGCAGGTGCGAGCGCGTGCAAATTGAGCGAGATCCGCATGTAAATGGTGCGCCTAGATGCTGGAATTGCGGAGAGAAGGGGCACCTGCAAAGAGACTGCAAGAAGCGAAGAAAACCGAGCTATTGTCCAGGGTGTGCAGCTAGGAGGAGATCCAGACCGAGTCAGGAGCCCAGAATGGAAGCCCTTCAAACAGAGGGGTCGGGAAACATGTAAGAGCCAACTTCGTGGGGCAGAGGTTGGCTAGGAGGATCGACGTCCCCAGCACCACCATCACCGTGTCAAGACTACATCGTGGAGAAGCGGACTTATGCCTTCCGGGTCAAATTGACGGAGAACACTGCACCATAACAATCGACACTGGTGCAACCCGATCGATTATCCGACCAGACCTAGTTAGACAGCAACAACTTCACAAGGGCAGAATTTTCTCACTACGGACAGCTACGGGAGAAACTGCACCTGTTCATGGAGAGGTCAACCTCCAGATACAGTTGGGAGACCTTGTGTTCCGACATAATTTTCTGGTCGCGAACATTATGGATGACTGCATTCTCGGAATGGATTTTCTGCGACCACATGGAATCACGTTGGACTTGGGCCAACGTGTATTGAAATGGCAGAATGTCGAAGTACTGATGGAGGATCCCAGCGTCCAAGTCCCCAAGATGAATGTAGTGGTATGTACTGACACTGATGTACCGAATTCTTCCGAAAGCATTGTATGGGCCAAGCTTGATGGTGATTCTGGAGACCACCGATCTTATCTGATAGAGCCAACGAAGACATCTGCATTGCGCAGTTTGATTGTAGGACGAAGCCTTGTAAGATCTTTAAGGAACGGATATGTGCCGGTTAGAGTCCTTAACACCGCAGACTCAACCACGAGCATCAAAGCGGGAGAAGTCATCGGCAGCTGCCAGCCTGTTTCCACCATCACCTCTTTGGAAGCTACTCACGGCCATCATTGGAAAAGGAGGCAAGACACAGACAAAGCCCGGGAATCCACGTCTGCAATATTGAAGCAAGCCAAATTGCCGGTGCAGCTATTCAAGCGAGCCTCTGATCTGGTCACCAAGTACAGTGACATCTTCTCAACAAGCCCGGATGACCAAGGCCGAACGAGTTTGGTAACTCACGTCATAGATACACAGGGAGCCAAGCCGATTCGACAAGCACCGAGACGCCTCCCTATAGCCAAACAAGGAGAAGTGAGCGCGCTGATCTCGGACATGGAAAAACAAGGCGTTATTGAACCTTCTGTCAGTCCATGGGCCGCGCCTGTAGTTCTAGTAAAGAAAAAGGATGGAAGCACTCGTTTTTGTGTCGACTATAGGCAGCTCAACGACGTCACTAAGAAAGATAGTTACCCGCTCCCACGCATCGATGACATCATGGACACTTTGGCCGACACAAAATGGTTTTCTACACTCGATCTCAAGAGTGGCTACTGGCAGGTAGAAATCGACGAGAAGGACCGAGAGAAGATCGCATTTTCAGTTGGGACCGGATTGTGGCAGTTTGTGGTGATGCTATTTGGGCTTTGCAATGCTCCAGCCACTTTCGAACGCCTGATGGAGTACGTGCTACGTGGCCTCACCTGGAAAACCTGCTTGGTGTACCTAGATGACATCATTGTCATCGGGAGAACGTTCGAAGAGCATGTGCGGAACTTAGAAGAGGTTTTCTCCCGATTGCGACTGGCTAATTTGAAACTTAGTCCCGAAAAGTGTACCCTTTTCGCAGCTGAAGTAAAATACCTGGGACACGTCGTATCAGCTGAAGGGGTCAAAACAGACCCTGAGAAAATCGAAGCCGTGAAAAGCTGGCCAACACTAAGCAACAAGCGCCAACTACGAAGTTTTCTGGGTCTGGCAACCTACTATCGAAGATTCGTCAAAGACTTTGACTAAATAGCTAAGTGTTTCCATCAGTTAACCGAGAAAAATCGTCCGTATGTCTGGAATGAACAATGCCAGACAGCCTTTGAGACCCTGAAGGAGAAGCTGTGTGAATCACCCGTGCTGGCGTATCCGAAACCCGGAAAAATGTTTGTAGTTGACACCGATGCAAGCAACAGCGGTATTGGAGCTGTACTCTCCCAGCAGATCGATGGCGAAGAAAGAGTCCTCTCGTATTACAGTCGAGTTCTTTCAAAAAGTGAGAGGAACTACTGCGTGACCAGGAAGGAGCTATTGGCTATAATAGAGGCCACCAAGCAGTTCCACAAGTACCTATATGGCCAGAAATTTGTTCTTCGAACGGACCATGCATCACTGAGATGGCTGCTCAACTTCAAAAACCCCGAGGGACAAGTTGCGAGATGTATCGAAAGATTGCAGTCATACGACTAGGAAATTGTTCATCGGAAGAGCGGAGTTCATGGAAATGCTGACGCCCTATCCCGCCGTCCATGTCCAGCTAACTGCAAGCATTGCCGACGGATTGAGGAAAAGGAATCGCTCGTTGATCTGCGATTGATAACGGCCGAATTCGATGAAGGTTGGTCATCGGAGGAGATTCGAAATGCCCAGCTAGCCGATGAAGACATCGGACCATTGCTCGTATGGAAGGAGACGACTGGGCGACCTGAGTGGAAGGACGTTTCAACGCATGGCGCAACCCTGAAAAGCTATTGGGCACAATGGAACTCCCTTCAGGTGGAGGGTGGTGTACTCAAGCGGAAATGGGAAACGGCAGATGGCAGCTCCTATAGGATGCAAACTATACTACCCAAAAGCCGAATCCACGATGTGGTAAAGGAAATGCATGAAGGATCCTCGGGAGGCCATCTTGGTGTTAACAAAACCTTAGCGAAATTGCGGGAAAGATTCTACTGGCTCCACGCTCGAGAAGACGTAGAGGACTGGTGTCGCAGATGCACCATTTGCGCTTCCGTCAAAGGCCCAAAACGACGACTGAGAGGACAAATGCAAACCTATAACGTAGGCGTGCCATTCGAAAGGATTGCTGTTGACATCGCTGGACCCTTTCCTGAATCTGAATGGGGAAATCGATACACGCTGGTTGTAGCTGATTATTTCAGCAAGTGGCCCGAGGTCTACCCCATTCCCAACCAGGAAGCAACTACGGTAGCCGAACAGCTAGTGTTAAATTGGGTCAGCAGGTACGGCGTGCCTTGTGAACTACATTCGGATCAAGGCCGAAACTTTGAGTCACTAGTTTTTAGCGAAATGTGCGAGCAGCTGGGAATACGGAAAACGAGGACAACACCGCTGCATCCCCAATCCGATGGAATGGTGGAACGTTTCAACGGCACGCTCAATAAACACCTTGCCAAGATGGTTGACGAGAACCAAAGGGACTGGGACCGACATATCCCACTATTTTTAATGGCATATAGAGCCGCTGAACATGCGTCGACGGGCCAAGCCCCAGCCAAAGTCATTTTTGGAAAGACTATTCGTTTGCCAGCCGATATAAAGTTCGGAACACCCCCTGAGAAACCCCAAACGGTTTCGGAGTACGCAAGTGATCTAAGACAACGGTTGAACCAGATACATCGGACAGTGCGAAAACACCTCGAATCGGCTACTGACCGCATGAAGATCAGGTATGATCTAAAGGCTAATTCTACTGGCTTCCAGCAAGATGACTTGGTGTGGCTTTATAACCCGCAACGGCGAAAGGGTAGGTCTCCAAAGTTGCAACATAATTGGGAGGGACCATACCGAGTTACAAAGCGAATCAACGACGTCGTATACCTAATACAGGAACATCGTAAGCCGAGAGCTAAAATGAAAATCGTGCATCTGGACCGTCTTGCCCCATATGACACCCAGGGAGAATTGACTACAAATAGCGACACATCTTTTCGGGGCGAAAAGAACTGAGATGGGGGCAGTGTTACATGTACAAATAATTACATGTACAAATAATTACATGTACAAATAATTCTGCGAGCTACTGTCGCAATTATTTTCATCATCATTAAGAACGTCAACAAATGAATTTACTCGAGCCCGCGAGTAAATTCAACAAGCATAATCAACATCTGCAAGCGACGTCAGTCCATTCATGAATTTGCTCGAACGTACCAGGTACCTCTCGGTAGAACGTTCGCCAATATGCGAGAAATGGGTGAATACTTAGAGACCCTATATAAAGGCGAGCTGAATGAATGGGAGAATCATTCATTCGACCGCGATAAGAACTGCGTTTGTGTGTGGGAAGCGAAATTATTCGAGTAGTAGAAAAGTGATTTTTGTAATAGTGAAGTGATTTAGAAGACAATTGCGATAATAAATTTATGGACAAGTGTTAGATAATTTTAATAGTGACAATTAAAATTAGTGAAAGTGTTAACTGATTATTGTGCATTTTATTTAATTGAATAAACACTTTTAACTTAAATTAAAAGACATTGCGTTTTCACTTTCCCGGAACATTAAAATTATTGGCCGCGAACCAAATAACACGCGACAGTGGTGCTCAGTGTTACATGTACAAATAATTACATGTACAAAATATATATATATATATACATACATGTATATATATTTATATATATATATATATATATATATATATATATATATATATATATATATATATATATGTATATATATTTATGTATATGTATATATATATATATATATATATATATATATATATATATATATATATGTATATATATTTATGTATATGTATATATATATATATATATATATATATATATATATATATATATATATATATATATATATATATGTATATATATTTATGTATATGTATATATATATATATATTTATATATATGTATATATATATGTATATATATATATATATATATATATATATATATATATATATATGTATATATATATATATATATATATATATATATAAATATGTGTATATATATCTGTATATATATATATATATATATATATATATATATATATATATATATATATATATATATATACATATGTATATATACATATATATATATATATATATATATATATATATATATATAAATTTATATGTATATATATATATATATATATATATATATATATATATATATATATGTATATACATATATATTATTACATGTACAAATAATTCTGCGAGCTACTGTCGCAATTGTTTTCACAACAATGAAGAACACGAATTCACTCGAAACCACGAGAACCCAACAAGCATGATCAACATCTGCAAGTGACGTCACTCCATTCATGAATTTGCTCGAATCTACCAGGTACCTCTCGGTAGAACATTCGCCAATAAACGAGAAATGGGTGAATAGGTAGAGACCCTATATAAAGGCGAGCTGAATGAATGGGGGGATGATCATTCATTCAACCGCGACAAGAAGTGCGAAAGAAAAGTGTGTTTCGTAATAGTGAAGTGATTTAGAAGACAATTGCGATAATAAATTTATGGACAAGTGTTAGAATCTTAAAAGTGAAAATTCAAATTAGTGAAAGTGTTAACCGATTATTGTGCATTTTATCAAATAAACTCTTTTAACTCAAATTAAAAGACATTGCGTTTTCACTTTCCCGGAACGTTAAAATTATAGGCCGCGAACCAATAACACGCGACAGTGGTGTCAGAAGTGGGATAGAAAAATTTTGAAAGTGAAAATTTGAACATTTTTATAGTGCACAATAGTAAAATTTAAAGAAAAATTAAAAATGCCACGAAGCTTAAACTTAAAAATTAATGAATTGACCATATCGGAGCTCAAGGAGGAGTTGGAACAGCGGAATCTGGCCACACAAGGTACAAAGGCCATACTGATTGCACGCTTGCGTGACGCGATCGAGTCGGAAGGCGTGAATCTGGATTCGGGTGAGCTCTCAGATGCGGAAAAAGGCGCAGAAGGTGGAGAAGTAGAAACACCAAAATCAAAGGAGCCAGAAAATGCGCTGATGCAAATGTTAATGCTGATGTCATCCAGTCTGACTGCGAAGCTAGATGAGCAGTCATCCAGTTTAACTGCGAAGCTAAGTGAACAGTCATCCAATTTAACTACGAAGCTTGATGAACAATCAGCGAAGTTAAATGAACAATCAGCGAAGTTAAATGAACAATCAGCGAAGTTAAATGAACAATCAGCGCAGCTAAATGAACAGACATCCAGTTTAGCTGCGAAGCTAAATGAACAATCAGCGAAGCTAGACCAACAAGCGCTCGAAATCAAGGCGGACATCACACAGAAGCTGGAAAAACAGTCAACCGAAATAAAAGCGGAGCTCAGTAGTCTCAACAACCAAATTAAATGCGTCGAGGAGAAGGTATACCAGGTCGAGGAGAGAATCAACCTTGAGATCAGCCAGGTCAACCATGAGATGGAAAAAGTGAAAAAGGACTTGGAAGCAGCGAAGGCAGGAGTAATCGCCTCACCAGCCCCAATTATAACCGCAGCGCAAAGCTCATCTAGAAATGTGCAAGCACCAATATTCGATGGGCAAACGGTCTGGACTATTTACAAAACCCAGTTCGAAGCAGCCGCTCGCATAAATCACTGGAATGAGCAGGAACGAGCAACTGCATTGATTCTTGCTCTAAGAGGCCCAGCTGCCGAGCTGTTGCAGACGATCCCCGTTGAATCGCACTCAAACTCGAATGCTATAATGAATGCGCTCGACATGCGTTATGGAGATGATCATCTAAAGCAGATTTATCGGTCACAGCTAAGGCATCGGGTGCAGAAGTCTGGTGAAACCCTACAGCAGCTAGCCCAAGACATTGAGCGACTAGCACTTTTGGCTTATCCAGCCTACGACCCAGAACATCGAGATGATGCAGCGACAGAAGCATTCATCAGCGCACTAAAGGACCCGGAATTGCAACAAGCCGTGCGTTTAGCTCAAAAGCAAACGGTTAAGGACGCACTGGCTTATAGTCTGAACTTTGAGGCAGCGAAAAATGTGACTCGTACCACTGCCCGGGTTCGTGAGGTAGTGACAGACGAATGCAGGTGTGAGCGCATGGAAATTGAGCGAGATCCGCATGTAAATGGTGCGCCTAGATGCTGGAATTGCGGAGAGAAGGGGCACCTGCAAAGAGACTGCAAGAAGCGGAGAAAACCGAGCTATTGTCCAGGGTGTGCAGCTAGGAGGAGATCCAGACCGAGTCAGGAGCCCAGAATGGAAGCCCTTCAAACAGAGGGGTCGGGAAACATGTAAGAGCCAACTTCGTGGGGCAGAGGTTGGCTAGGAGGATCGACGTCCCCAGCACCACCATCATCGTGTCAAGACTACATCGTGGAGAAGCGGACTTATGCCTTCCGGGTCAAGTTGACGGAGAACACTGCACCATAACAATCGACACTGGTGCAACCCGATCGATTATCCGACCAGACCTAGTTAGACAGCAACAACTTCACAAGGGCAGAATTTTCTCACTACGGACAGCTACGGGAGAAACTGCACCTGTTCATGGAGAGGTCAACCTCCAGATACAGTTGGGAGACCTTGTGTTCCGACATAATTTTCTGGTCGCGAACATTATGGATGACTGCATTCTCGGAATGGATTTTCTGCGACCACATGGAATCACGTTGGATTTGGGCAAACGTGTATTGAAATGGCAGAATGTAGAAGTACTGATGGAGGATCCCAGCGTCCAAATTCCCAAGATGAATGTAGTGATATGTACTGACACGGATGTACCGAATTCTTCCGAAAGCATTGTATGGGCCAAGCTTGATGGTGATTCTGGAGACCACCGATCTTATCTGATAGAGCCAACGAAGACGTCCGCATTGCGCAGTTTGATTGTAGGACGATGCCTTGTAAGATCTTTAAGGAACGGATATGTGCCGGTTAGAGTCCTTAACACCGCAGACTCAACTACGAGCATCAAAGCGGGAGAAGTCATCGGCAGCTGCCAGCCTGTTTCCACCATCACCTCTTTGGAAGCTACTCACGACCATCATTGGAAAAGGAGGCAAGACACAGACAAAGCCCGGGAATCCACGTCTGCAATATTGAAGCAAGTCAAATTGCCAGTGCAGCTATTCAAACGAGCCTCTGATCTGGTCACCAAGTACAGTGACATCTTCTCAACAAGCCCGGATGACCAAGGCCGAACGAGTATGGTAACTCACGTCATAGATACACAGGGAGCCAAGCCGATTCGACAAGCACCGAGACGTCTCCCTATAGCCAAACAAGGAGAAGTGAGCGCGCTGATCTCGGACATGGAAAACCAAGGCGTTATTGAACCTTCTGTCAGTCCATGGGCCGCGCCTGTAGTTCTAGTCAAGAAAAAGGATGGTAGCACTCGCTTTTGTGTCGACTATAGGCAGCTTAACGACGTCACTAAGAAAGATAGTTACCCACTCCCACGCATCGATGACATCATGGACACTTTAGCCGACGCAAAATGGTTTTCTACACTCGATCTCAAGAGTGGCTACTGGCAGGTAGAAATTGACAAGAAGGACCGAGAGAAGACCGCATTTTCAGTTGGGACTGGATTGTGGCAATTTGTTGTGCTGCCGTTTGGGCTTTGCAATGCTCCAGCCACTTTCGAACGCTTGATGGAATATGTGCTACGTGGTCTAACCTGGAAAACCTACTTGGTATACCTAGATGACATCATCGTCATCGGTAGAACGTTCGAAGAGCATGTGCGGAACTTAGAAGAGGTTTTCTCCCGATTGCGACTGGCTAATTTGAAACTTAGTCCCGAGAAGTGTACTCTTTTCGCAGATGAAGTAAAATACCTGGGACACGTCGTATCAGCAGAAGGGGTCAAAACAGACCCTGAGAAAATTGAAGCCGTGAAAAGCTGGCCAACACCAAACAACAAGCGCCAACTACGAAGTTTTCTGGGCCTGGCAACCTACTATCGAAGATTCGTCAAAGACTTTGCCAAAATAGCTAAGTGTCTCCATCAGCTAACCGAGAAAAATCGTCCGTATGTCAGGAATGAACAATGCCAGACAGCCTTTGAGACCCTGAAGGAAAAGCTGTGTGAATCACCCGTGCTGGCATATCCGAAACCCGGAAAAATGTTTGTAGTTGACACCGATGCAAGCAACGGCGGTATTGGAGCTGTACTCTCCCAGCAGATCAATGGCGAAGAAAGAGTCCTCTCTTATTACAGTCGAGTTCTCTCAAAAAGTGAGAGGATTTACTGCGTGACCAGGATGGTTGCTCAACTTCAAAAACCCCGAGGGACAAGTTGCGATATGGATCGAAAGATTGCAGTCATACGACTACGAAATTGTTCATCGGAAGGGCGGAGTTCATGGAAATGCTGACGCCCTATCCCGCCGTCCATGTCCAGCCAACTGCAAGCATTGCCGACGGATTGAGGAAAAGGAACCGCTCGTTGATCTGCGATTGATAACGGCGGAATTCGATGAAGGTTGGTCATCGGAGGAGATTCGAAACGCCCAGTTAGCCGATGAAGACATCGGACCATTGCTCGTATGGAAGGAGACGACTGGGCGACCTGAGTGGAAAGACGTTTCAATGCATGGCGCAACCCTGAAAAGCTATTGGGCACAATGGAACTCCCTTCAGGTGGAGGGTGGCGCACTCAAGCGAAAATGGGAAACGGCGGATGGCAGCTCCTATAGGATGCAAACTATACTTCCCAAAAGCCGAATCCACGATGTGGTTAAGGAAATGCATGAAGGATCCTCGGGAGGCCACCTTGGTGTTAACAAGACCTTAGCGAAATTGCGGGAACGGTTCTACTGGCTCCACGCTCGAGAAGACGTAGAGGACTGGTGTCGCAGATGCACAATTTGCGCTTCCGTCAAAGGCCCAAAGCGACGACTGAGAGGACAAATGCAAACCTATAACGTAGGCGTGCCATTCGAAAGGATTGCTGTTGACATCGCAGGACCCTTTCCTGAATCCGATTGGGGAAATCGATACACGCTGGTTGTAGCCGATTATTTCAGCAAGTGGCCCGAGGTCTACCCCATTCCCAACCAGGAAGCAACTACCGTAGCTGAACAGCTAGTGTTAAATTGGGTCAGTAGGTACGGCGTACCTTGCGAATTACATTCGGATCAAGGCCGAAACTTTGAGTCACTAGTTTTTGGCGAAATGTGCGAGCTGCTCGGAATACGGAAAACGAGGACAACACCGCTGCATCCCCAATCCGATGGAATGGTCGAACGTTTCAACGGCACGCTCAATAAACACCTTGCCAAGATGGTTGACGAGAACCAAAGGGACTGGGACCGACATATCCCACTATTTTTGATGGCGTACAGAGCTGCCGAACATGCATCGACGGGCCAAGCCCCAGCCAAAGTCATTTTTGGAAAGACTATTCGTTTGCCAGCTGATATAAAGTTTGGAACACCCCCCGAGAAACCCCAAACGATCTCGGAGTACGCAAGTGATCTAAGACAACGGTTGAACCAGATACATCGCACAGTGCGAAAACACCTCGAATCGGCTACTGACCGCATGAAGACCAGGTATGATCTAAAGGCTAATTCTACTGGCTTCCAGCAAGATGACTTGGTGTGGCTATATAACCCGCAACGGCGAAAGGGTAGGTCTCCAAAGTTGCAACATAACTGGGAGGGACCATACCGAGTCACAAAGCGAATCAACGACGTCGTATATCGCATACAGGAACACCGTAAACCGAGAGCCAAAATGAAAATCGTGCATCTGGACCGTCTTGCCCCATATTACATCCAGGGAGAATTAACTACAACTGGCGACACATCTTTTCGGGGCGAAAAGAACTGAGGTGGGGGCAGTGTTACATGTACAAATAATTCTGCGAGCTACTGTCGCAATTGTTTTCACAACAATGAAGAACACGAATTCACTCGAAACCACGAGAACCCAACAAGCATGATCAACATCTGCAAGTGACGTCACTCCATTCATGAATTTGCTCGAATCTACCAGGTACCTCTCGGTAGAACATTCGCCAATAAACGAGAAATGGGTGAATATATATATATATATATATATATATATATATATATATATATATATATATATATATATATATATATATATATATATATAAATATTTATATATATGTATATATATATGTATATATATATATGTATATATATATATATATAGATATATATATATATATAAATATATATGTATATATATGTGTATATATATATATATATATATATATATATATATACATATATATATATATATACATATGTATATATACATATATATATATATATATATATATATATATATATATATATATAAATTTATATGTATATATATATATATATATATATATATATGTATATATATATATATATATGTATATATATGTATTTTTATATATATATGTATATATATATATATATATATATATATATATATATATATATATATATATGTATATACATATATATATATATATATATATATATATATATATATATATATATATATATAGATGTATATATATATATATATACATATATATATATGTATATATATATATATATACATATATATATATATATATATATATATATATATATACATATATATATATATATATATATATATATATATATATATATATATATATATATATATATATATATATATATATATATTGTCGCGTGTATTTGTTTCGCGGCCAATAATTTGATGTTCCGGGAAAGTGAAAACGCAATGTCTTTTAATTTAAATTAAAAGAGTTTATTCAATTACAAAAATGCACAATAATCAGTTTAACACTTTCACTAATTTTAATTTTCACTATTAAAAAAATCTAACACTTGTCCATAAATTTCTTATCGCAATTGTCTTCTAAATCACTTCACTATTACGAAAATCACTTCCCACACACTATCGCAGTTCTAATCGCGGTCGAATGAATGATCCCCCCATTCATTCAGCTCGCCTTTATATAGGGTGTCTAATCATTCAACTCAGTTCTCGTACATTGGTGAATAAGCGGGAACATTCCAGCATGAATGAATGGGCAGTGACTCACTTTCAGATGTTGATAATGCTTGTTGGGTTCTCGTGGTTTCGAGTAAATTCATTTGTTGATGTTCTTAATGATTGTGAAAACAATTGCGACAGTAGCTCGCAGAATTATTTGTACATGTAACACTGCCCCCACTTCAGTTCTTTTCGCCCCGAAAAGATGTCTCGCCAGTTGTAGTCAATTCTCCCTGGGTGTAATATGGGGCAAGACGGTCCAGATGCACGATTTTCATTTTAGCTCTCGGCTTACGATGTTCCTGTATTCGATATACGAAGTCGTTGATTCGCTTTGTAACTCGGTATGGTCCCTCCCAATTATGTTGCAACTTTGGAGACCTACCCTTTCGCCGTTGCGGGTTATATAGCCACACCAAGTCATCTTGCTGGACGCCAGTAGAATTAGCCTTTAGATCATACCTGGTCTTCATGCGGTCAGTAGCCGATTCGAGGTGTTTTCGCACTGTCCGATGTATCTGGTTCAACCGTTGTCTTAGATCACTTCGTACTCCGAGATCGTTTGGGGTTTCTCAGGGGGTGTTCCGAACTTTATATCGGCTGGCAGACGAATAGTCTTTCCAAAAATGACTTTGGCTGGGGCTTGGCCCGTCGATGCATGTTCGGCAGCTCTGTACGCCATCAAAAATAGTGGGATATGTCGGTCCCAGTCCCTTTGGTTCTCGTCAACCATCTTGGCCAGGTGTTGATTGATCGTGCCGTTGAAACGTTCGACCATTCCATCGGATTGGGGATGCAGCGGTGTCGTTCTCGTTTTCCGTATTCCCAGCAGCTCGCACATTTCGCTAAAAACTAGTGACTCAAAGTTTCGGCCTTGATCCGAATGTAATTCGCAAGGTCACCGCACCTACTGACCCAATTTAACACTAGCTGTTCAGCTACAGTAGTTGCTTCCTGGTTGGGAATGGGGTAGACCTCGGGCCACTTGCTGAAATAATCGGCTACAACCAGCGTGTATCGATTTCCCCATTCGGATTCAGGAAAGGGTCCTGCGATGTCAACAGCAATCCTTTCAAACGGTACCCCCACGTTATAGGTTTGCAATTGTCCTCTCAGTCGTCGCTTTGGGCCTTTGACGGAAGCGCAAATTGTGCATCTGCGGCAACAGTCCTCTACGTCTTCTCGAGCGTGGAGCCAGTAGAACCTTTCCCGCAATTTCGCTAAGGTCTTGTTAACGCCAAGGTGGTCTCCCGAGGATCCTTCATGCATTTCCTTAACCACATCGTGGATTCGGCTTTGGGTAGTAAAGTTTGCATCCTATAGGAGCTGCCATCCGCCGTTTCCCATTTCCGCTTGAGTATGCCACCCTCCACCTGAAGGGAGTTCCATTGTGCCCAATAGCTTTTCAGGGTTGCGCCATGCATTGAAGCGTCCTTCCACTCAGGTCGCCCAGTCGTCTCCTTCCATACGAGCAATGGTCCGAAGTCTTCATCGGCTAACTGGGCGTTTCGAATCTCCTCCGATGACCAACCTTCATCGAATTCGGCCGTTATCAATCGCAGATCAACGGGCGATTCCTTTTCCTCAATCCGCCGGCAATGCTTGCAGTTAGCTGGACATGGACGGCGGGATAGGGCGTCAGCATTTCCATGAACTCCGCTCTTCCGATGAACAATTTCCTAGTCGTATGACTGCAATCTTTCGATCCATCTCGCAACTTGTCCCTCGGGGTTTTTGAAGTTGAGTAGCCATCTCAGTGATGCATGGTCCGTTCGGAGAACAAATTTCTGGCCATATAGGTACTTGTGGAACTGCTTGGTGGCCTCTATTATAGCCAATAGCTCCTTCCTGGTCACGCAGTAGTTCCTCTCACTTTTTGAAAGAACTCGACTGTAATACGAGAGGACTCTTTCTTCGCCATCGATCTGCTGGGAGAGTACAGCTCCAATACCGCTGTTGCTTGCATCGGTGTCAACTACAAACATTTTTCCGGGTTTCGGATATGCCAGCACGGGTGATTCACATAGCTTCTCCTTCAAGGTCTCAAAGGCTACCTGGCATTGTTCATTCCAGACATACGGAAGATTTTTCTCGGTTAACTGATGGAGACACTTAGCTATTTTAGCAAAGTCTTTGACGAATCTTCGATAGTAGGTTGCCAGACCCAGAAAACTTCGTAGTTGGCGCTTGTTGCTTAGTGTTGGCCAGCTTTTCACGGCTTCAATTTTCTCAGGGTCTGTTTTGACCCCTTCTGCTGATACGACGTGTCCCAGGTATTTTACTTCAGCTGCGAAAAGGGTACACTTGTCGGGACTAAGTTTCAAATTTGCCAGTCGATATCGGGAGAAAACCTCTTCTAAGTTCCGCACATGCTCTTCGAACGTTCTCCCGATGACAATGATGTCATCTAGATACACCAAGCAGGTTTTCCAGGTGAGGCCACGTAGCACGTACTCCATCAGGCGTTCGAAAGTGGCTGGAGCATTGCAAAGCCCAAACGGCATCACCACAAATTGCCACAATCCGGTCCCAACTGAAAATGCGGTCTTCTCTCGGTCCTTCTCGTCGATTTCTACCTGCCAATAGCCACTCTTGAGATCGAGTGTAGAAAACCATTTTGCGTCGGCTAAAGTGTCCATGATGTCATCGATGCGTGGGAGCGGGTAACTATCTTTCTTAGTGACGTCGTTGAGCTGCCTATAGTCGACACAAAAACGAGTGCTACCATCCTTTTTCTTTACTAGAACTACAGGCGCGACCCATGGACTGACAGAAGGTTCAATAACGCCTTGTTTTTCCATGTCCGAGATCAGCGCGCTCACTTCTCCTTGTTTGGCTATAGGGAGACGTCTCGGTGCTTGTCGAATCGGCTTGGCTCCCTGTGTATCTATGACGTGAGTTACCAGACTCGTTCGGCCTTGGTCATCCGGGCGTGTTGAGAAGATGTCACTGTACTTGGTGACCAGATCAGAGGCTCGTTTGAATAGCTGCACAGGCAATTTGACTTGCTTCAATATTGCAGACGTGGATTCCCGGGCTTTGTCTGTGTCTTGCCTCCTTTTCCAATGATGGTCGTGAGTAGCTTCCAAAGAGGTGATGGTGGAAACAGGCTGGCAGCTGCCGATGACTTCTCCCGCTTTGATGCTCGTGGTTGAGTCTGCGGTGTTGAGGACTCTAACCGGCACATATCCGTTCCTTAAAGATCTTACAAGGCTTCGTCCTACAATCAAACTGCGCAATGCGGACGTCTTCGTTGGCTCTATCAGATAAGATCGGTGGTCTCCAGAATCACCATCAAGCTTGGCCTATACAATGCTCTCGGAAGAATTCGGTACATCAGTGTCAGTACATACCACTACATTCATCTTGGGAATTTGGACGCTGGGATCCTCCATCAGTACTTCGACATTCTGCCATTTCAATACACGTTTGCCCAAATCCAACGTGATTCCATGTGGTCGCAGAAAATCCATTCCGAGAATGCAGTCATCCATAATGTTCGCGACCAGAAAATTATGTCGGAACACAAGGTCTCCCAACTGTATTTGGAGGTTGACCTCTCAATGAACAGGTGCAGTTTCTCCCGTAGCTGTCCGTAGTGAGAAAATTCTGCCTTGTGAAGTTGTTGCTGTCTAACTAGGTCTGGTCGGATAATCGATCGGGTTGCACCAGTGTCGATTTTTATGGCGCAGTGTTCATAGTCAACTTGACCCGGAAGGCATAAGTCCGCTTCTCCACGATGTAGTCTTGATACGGTGATGGTAGTGCTGGGGACGTCGATCTTCCTAGCCAACCTCTGCCCCACGAAGTTGGCTCTTACATGCTTCCCGACCCCTCTGTTTGAAGGGCTTCCATTCTGGGCTCCTGACTCGGTCTGGATCTCCTCCTAGCTGCACGCTTCTTGCAGTCTCTTTGCAGGTGCCCTTTCTCTCCGCAATTCCAGCATCTAGGCGCACCATTTACATGCGGGTCTCGCTCAATTTCCACGCGCTCACACCTGCACTCTTTTTCCCGCGCAGTGGTACGAGTCAGATTTTTCGCTGCCTCAAAGTTCAGACTGTAAGCCAATACGTCCTTAACCGTTTGCTATTGAGCTAAACGCACGGCTTGTTGCAATTCCGGGTCCTTTAATGCGCTGATGAATGCTTCTGTCGCTGCATCATCTCGATGTTCTGGGTCGTAGGCTGGATAAGCCAAAAGTGCAAGTCGCTCAATGTCTTGGGCTAGCTGCTGTAGGGTTTCACCAGACTTCTGCACCCGATGCCTTAGCTGTGACCGATAAATCTGCTTTAGATGATCGTCTCCATAACGCATGTCGAGCGCATTCATTATAGCATTCGGGTTTGAGTGCGATTCATCGGGGATCGTCTGCAAAAGCTCGGCAGCTGAGCCTCTTAGAGCAAGAATCAGTGCAGTTACTCGTTCCTGCTCATTCCAGTGATTTGCCCTTGCGGCAGCTTCAAACTGGGTCTTGTAAATACTCCAGACCGTTTGCCCATCGAATATTGGTGCTTGTACATTTCTGGATGTGCTTTGCGCTGCGGTTATAAGCGGGGCTGGTGACGTGGTTACTACTGCCTTCGCTGCTTCCAATTCTTTTTTCACTTTTTCCATCTCGTGGTTCATTCTCTCTTCGACCTGGCTGACCTTTTCCTCGACCTGGTCAACCTTTTCCTCGACGCCTTTAATTTGTTTGTTAAGACTACCGAGCTCCGCTTTTATTTCGGTGGAATGTTTTTGAAAATCTGCCTTGATTTCGATCGCTTGTTGATTCAGCTTCGCTGATTGTTCATTAAGCTACGCTGATTGTTCATCAAGCTTCGCTGATTGTTCATCTAGCTTCGCAGTTAGACTGGATGACTGTTCATTCAGCTTCGCTGATTGTTCATCTAGCTTCGCAGTCAGACTGGATGACATCACCATTAACATTTGCATCAGCGCATTTTCTGGCTCCTTTGATTTTGGTGTTTCTACTTCTCCACCTTCTGCGCCTTTTTCCGCATCTGAGAGCTCACCCGAATCCAGATTCACGCCTTCCGACTCGATCGCGTCACGCAAGCGTGCAATCAGTATGGCCTTTGTACCTTGTGTGGCCAGATTTCGTTGTTCCAACTCCTCTTTGAGCTCTTTTATTGTTTCGGCTATTTTTCCACCAGTTTCCACGTTAATTCTCACTATTGTGCACTTCAAAAATGTTTAATCGTTTTCACTTCCAAAATTTTCTTTCTTACTTCCTGACACCACTGTCGCGTGGTATGGTTCGCGGACAGTAATTTAATGTTCCGGGAAAGTGAAAACGCAATGTCTTTTAATTTAAATTAAAAGAGTTTATTCAATTACAAAAATGCACAACAATCAGTTTAACACTTTCACTAATTTTAATTTTCACTATTAAAAAAATCTAACACTTGTCCATAAATTTATTATCGCAATTGTCTTCTAAATCACTTCACCATTACGAAAATCACTTCCCACACACTATCGCAGTTCTTATTGCGGTCGAATGAATGATCCCCCCATTCATTCAGCTCGGCTTTATATAGATCTCTAATCATTCAACTCAGTTCTCGTACATTGGTGAATAAGCGGGAACATTCCAGCATGAATGAATGGGCAGTGACTCACTTTCAGATGTTGATAATGCTTGTTGGGTTCTCGTGGTTTCGAGTAAATTCATTTGTTGATGTTCTTAATGATTGTGAAAACAATTGCGACAGTAGTTCGCAGAATTATTTGTACATGTAACAATATACTCGTATATACGTATATATATATATATATATATATATATATATATATATATATATATATACATATATATACATATATGTGTATATATATATATATATATATATACATATATATACATATATGTGTATATATATATATATATATATATATACATATATGTATATATATATATATATATATATATATATATATATATGTGTATATATATATATATATATATATATATATATATATATATATATATATATGTATATATATATATATATATACATATATATATATATATATATATATATATATATATATATATATATATGCGTGTGTGTGTATATACCAGCGATTGTTGGCTTTGCAGGATAAACAATCAAAAGAACGTGTTTGAACATATGAAGAAAGGTAATTTGGTGAAATGGGTCCAGTTAAAGGACTAACATTTTTTAGTTTGAGCAGGTTTATTGCCCGTCGAAAGTTTACTTTGTAGATTGTCTGATTTGGGTGTCTTGGTGTTTCAACTTTATAAATTTATTGTGCCCCCATTTTCCTCCACCGCGATCAGACCCACCTCCCGTACAAAGTGAATGATCTTCTTTGGCTCCAGGTATCCGAGATAACTGTCTCTTCCTCTCCGGAACAGCAGAGCCCGTAGAAAGCTACAAAATGTTCTGGTGGTTCATCTGCAACCCTGCAGAGCTTGCACTCGACATTCGCTTTGAGGCCCATTTTCTTAATATATCCTTCAAGTTTACAATGCCCCGTGAGAAATCCTGTAAGGATAAAAAGTTGATTCTTTCCTAATTATTGCATGATATAAATTGTTTCTCATCATAGGCCCCATAAGAAACACTTTCGATGTTTAAAGCTCTAGAAAATTTGTTGCGTTCCCTAGTTTCGATTCCCTTTATGTGTCTACAAACAAAGGAGGCATTCGAGGGCGCGGCAATCTCTGAATAGACATGTTAGCTACAGATGATTTAGCCAAATATGAAACGATTTATTGTTCATACATAATTTTCCAGTTGCTTTCCCAATCTTTCTTAAATATTCTTTGTTTTTATATTGCTTTCAGTATCCGTAGCATAAATTTAGATTGCCATTACTATGTGGATCGATGTCCATGGGACATAGACTTTCGTTCATACAAACGAAAATCAGCTCTACACTGAAACTATATCAAATTATTTCAAAGAAATCAAATACACAGTCTAAATCCTAGATAATTATCTTTTTGAGAAAGATTTTGAAACATTGACTTTCTTGGTTCCTGAGGCATATTGCTATAAAACTAATTTAATTTATCCATCAATTGACTATTCCTTGATCTTGCGTATACAAGAGTAAGAAGGTAAGTTTCATGTAATTTTGGATCAATTCAACGAGGACGTAAATGATGCACAATATCTCTTTACAACTTTTTTGTTATATATGCATTCAAAAATGCCGGAAAGTTGGTCTCCTATTCAAAACAATTAAATATTTCATGTTTCTTGGTAATTTTTTGCGACCATATATCAGAATTTCCCCTTGGGTCTGCCCTTAAGGCCCTGTCTATAATGTTGCAGTCTTGTGAAGCGCCTGCTGCGAGAATATTATTTCAAAGAGAACGTGTAGTCTAATATGTGTGTAGTTAATCGCCGTTACCATGGCCGCCTTAATTCCAAATATTTCCGAAAGAGACCTTAGTATGACTCTAGCAATCTTCGGTTGACCTCTGTGTATTCGCAGGAATATTTCCCGGTCCCGTTTCCTTTATACACCCGTCGGCGTTGAATACGTGAATGAGTTAGGTGCAGTCCTGCGCCGGGTTCCACTCTGGTTAGTTTAGTAGATTGACACTGTATTTCTCATTCTCTCCATTAATTCAGTAGATCTCTACTAGTCTGCTTATTGTGGCCACTGCTATCTTTCTGATTTCTCCTATGTAACGAATGCACATAGTTTGATGTCAAGGTGTCATATTTTAGCTTCTCCAATAAATTTATTTGTATGCTTTCAATTGTTTCGGCGGTTTTATTGGCAAAGTGTAAAGCATAAGCTCCATTTTTTCGGCATTGATATGCAGTCGATTTGTATACGCCCATTTGTATCAGCCCTGATATTATCTCAAGGAAATTCCACTGGTAAGTATCAGTATGCTGTTAGCTTAAGCTATCGTCTTTAGACCTCCTCTGCTGAAATCTTTAATATCCTTATGGTTATACGATGCCCTCCTTTGCTGTAGCTAGGTTAGTTCAAATGTTAAGGTGGCATCGCTTAACTCGGCTATGATTTTTTTCGAGTTAAGGGTAACATTATCCATTTAATCAAATATGGATCAATTTTATATCTTTGGATAATATTCTTTCTGTTTTCACATTAATCTTTCAATCCTTCAATGTCGCTATGAAGGGCGTATTTTTGCCTTCATCCAGTTCAGCGATATGATGCATCCTTTTGATAGAGTTTCAGTATGATTTTAGTCTAAGCAGTATCATTGCGATATTCGCTTTCATTAGCATGATCAAATGTGCGTTCTCGGTTCCGGGCGATTTGTATAAGCCGAATGTATTGTTGGTCCTTAAGACTTCGTTTACTATTTTTTTCTGATGCTGCTATTTATCCACAGTTTATCAACCTTTTTACAATCGTGTTCTTGGTCCGTTCCCATTTTAAGATACTGTTTAGCCCCTTTGTCTTATTTCATCATGATCATCTATGGCTCGACAGCCTGCTTCAAGCCTCCTGAAGTATAAGCCTCCAATCATCGCGGTGCCTCAATCTTGTTCACCACCAGGGATCTGTTGTCAGCTTCCGTGGTGTCCTATCGCTTCTTTCGCTTTCCAATTGGAGGCTTCTTTTGTGTTCTGCCTTGTAGGGTTCTTTTGGGTCGTCATTCATTCACTTTGCGTTCGAACATGTCCAGAGCCTTTTTGGAATTATTTGTTAGGTTCCATGCTTTGCTTCCGTAAGCAGCACAGGCTTAATAAATGATTTATATATGCTGTTATGGAAGTGTTAATTGCGTGGAAATTTTCTCATTCGAAAATATTTTGTTGCAAGTAAAACATCCATGCTCCTCAGATGGAGCATTACCAATGGCAAATTCGTGACAACGAAGACACATATGTAACCTAGGGGGGTAATTGACACTGTAGTGAAACAAAATATTGTCACTCATAAGGGAAATTCAACCAATTGAGCTACCGTTTGTTATTGATTAAAATATTTTGAAAAGTTTGGCCTGAAGGACTAGCTGTGTAGTCTTTTTCAATTGAAGTCGTTATAATTAAAAGACAATTCTCAAAAATAAAGATACAGGGCATGATAATTGAAAGCAATTATTTAGTGGCTACTACTTTATTGTCTAGTCTTCTTCTTCGTAGCACTACAGGCCCTTTTGGGCCTTCGCTTCCTGCAAATAGCGCCTCCAACTGTCTCGGTCCATTGACCGCGTCCTCCATTTTCGAAATTCAAGCAGCGATGAACTGTCTTCGTCGAGCGAGTCAGACCAGCGTTACCTCGGTTTCCCCACTGGTCTCCGGCCTTCAGTTCTCCCAACGAATACATTTTTGGGTATCCGTTGTTCGTCCATACGATTCATGTGGCCAGCGCATTGCAGCTTCCGCAGTCTTATAATCGTTGAGACCTCCGGCTCGTCAAAAATTTCATACAGCTCATGTTTGTATCGAATTTGCCATTGGTCCCCGTCTAGCTTCGCTCCGATTATTCGCCTCAGGACCGTTCAATATATTTGCGGATGCTTGGGTCAGGGGTCCATTTTTCACACCCATTGCATAACACAGGTCTTATCACAGATTTGTGTACTTGTGTATGCAGCTGGTCGTCAAGGTCGGCAATACTGAAATACATATGTTATTTGCGAGCTGTATTCTTCCTGTGTATGCAGCTGGTCGTCAAGGTCGTCAATACTGAAATACATATGTTATTTGCGAGCTGTATTCTTCAGCTTATTTCGTCTCTTTCATTACTGGTTGTCGTTATTTTGGCGTCTAAATACACAAATTCGCTCACATTTTCGATAAAGTATTCGCCGAGTGTGATATTTTGTGTATTTGAGGTATTTTTCCTCGTTTGGTTTTATTTTCATTGATTTGCAGCCCTACTAGTTTTGCTTCGCTGTCAAGTTTCAGGAAGAGTTCTTTGGCAGTTGTTAATGACCGCGACAAATTGTTGATGTCCGCATAGGCTACTACTTGGCTCGACTTGTATAGTAATGTACCTCGCGTATCGACAGGTAGCTTGTTTATGACGTACTCCAGAGCCAAATTAAATAGCAATGGGCCAGCCCATCCCCTGCTTTAGTCCGATATTTGTGTCAAAGGCATCGGTGAGTTGGTTATTGATGCGGATTGGGAGGTCGTCGACGTCATTTTGGTAAGACGGTCTAATTTGGCTGGGATGACAAAGCAGGGCATTATTTGGTACAGTACGTGACGATCAATACTGTCGTATGCTTGCTTGAAGTCAACGAAAATCTCATGTATGTCTATGTTAAACTCCCAGCATTTCTCAAGTACCTGCTTGACTGTGAACAGTTGGTCTTTCGTCGATCTACCTGCTCTAAAACCACCTTGATACTCCCCAATAATACTGTTGGCGTATGATCGGATTTTATTTTCCAAGATGTAAGAAAATATTTTGTACGCCGTACAAAGTAGTGATATGCCTCTATAATTTTCGCACTGTAGCTTGTCACCTTTTTTGTGGATAGGGAATATAATTGATTGACGCCACTCTTTCGGCATATATTCTTGTTGCCAAATGTGCTGGATGACTGTGTTTATGAACACTACTGCCACCATATTTGATAAGCTCCACTGGAATCTCATCCATGCCCGGCGCTTTATTATTCTTTTGGGCTTTGATGATGGCACAAACTTCATCCAGAGTCGGTGGGGCCAATGGAAGCTCTCCGCAGACATCGATAGGCTCCGATGTTCTGGGACTGTGCGGAGGATTAAGGAGGTTCTTGAAATATGATGCCCATCTTTCCTTAATCTTCGTTTCATCAGCGATGATATAGCCGATGTTATCACGAAAGAGCGCGGTTTTGGGCTGATAACCACGTTTCAGTCTTTTCACTAATTTGTATGCTTGTCTTGTGTTGTTGTCCGCTAGACTTATATCTATACTTCTCAATTGGTCGTCATAGTATTTTCTTTTCTTAATCCTAATTATCTTATTCGCCACCCTTCTGAGGTTTTCATAATGTTCTCCCTTAGTCCTGGTTTTCCTACCTACGTTTTCTTTGTACGCCTGATTCTTTTTGTCTAACGCATTCTGGCACTCATCATCAAACCAATCATTTCTCTTGCTCCGGGCTTGATGCCCGATCGTCTGTTCTGCCACGGTCTTAAAAGCCGCTTTCACTTCCATCCAGAGCTCGCTGCTTGTCTTTAACGATGCGTCTGGTAAGATTGGAGCCACCTGGTTGTCGAGGGTCTCCGTGAAATTTTTGGCCAAAGACGCCGTTTGGAGCCTTTCGATGTCAAACCTTTGTAGCGGGCTGGACTTCGCCGAATATGCCTTTGAAATACGACATCGGTAGGTTAATTTGATCAAGTAATTACCTGAGTTACAATTGGCTCCTCGGTATGTACGGATCCAACGTTGTTGGATCAGAACATTGTCGATCTGGTTTTGTGTGTTGCCATCCGGTGATATCCAGGCCATTTTATAAACTCGCCAACGTGGGAAGCAAGTCGAACGTACAACTAGATTTCTGCTACATGCAAAGTCAATCAGGCGCTGGCCGTTGCCATTTGTTTCATCGTAGAGGCTATACCCTTCAGTCGTCCCTCGATGAGATAGCTCATTGCCAACCTTAGCGTTGAAATTACCCAACATTTTCTTGTTTCGTTTGTAGGCAATAAGTCGACTAGTCTTTCCAGGTGATTGTAGATCGTTTCTATGTCCTTTTCTTCGGTCAGGGCGTGAACATTTTTCAGCCTGATTTTGAAGAATTTCGCAATCGCACACAACCGTTCATTGACTGCCTTAAAATCAATAACGTGCGATTTGAACTCCCTATCCACAATAAAAGCTACTCCGAATACTCGTTTTCGAAAAGGCTTGAATATTGTCAACTATCTCATGTCTTGAATATAATTTCCAGTCCATTTCGTTTCCTGGATTGCCATTATTTTAAATTGATATTTACTGGCCTTTTGTAAAAGATCCTTAACAGCGCCATGGTAATTGAGTGATCTGACATTCCAGGATCCAATGCCATAGTCCTTTTTCCGTTTGCGAAGTCGTTGCAGTGAGTCCAATCCACTCTGAGGCCCTCCCGCAGGTTTCGAAACAATTTTAGGGTTTTCCATGGACGGGAAGTTAGCCCATCGTCCAACCTCCATTCCCCGGCATGTTTATTACTTCGATTCTGATATCAGGCGCGGAAGATTCGTCTTCACTCTCTTACGTCCCCACAAAGGTGGTGTAGGTAGGATTTAGTAGCAGAGCTGTAGATTTACAGTTATTAGCATTTCTCGGCATTAAATGTCCCATTATTGGGGAACCAGTAAACCCAACCCGAGCCCGAGAGCATTTACTACCACTTAATTGGTTGGTTAGGGATGAGGAATCATGGAAGCTGTTGGTTGAGAAACAAGGGTTCCCTCCTTTCTCAAACGAGCTTGGGACCGTCTACGACGCAGTTTATTGTCTAGTCTAGTATGTAGAATTCAATTCACACAGATCATTTATTGGCTAAATTAATTTAAATAATATAAATAATAATTTTACAGGATTTCAAGGAGATGCATTTTCATTTGGACATGGATAGCTTACTAGAAGTAGAATATTTAGTTGAAGATGAAAATGAGTGGAAATTCATGTTAGAGCGAAAAGAACATGACATAATTTGTAACCTGTGTAATTGTACACTTGCAGCAAATACACCTACCATAGCAACCCATTTAAGGGGTAAGAATCATTGCAATATTCTTAAAGGTATTTCGACCCTTTACCATCCAACATATTGCGCCTGGTCAGATGATGAAGAAAGCGACGATTTTGTAAGTAGAGTTGTTCTAAAGATTATATCACTAAATATTAATTTTTGTTATCAAGGAAATCGCAGCAAGTGCTTTTTATAGATCTCGAGCTTTGAAAGAAGACATGACATTGGCGGTAAGTAGCTTAAGCTTTCTTTGTAGAATGCACAGAAATATATCAAATGCCATTTCAGTAAATGTAATCGTTTCTGCACCTAAAAGAAACTTGATAAACTTTAGGTGCCTTTAATAAGCCTGAGTAATTATGACACTCAAACTAGTACATTTTTGACTTCTTGAAAAAAATATATTTGCAATGTTGCGGGTTTTCTCTTGAAAATACTTCTATAATTTTCGGACCATTTTTTGGGATTCCGGGTAATATATCAAGATATTTCTACAAGTTACTCAGCAATTCAATCGAGAATTCATAGGGAGGTTTCCAAAAATACTTGAAAATTTGTAGGGAAATGTATTGAAAATCAGTTGAAAATGCATGTCTCCTTGAATGTTATTTGGAGAAACTTACATTGTTTCTCAGAAGTTCCCCAGAAGTTTGGAGTGAATTATTCGCCATTTTTCTAGATATTTAAATTTCTCAAATTGGAAGGTTTTTCAAGAAGCCCTCAAATACTGGAAAGTCAGTCAGAAAATGCGGACTTGTCACGAATCACGGTTGTTTAAGAATGCATGTAACTTCAAAAATCATCATATAGTAATTAGCTATTTACTAAAGGCTCACAAAGAAAATTTCTGGCACTTTTAGAGAAAAAAATCTTCAAAATTTACACAGTAATTCCCTGTTTTCAAAGGTCCTACAAAATTTCTCAAGAAACACACTTCTCGGACAAACCCTACGATTTTCTCCCATGATATAAAAATTCCGCAGAAATTTGAAATTTCTTTGTAATTTTTGTTAAGTTCTTCTAGGATTCATCGAGAAATTCTTAACATTTTCTCGTAGACCTCCCAGAAATAATCAAGCTTAGAATTATTCAGGAACAGCCTTTGTTCGATAGCTTAAAAAAACAAAATCTTTTGGAAATTTTACACATTTTTTGAATACTTCGGTGTTACAATCGCGAAGACGTATCGGATAGTTCACGAATCTTGAAGATTCCTCGTCAATTTTTCCAAATTCCCCTAAAGTATTTCTCGTCAACTTTTCGAAGTTCTTCGAAGGATTGATTATCTAAAAGCCTTAATTCAACCATATATTATACTTCATTAGCTTCTTTGTGAAATACAAGCGTTGCCAAATATAGCTTTTTGCAATCTCAAGTAATTAGTTACTGGTGCTAGGTCTTTTTCCTATCTGCATTTGCAATATGACAAATTCAGGATTTGTGGATCCTAAAACGAATGATTATTGAAAATAACTCTTATTCTATGTACGGGCCTAGAGAAAGAGTAAATTAGTTGTAAACTGCCAATTGCTGAATTTGCTGGGTATGCTACTGGATTTTAGTATCAAGGCATAGGTTCACTTCAAATCTATGTATTTACTATTTCATTTTTCCAAGTAGAAGTATATTCATGTTCGCTTTTTTCTTTGTTTATTGATCTCTATTTTTACAGGCAGAATCCAATTACAAAAATGGAAAAAAGACGAACAAAGAGAAAAAACAAAATCAAGATGAATTTAATTTAACATTCTTATGTTTACAGTTACTCTTTAATAGATTTAATAACCATATCTTACGTCATAGAGAGTACACCGAAGAAGATCCAACCTACATCCCAATTGTTAAGAATATATCAATTCAGCGTATATCACACTCATTAAGTCTAACCATACCTGTGGCCGTGCTCGAGTTTATACGGTCAGTCTTACGGTGTTAGTTCTCCAAGGATTATAAACCCAAGAGATGACCAGAGTCAAAATGTTTTCTTCATCCAGAAGAGATTGGCCAAATCTGTTAACATAATCTGGAAAGAAATATATGTTTTTTCATCCTTAATATGGACATAATATGGTTAAAATTTTAATAAATTTTATTCAATAACAGATTTTCAGTCTGTTTTGCTCCTCTTCCTTGAATGAAAAAAGTAAATGAATGGCTAAGCTGTTTGTTTGCCATGATATTTGGATTTTTCTAATTTGAGAAATTATAGCTAAATTAGTCTTTTTTATTATTCAATTAAAATTTCGATACACTTTGTTTCCTTTGTAGGATTTCAAGAAGTCATATACTGATATGGATATGTACAATTTGCTGGAAATATTGTATTTAAAAGACAATATTTGGATTAATATGTTTGAAGAAAAACATTACTTGTATTTATGCAATTTGTGTGATGAATATCAACTAGCAAATTTTTACGAAGTGCAAAGTCATATCCGAGGTTTGCATCATAATAGCAAACTAAGCCTCTTAAAAGCATTATACCATCCAATTTACTTGAAAAATGCAATATGCAATGTTGAACCCCCTGTAAGTATACCAAGCTTTAGAGTTTATTGAAAAAATTTCAAAGAAATTATTTTCATTTCAGGACAGAAATTCAAATTCAGTTGAATTCAATTCGAAGAACGATATGGTTGTGGATCATAAGGCATGTAATATAAATTATTTTTTTCATCAAAACAAAGAAAAAGTGAAGTTTATTTTAATATGGGCTTTTTTAATCAGCTTGTTAAAAGAGTCCAATAATAAAGTCTAGGGAGAATGATAAAATTTGACAGGAGTTGAAGACCAATCGAATTTAAGAATTGAAAATTCCAGCTGTACGCGCCTCTGAAGTGAAGTTTTGTGCGCCTCTGAGCTGAGGTTAAGTTGGCAAAGCAAAAGGATTGGAGGTTTCTGGCTTTTAGGGAAAAATAACAACTTCTGCAGTGACCACTAGAAAATCAGTTCAGCTCGTGAGAAAAAAAAAACGGTGCCTCTTTATTACTGCTTATTAGACCAAGGCGGATCTGTAAAATAACGACTACATTTGGCTGTTGAGAGGGGCGCACCGATTTTTGAAGCAACAGTTGTGGAATAACTGGTTTAACAATAATTGACTTATCCTCCCTCTCAAAAAGGACAGGAACATTGATAAATATTTAAATGGATAATTTCACTCTTTTCACATCAATTTAATGTAAATCCATATGATAATTTTTTGCTCTACAGTGAGCTTTCATTGCTTCGTGCGGATATCGATCTCGTTTTCGGTTGGCTCCGATAGCTTTTTAACTTACTTATGAAATGTTTTGTAGCTACATGAATGAGTTGCATATTTTTTAATAATTTTTCTAAAAAATTATTGAAAAAAAAAAATATTAGAAAAAGGTGGTTTCAACGTGTGTACTAATTCTCATCGGGGCAACACTCTTATTAGATACACACCGGTGATGGCGACCATCATTCTTAGAGGTGAGAGACCTATTTTTAATTTTCCTACTTATGCGAAATCAATATGTTTTTGTAACTACGAATTATTTTCAGATTAAATTTCTTCCTGTAAGTACTTGTCCTAGCTAAACTTTAAATGGATCATTTCACCCTCTTCACATCAATTTAATGTAAATCTATACGATAATTTTTTGCTCTACAGTGAGCTTTCATTGCTTCGTGCGGATATCGATCTCGTTTTCGGATGGCTCCGATAGCTTTTTAAATTAATTATGAAATTCTTTGTAGCTACATGAATGAGTTGCATATTTTTTAATATTTTTTTCTGAAAAATTATTTGAGAAGAAAAATGTTAGAAGAAGCTGTTTTCGACGTGTGTACTAAGAGACAAGTACTTACAGGAGGAAATTTAACCTGAACATAATTCGCAGTTACAAAACCATATTGAGTTCGCATAAGTAGGAAAATTAAAAATAGCTCTCTCACCTCTTAGGATGGTGGTCGTCATCACCGGTGTGTAACATAATATGAGTGATGGCCCGATGTGAATTAGTACACACGTCCAAACCACCTTCCTCTAACATTTTTCATCTCTGATAATTTTTCAGAAAAAATTATTAAAAAATATGCAACTCATTCATGTAGGTACAAAGAATTTCAAAAGTAATTTAAAAAGCTATCGGAGCCATCCGAAAACGAGATCGATATCCGCACGAAGCAATGAAAGCTCACTGTAGAGCAAAAAATTATCGTATAGATTTACATTAAATTGATGTGAAAAGGGTGAAATGAACCATTTAAAAGTTTAGCTAAGACAAGTACTTACAGGAAGAAATTTAACCTGAACATAATTCGTAGTTACAAAAACATATTTCGTAGTTACAAAAACATATTGCGTTCGCATAAGTAGGAAAATTAAAAATATGTCTCTCACCTCTAAGCATGGTGGTCGCCATCACCGGTGTGTAACATAATAAGAGTGATGGCCCGATGTGAATGAGTACACACGTCGAAACCACCTTCTTCTAACATTTTTCATCTCTGAAAATTTTTCAGAAAAAATTATTAAAAAATATGCAACTCATTCATGTAGCTACAAAGAATTTCATAAGTAATTTAAAAAGCTATCGGAGCCATCCGAAAACGTGATCGATATCCGCACGAAGCAATGAAAGCTCACTGTAGAGCAAAAAATTATCGTATAGATTTACATTAAATTGATGTGAAAAGGGTGAAATGAACCATTTAAAAGTTTAGCTAAGACAAGTACTTACAGGAAGAAATTTAACCTGAAAATAATTCGTAGTTACAAAAACATATTGCGTTCGCATAAGTAGGAAAATTAAAAATAGGTCTCTTACCTCTAAGCATGGTGGGCGCCATCACCATAGTGTATCTAATAAGAGTGATGGCCCGATGAGAATTAGTACGCACGTCGAAACCACCTTCTTCTAACATTTTTCTCCTCTCATAATTTTTCAGAAAAAATTATTAAAAATATGCAACTCATTCATGTAGCTACAAAGTATTTCATAAGTAATTAATAAATAATTCTAAATGTATAAAAATTATAAAAAACCGATTTTTTTCCTACTTTTCTCACTTCTAACTTCAAAACGATTCATTTTACTGCACCTTAAGTTCATTCCTCCTCTTGTCTTTCATTATTGATATTTCGTCTGGGTTCCTTCTCATAGCGTTTCAGCTACCGCCATATATTCCATCCTATCACAGTGAAGACCATTGGTACTCAGGAATTTATGGTAACATTGTTCACCCCTGAAACTCTCCCTTCTCTGACACACAGCGACCCTCCGAGAAAAGACTTCCCCTGTCCGCAAACTTGAGGACGCATTCGGTTTCCCGGTTGGCGGAAACTATCGAAAAGTGGTCAACCGGATCGGCTTGAACCTCTGTTGACGATGAATTCCTTTAAACACAATCTGACGCACACTTATTCCCTTCGATCGTTCGAGCAGACGTTGTTTGAGGCTACCAGCACGCTAACCAACACATTTGGCGCCAAATCCTCTTTTTGTGGATGGTGCATTTTTATCGTATGTGATTCCCTTTATAACATATATACACCGTTTTGGGACAACTTCCTCAAGCCAGGTTATAGAGCTGTCGATGGGATCAGTGCGGATGGTTTTTAAGGATTACGCTTTGCGTTTTCGAAACAATCGCATAACTGATTGCTTAGTCCAGGGGTACTAGCTTTCGGCGTTGTGACTGCCTTCGAAAGGTAATTCTTGCTTAAGCCGACCATATTACTCTTCGCAGCGGTATTTTTCGGTTTAGGAATTGTTATTCTGAATAAAGGGGTGTGCTTAGGTGTTATTTTATTTTTATTCGTTTTACCCATATGATTTCCTAGTTCCAGGTCTAAAGGTCCACTACAGTCAAAGCCTGTGACAGAGCGATAAAGCTCAGTTATTCTCAAACGAGCTTGGGTAGCTAGGATTACCCCTCGGCTATAAACTAAGCTACTCGGAACGTGACGCATGAAACTCATTTCTCAAACAGACCCGAGACTGGCTACGGCGAAATCTGCAGAGTGCTCGATAAGATTTAAGTATAATATTCTATTTCTCGTGTGCATCCTCAATCTTCTTCTTCTACGTAGCACTACAGCTCCTCTCGGTCCTTTGCTTCCTGCAAAAAGCGCTTACAACCATCTCAGCCCATTGACCGCGTCTTCCAATTAAAAAATCCGAGCAGTGTCTTCACCGACCAAGTCATACCAGTGTTTCCTCGGTTTCCCCACTGCCCTCCGCCCTTCAATTCTCCCAACGAATACCTTCTTGGGTATCCGTTATTTGTCCGTACGATTCACATGGCCAGCCCGTTGCAGCTTTCGCAGTGTTACAATCTTTGAGACCACCGGCTCGTCAAAAATTTCAACCTCAATATTATTCTGTATTTTTTTAGGCAAACTTTAATTTTTTTTCATTAAATGCCGTCGGGCCTTGCTTTGTTGTATGAACAGGCGCTTTTCGACTACTTCGAGTCATCTTCAGTGTGACACTGAAGATGACGAAGTAGTCGAAACGAGTCTGCTCACACAACAAAGCAAGGCCCAACGGCTTTTAAAGAAAAAAGAGAATTGGCCTGCGGATACCAAATAAACAAAATTATTGACTAAAATTTAATATCTTGAAATTTAAATTTATTTATATAATTACAGACACAAACTATCAAAAATAGCCAGTTCAGTAACGAGTGCCATCAAGAGCGAGGCGATTTGAAAATTGCCTCAAAAAATAATATAAACGGCAAGGATAAACCTCTAACTTTAAACGTCAGTAATCGATATTTTTAAAGTCGTAAATTTTGATTCTTTTTATATATTTAGTTGTTTAAAATAAAATATCTGAGCCTCGAAATCGATAGCTTGTTAAAAGTTCAGTACAGTATGAATTTTAAGCAAAAAAAATTGATGATCGTTTATAAGGGACTCCTATACTTCTGTAATCTCTGCAATGATGCATGTTTAGGAAATGAATCAAATGTAAAAGTGCATATCAGAGGTGCCAGTCACTCAAAGAAGGTGGAGAGTATTGTTGAAATGTATGATCCTAAAAATTGCATCTGGCTCAAAAACAAACAAACTGGGAAGAGTGTAAGTTTATCTATTTATTTGCTGTACATTATTAAACTTTTACAATTTTTAAAGCTATCAATAAACAGCGTAAATGCAACCAAGCAACAGAATATAACAGCGCAAGTAAGTAAAGCAAAATCCTAAACGTGAAAAGATGTTCACCAAAAACATTAAGAATTTCAGATCTCAATATATCAATTTGGGTATCGGAAACTTATTAAAAATCAAATACAAACTACTAAATAGTTCTAGGAAGTGGAGTAGAATGATAATTTGCGATTCATCTTATTTTGGGCGTTTCATCTGCATTTTGTGTGATTCTATAATGTTGAAAAATGGTGAACAACTGCGAAACCATATCAGAAATATATATCACATTAATAAAGTATCAAATATATTCGATATGTGTCATCCAAAATATTGTCCTGAGGGGTTAAACTTGAAAGGCGTTCAAAAGGTAAGTACTATTTTTGTGATGCCCAAAGTTTAACATTTTGTTTTAGGGCGTCAAAAGTGAAGCGAACTTAAAATCATCAAATAAATCAAACAATAAGACTGAAAAGAAAATGGATATCCATGTAAGCGAAACCATTAGAAAAAATTGTGGCATTATTTGTTTGTTATATTTTAAGGAATTTAAGCAAACTTATATCAAGTTACGCCTTGACAAGTTGATGCGTGTGCAGTATCAGTTATCTAACAATAAATGGGAGTTTATGTTGCATGAAGAAAATCAACGTTTTTTTTGTAATCTTTGTGGCAATGTACCGCTGGGAACAGAATTCAATATTAAGTCACACATTCGAGGCCGCTACCATTCAAGCCAAGTAAGAGATCTCTTAGGATTGCATCATCCGGATATATTCCCAGCTGCCTATAATAAAAAGGTGAGGAATATATGTAAGCTCCAAAAGTTGTAAGATTTAAATACAAACAAGGAAGAACCTTTTTTCAAAGATAATTTTTTTCGTAATTCAAATACATCAACAACCATAAATAAACATTTCAAAGACCATGAATCATCGATAATTCTCAACAGTTATGTGAAGTGTTGTTTTTTCTGATCGTTTTCAATATTTTCAGTAAATAAAACGAAGAGTATTATATATTAAATAATATAAACGAGTTGTTTGATATATTTACCAAATATGTATTTGGAGGTGATTCTTTCGGTGGTTTTTTTTATACTGGAAGAATTTTTACTTTCTATATAATCATACACAAAATATCTTTAGCCTATACTAATTGTTTTTATTGTCCTTTGTCAAGTTTGTTTGCGAAGGAAATATTTCAAAACAATTTCAATGATTATTTGAAGATACATGTGTATAGAATTTTTCAATATTTTAATAAATAAGACGAATTCCATCACAGCCAAAGTAAAGGCATCCAAAACCTATTTCCCCCTAACCTACCTTAACATACTCTAGTTATTTTTTATTGCCCTTTAGAGGGTTTTATACCGAACAACTAAACCGTATTAATATCAAGATTTTTGTCCGTCCGTCCGGCTGTCGACCACAACATGTTTCCTTGGGAACTACAGAGACTACCGTTATCAAAATTTGTAGATATGTTAGAAGTGATGGATTCAGGAATGTTTTGGGCTTAATAAAATTTCAGAATTTTTTTTTGTTGTTGCTAAAGGTAGTCGAGTCGGGTATTACATGAAATGTTTTTATGAGACCTTTTCAAAAAAATACAATTCAACAAATCGCACTTCACTAAACACCACGCAACTAATCAACAAATGAAAATATTTACAATCGGGGCACAGCGTTATCATTAGCCTGTCTGCGAAAATCTAGTGACACAAAGCGGATTCCTCTGAAACTAACTGAAGCCAGGCAACACAACAGTCAGTTTTTTTTTTAACAGAAAAATATTGCACTATCTTCGTATTGCATCATGAAAATTAGTTGGTCATTTAAACTGTTAATTAGGTCGTATTGTTGAAGCCAACACTTGTTTTATTTTGAAAGCTACAATTATCGCGTGAGTATAGACTACAAGCCCACCGTAAATTTTCGACCTCCCGAAACATTGTCAGTAGGGTGCTGCTATTTGAGGAAATTAGTGTTGGCTCGGTAACGTTATTTTTCCGCTGTTCAGACGACTACACCAGGAAATTAAATTTCCCATCCACAGGTGGGCTTTTCGGACTCAATATATATTTTTGTTGGGCACTTCTCTCGTTGGTAGTAGATCTCATAAAAATAGTCACCTAGAACCTACATCCGTAAAAAAAGTATGCAGGTAAAAGCCAGACAAAATTATTCAGTTTCCCACAATTTTCCATGCAGTATGCTTAAATTCATGACTAACGAGGTATGTGAAATTGCATTATTATGCATACATAGATTCGTTATGCCGTATAAATTTTCTTATTGCAAACATCTAACTTTTACCTAATATAGGAATGATAATTTCAAACCACTTCGAAATAAAAAAATAGGAATGCGACTTTATGAATCGATATTTTTTTTTTATACTTTAGCCCTACAGCCCCTTTCGGGCCCTCATTGAGAGAAAGTTAGAGTATCTCATTATCTTGATAGAATGTATTGGAACTCAAGAAGGTTATATGATCACTACCACGCTTTGATCATGTCCGCCCATCAAACTGCTTTGATATTCAACCAGTACGTCTCACAACTTATAGTCCCTCCGAAAAATCACTTGAAACAAATCCCGTTGTCACCAACGGGATTCAAATCAGGGACCTTCGGTTTACGCAGCGAGCACTCTAACCACTATGCGTACTCGAAACGTTTTTACCATCTCGTAATTTTTTTCCGTTGAAAAGAGTAGTTTTTCTTTGACAAAATTATGAACGGTGAAAATCAAGTTTCGTGTTAACATAGACCTGTTATTTGGCAATTGCTTTAGAACTCCTATGAAGCAAAATGTGAACAAAATAAACGGAACCGATTCTGAAATATTATTTAATATTTATATAACTTTTAATAACTGGCGCGTCTAAAAATTATCATTTATTTAAAAATGAACAATTAAAATCGATTAAATTGAAGAAGTATCGTAATTTTCTAATCTCAATTATATTTACCGCCGGTATTCCACGGCATCTCGATATTCTATTTGTGCTGGCTACAAACCAGTTCTTTTTCGTGTATTGCATACAATATACAATCGGAAATTAGCTTTCCAAATGGTAAAGACCCCTCATGATTGTACTCTGATTTTTCGGAGCATCATGTAAGCGTGGCGTATACTTGTTGCTTATTTCTCCTTTTCAGCACTACAGTCCCTCTCGGGCCTTCGCTTCCTGCAAATAGCGCCTCCAACTGTCTCGGTCCATTGACCGTGTCCACCAATTTCGAAATCCGTGCAGCAATGAACTGTCTTCATCGACCGAGTCAGACCAGCGTTTCCTCGGTTTTCCCACTGTTCTCCGGCCTTCAGTTCTCCCAACGAATACCTTTTTGGGTATCCGTCGTTGGTCCATATGATTCATGTGGCCAGCCCATTGCAGCTTCCGCAGTCTTACAATCGTTGAGACCTCCGGCTCGTCAAAAATTTCATACATCTCATGGTTTTATCGAATTCGCCATTGGTCCTCGTCTAGCGTCGCTCCGATGATTCGCCTCAGGACCCATCGCTCAAAGGCTTTCAATATATTTGCGGATGCTTGGGTTAGGGTCGTGTTTCACACCCATAGCATAACACAGGTCTTATCACAGATTTGTATACTTGGAGCTTTATTTTCCTATGTATGCTGCTGGTCTTCAAGATCGTCTCGACTGAATAAAATATTTTATTTGCGAGCTGTATTTCCCGGCGTATTTCGTCTCTTTCATTACCCGTTTTCGTTATTTTGGCGCCTAAATACACGAATTCGCTTACATTTTCGATACTGTATTCGCCAAGTGTGATATTTTGTGTATTTGAGGTATTTTTCCTCGACTGCGTCATGAGCTTTGTTTCATTTTCGTTGATTTGTAGCCCTACTAGTTTTGCTTCGCTGTCGAGTTTCAGAAAGAGTTCTTTGGCAGTTATTAAGACCGTAACAAAATGATGTCGTCCGCGTAGGCTACTACTTGGCTCGATTTGTATAGTAATGTACCTCGCGTATCGAGAGGTAGCTTCCTTATGACGTACTCCAGAGCCAAATTGAATAGCAATGGGGCCAGCCCAGGTCGTCAACGGCATTGTCATTTTGGTAAGACGCACTAATTTCGGTGGGATGCTAAAGCAAAGCATTATTTGGTACAGTACGTGACGATCAATACTGTCGTATGCTTGCTTGAAGTCAACGAAACGTGTACGTCTATATTGAACTCCCAGCATTTTTCAAGTACCTGCTTGACTGAATAATTAGTCTATCGTCGATCTACCTGCACTAAAACCACCTTGATACTCTCCAATAATACTGTTGGCGTATGATCCGGTTTTATTTTCCAAGATGTTAGAAAATATTTTATACGCCGTACAAAGTAGTGATATGCCTCTATGATTATCGCACTTTAGCTTGTCACCTTTTTTGTGGATAGGGAATATAAATAATTGTTGCCAAATGTGCTGGATGACTTTGTGAATAGCTTTATGAACACTACTGCCACCATGTTTGATGAGCTCCACTGGAACTCATCGATGTCCGGCGCTTTATTATTCTTTTGGGCTTTGATGATGGAACAAACTTCGTCCAGAGTTGATGGGGCCAATGGAAGCTTGCTGCTTGTAACGTATGTTTTAAAGTCGGACAGAGCCTGTGTTTTGATCGATTCAATTATATAATATATTTTTATATTGTATACTTTAATTAGAAGTTCTATTGTATTTTTTTTATTATCGTATGTCGGGTTTCGGGGAAAACCCCATAATTTCAAATTCTGGCTACGAAAATATTTGCGAGTACTGAGCGATTCTATTAATAAATTAAAGAATTCGATGAGGAATATTTCAAGTTATTGTATTCAAGCAACAATATAGAAATAAACAATCACAAAGACGTAGAAAAAAAATACAGAAAGTGGCATTGAAGATTCTGATACTGAAGAAGATTAATTATTTTTCCTGCTTCTCTGCAAATGTTACAAATAATATAATGATAAAAAAATTCTATATAATGAAAATAAACTGCAATTGATAATACACCAATTACGACTGAGAAACGATAATTGTAGTCGATTAAAGTAATGAATATTTTCTAATAGTGACCCGCTAAATATTTTTGAATAGATCCACATTTTACCTCTTTCCGACGAGTTTATCATCTTTTTTACATCTTAATTTAAGTTCTAAAACAGTTATCTCAAAACAAATTATCTTCTTCTTCAGAGTCCCTCTCGGGCCTTCGCTTCCTGCAAATAGCCATTGACCGCGTCCTCCAATTTCGAAATTCAAGCAGCGATGAACTGTCTTCGTCGACCAAAGTCAGACCAGCGATATCTCGGTTTTCCCACTGGTCTCCGACCTTCAGTTCTCCTAATGAATACCTTTTTGGGTATCCGTTATTCGTCCATACGATTCATATGTCCATCCCATTGCAGCTTCCGCAGTCTTACAATCGTTGAGACCTCCGGTTCGTCAACAATTTCATACAGCTCATGGTTGTATCGAATCCGCCATTAGTCCCCGTCTAGATTCACTCCGATTATTCGCCTCAGGACCCATCGTTCAAAGGCCTTCAATATATTTGCGGATGCTTAGGTTAGGGTCCATGTTTCACACCCATAGCATACCACAGGTCTTATCAAAGATTTGTATACTTGGAGCTTTGTTTTCCTGTGGATGCAGCTGGTCTTCAAGATCGTCAAAACAAAACAAACACAAATTATAGTTTATTCTATTTATTTTCTTTTTACAAATATTTAATTCTTAGAACTACATTCGGTAAATTTTGGGCAGCAGCTGAAAATTTAGAGGAATATACAGTCCGGCACCACGAAAATGGATGGTTTGATAGAAGTCTCAAGCTGCGCTGCAGAAAAGGATAATGCGTACTAACTTTACATAGCACTACGAGTAGAAGGAAGTAGATAAGGATCTTCGGTAATAAACGACAATCTTTTAACAATAGCATAAACTAAAATAAATCCCGTCAAGCGTATAAAGTATTGAGGCATATAAAGTAAACCACGTACCATCATATGTGGGGACGCTGATAGACGCATTAAAGTAGTTCAGAACTGTGAGCAAGTGGTGAGTGACAGTGCCTCAGCGTGCCCTCAATATTGGATTAAGGTCGGCAGCAGGAAGAAAAATATGAAGCACTAAGATGGTTAATAAGGCATTCTTTATGGTACTTTCAATTCTGAAACCCAAATACGTTCACAGTACAATAAAGCTTCACATCTATCAAAAACAATTAGGCCTATCTTTTGCTATTGAAACGAAAAGTTGATGTCGATTCAGTCATCAGAAAATGCCCTAGAACCCATTGAAGGGAGGAAAAAATTGCAAAAAATCTTCGGTCTAGTAGGTAAAGGAGATGAATGGCGAATACGATAAAAATCTAGTTTTATAAGTTATATGATGAGTCAGGAACCTCGACCGTAATAGAAGAACTGCAATGAATTGGCATTTTCGAAGTAATAAGTGTCCATTTCGTCCCTAAACTGGCGATGGAAAGACTATCGGTCGGCACAAGACCAGTCGGAAACCAAGCAAACACTGTGCTTCGTTAAGTATTTGAGAACAAACCTTAGGATTTTGTGTTCAGAAAAATAAGGCCGTTGGAGCGTGATTTTCCTCTTTATCAGAGAGGCAATAGTTATAGTACTTAGCGGAATATTTCATGCTCTTCTCTTGCTCCTGTATTAAATTTTCATACTTCTGCACATTGACTTCGATTGATTCTCTTCAGTATATGGTTCAAGTCACGTCGATTAAAACAAACTTGTTTGTAATTCTCCTGCGGAACCATAAGCCGAACCGGCTGTGAAATGTACTGATTCTACGTCAGGTAGTAATCACACAGTCAAGCGTGAAACGGGACATATCACCTCTGTAGTGATTTTGTGTAGATAGAAATATCCGTTAAGAACTTACAGTGATGACCTGCTACCTCAGAGAGCCAAATATTTGTGTCCACTGGAATCGACTTGGTCCAGGGATACGTGTATGCGCTGGCAGGCTATCGTCTGTTGTGTCATGGGGCGGGTTCTTTCTTCTAGCACCGAGTCCCACTAAAAATTGTTTTTCACATACACGAATTCGAAGAGTAACAACAAAAAGGGAAGCTACCTACCTGTCCTATTCACCTGCACGCTGTCAGCGATGCGACCTCGTCCTTGCCCAGAAAACTGATAATCCACAATAAGAAGTGGAGCATCCTGATAGGATTGGTGCCCCCCCGCACCCCTCCCAGCCGGACCTAAGGTCGCGATGTTACGAGTCAGCATGCGAGGATTCTCCATCCCGGCGAGAATCCCTACAACAAACAAAAACGAAAGCCCGATGGCTGGGTGAGTTTTAGTAATCGAGCAGCCCGTACATGCGAACTGCTCCAAAAACTCTTGAAGAAGGAGAAACAAAACATAGAAAACACAAATATTTAAGGGCATGTTCACTTTTGGTGGGAGAACCCTTGTCAGAATTTTGATTGCTACATTTTATCCGTAAATAAGTGGGAGATTATTGCCAAAACTAAATATTTAATCATTCATGCGATACAGTGTTATATACTTGATGTTTTGTGTGCAGTCAAAAAAGCAGAAATTAAACAAATGAAACTAGATAAACACTCTTAATTGTAACCAAAATAATCTCTCAATACTTACGAGTAGAAAGGCTGGAACAGGACCCGTTTGACGTCTCAGCATCTATAGAACGTCTCACTTGGCGTACTAATAATGAAATTGGTGAAGACACTTTTGATCCTGATGTCCTATACGAGACATTTGCTCAAACAATCAAATATTTGAAGTTACTTTAAGAAAAACAACAGAAGAAAGTTGAACGTCTTGAGGAAAACTTAGAAGATCAGAAGGTATTTGCTAATGAAATTATGAAACTTAGAAGGTCAGAAGGTATTTGCTAA
The DNA here is from genome assembly GCA_963969285.1 of Odontomyia ornata. Classification (NCBI taxonomy): domain Eukaryota; kingdom Metazoa; phylum Arthropoda; class Insecta; order Diptera; family Stratiomyidae; genus Odontomyia; species Odontomyia ornata. The sequence goes on along the minus strand of OZ017742.1, from coordinate 139,989,673 downwards.
TGAAATTATTTGTGAGCAATTAGAAAATGTTAACACGCCGCGGAGTAGGACAGTCGAGGCTCAATGTCTTTTGAATCACATGCCCGAATTCCTTCGAACAGAACCAATTTTAAACGATGTTTTCACTGACAAAACCAGGTTATATGGAGCTGCCGATATTATTAAAAAACTGTATCTTATTGCACAAGATCTTCCATCTGATAAGTTTGGTGAAGCAAACAGGAAAATTGACGCTAAATATGATGAAATAGGACGAGGCCAAATCGAAGAATATGCAGCTGCCCAAAAGACTGAAGACACAGAAAAAATGAACAAAGAATTCCATTATATTGTCACAATTCAAAGTATATTCACAATGTTTTGATGCGTATATTAAGCAAAGCCAAATGACATCATATGGTGGCAAATATATTTTCGTCGGTATCGTGTGGATATGCCTCACCATTATGAAATAATTAAAAAAGTTTTTTCATGCCCGGATCAGGTAATGCCTTGCTTCATTTTAAACATGTACCAGTTAAAACTGAATCAATTTGCACAAACAAAATTAGATAATAGAAAAGATGACGATGACTATTTAAGAACCCTTTACGAAATGTATTCCAGGACTACAAAACTTTCAACAAGAGTTTCTGGTTAGCGTAGATGACGACCGACCTTCAATCAAAATAAGAGCGAATATATTGCCAAAGGTCATTTGTCTTCTTATATGGAAGTAGAAATGAGATGTCTCAATACAACATGCAGTAATGAATCGAAAAAGTATTACGAAGGCAAAAAGCATCAAAAGAAGCAAACGGAAAGATTTCTAGAACTTCGCCGAGGTATGCAATTGATGATAGGAATCAGAGCACACATAAATATTGCTCACATTGAAGATTATGGTGATTTCATCGACCTCAATGAACTGTTCCGCTGCTCGAATGCCTCTTGGGAACGTCGATATTCTACTCTTATAAGCATCCAACCTGAACATAAATATTTTTGTAGTGTTGTCCTTACGCTGGCGCGAAGAACCCTTCCCATGACACCGCAGAAAACTAGCTGCCAGCACACGTACGCGTCATAAGGCAAGATCATTCCAGCGATGCTCATAATCTTAGCTCGCTGAGGGAGTTATCATCGCTGCTATCCTTCACGGACTTTTATAAACCAACTTAACCACTACGGAAAGAACGTGCTTTGCCAGCGATGGGGGTTTCTACCCGGTCCTGACCGATGTGCGGAGTTTAGTTTAGTTAATAGTTATTATTTTTATTCCATTAACATCACCCCTGTTTTTATGTATTGAATTGAAAGGGCATTTTGATTCGGCTTATTCATAATAATCACCTTTTGGATTTTGTTTTCATTTCGTTTTTTAAGGAATTAGACCTCTTTTTATTCACCTATTTCATGAAGCGCAAACGCTATTTCCGAGTCAACACAGTCAGTTGTGAGAAGCGCGAACATAAATAAGGTGTTGTTTTGTTTTACTTCTTATATAACCATTACGCCAGAACTCTTGCACAAAAATAATAATCAACATCATCGAAAGATAAATTATCTTTCGATGGTCGAAGCCTAAGTAGTTGGCTAAGGAAAGGAAAGCAATCACGCAAGGAAATCAAATTAGTATGTGGTTGACGATAAATTCTGGTCTCTCCTCCGATTTTAGTACCCAGGATCCTGCTTAGTATTTCGATTAATGGGGGGAGTCTTTGCTTTCAGGCTAAGTAGTTGCACTATTTATATATGAACTAAACGACTGCTATGTGTTAATTGTAAACTTAAAATTACCAGTTGAAATAATTATATTTTTCTTCATTTTTATCAAAACTTTATAATCTAAAATAAATATTATTTCAAATACTCAGGAATTAATTAATTATCCGCAGCATCATTGTAAGCAGAATCGGTTGTCATAGAAAAATTTTAGGACAAAGATCACAACAGAAAATCGAAAATCAAACCTCTAATTTAAAATGTTGGTATCGAAAATCAAAGCTCTGATTTAAAATGGCGGTAGGTGAAAGGTCAGAATGTAGTCTGTGTGGTCTAGTGGTTAGAGCATGAACGCATAAGCCGAAGATCCCAGGCTCAAATCTCGTTGGGAACAACGTGATTTAGTTCAGGGGATTTTTCGGACAGACTATGAGCGTTCACTCACTGGTGATATGTACTGATTTAATCAGATCATATCATAGCTGAGGAGGCACACGGGAGCATGGTATTGACCAAACCAACTTCCAAAAAAATCAATACGGTCATGAAAATGAGAACTCTTAACTATCTCTAAGCGAAGGCCCGAGAGGGGCTGTAGTGTTACAAAGAAGAAGAAGAAAGGTCAGAAAACAAGCAATTCATTATTGTAGTTGCTATCATACCGCCCAACTAATTGATAAAACTTTGTGATATGTTAGAAAACAAAAATTTCTAGGCAAAAAAAAGTTGCAAGGGCAACTCGCAAATTTGAAAATATAGGCTGATCAAATTCTCAAAGTTTGGAATGTTTAGTCGATTTATACAAAACTTTATCAATTTTTGTAGTCCTCTGATGGCCAAGTATCTCGACGAATTTCATGAAACTTAGTATTAATGTGTTAAGTTTCAGCCTGAATCGTAGTTAGTTTTAAAGGATATTGAGTTAAGCTGACAATATGATTAAACCGGATGTTTATAAAAAAAAAGTCGAATATTTAAAACGTAATATTTTATACAAAACTCTGTCATTTCTGTTAAGCCACATTAAGTTCTGATTTAAATGAAACTCAGCACATGAGTTAATCAGATAGACGGATAAATATTTTATTGAGTCTTTTTACGTGGATACATTTTTAACATGATAAGAAGGTACATAGCTTGTCAACGGCACTATAGTCAAACAGCAATTATTACAAGATTCGCTCGTAACCAATCCAATGTGATTGAAATATAAATAAAAATAGTATAAAATCAGTGCTCAATGGCTTATAAATTGAAAAATACAATTAAAAAAATTTTTTTTCTTGAAAAGCCGTCGGGCCTTGCTTCGTTGTCATATGTTTCGACTCCTTTGAGTCATCTTCAGTGTCGAAAAGATGCGTAGAAGAAAATGACTATATACGTGTAGGATGGTCTAATTAAGTCTAATTTAGTACCTACCTGCTTAACCCATCCTACACCTATATAAAGTCATTTCCTTCCACACAACTTTTAGACACTGAATATGACTCAAAAGATTCGAAACGTGTCTGCTCACACAACAAAGCAAGACCCGACAGCTTTTCAACAAAAGAGAGAATTGGCCTGCGGGTATCAAATAAACAAAATAATTAACTAACAATTATTTGCAATAAGCAACAAGAAAGGAATTTACATACGATAAGATAGTTAACAATAATAATTAACATAATAAAATAAGTAAATGAAACCAGATGCCAGTGTTAACGTATACTTAAAAAGTTTAAGAAATGGTATTTATAGTAAAACAATGAATAAAAGAGGAAGAAATAAATAAAATCTAAGAACTAAATTATTAACTATGATCAAATGCGTAATATTCAATACCCAGTGCCTAAAATATTGGCTTATGTGTATCTAATGAGGAAGAAGTAATTAATGAGGAATTATCTAAGTAATTTGATAGGTGAGATATAGCGATTAACATTATATATAAATAATTCGCTTACAACTGGGTCAGGATGAGAACCCCAAGAGGTTAAGCACTTCATACTTTGCTCGCTCATGAAAATAGCATTGGTCTGATATTGGTCTCATCATGAAGTATATTGTTTCTGAAATGCTTTTTTGTTTTGCCTTCTGTATTTCGATAAGCATTTTCTAAAGATTTCGCGTTCAAAAATTTGAATTTCATCAGCAACAGTTGAAGAAACAGAATGCGAAATAGGAAAACAATAGGTAATAATTGGACGAATAAGAGTATTGTACATTAAAAGTTTAGTGCTGCAACTTACAGATTTACTTGAAAGAAGTGGTGACAATGCTACATATGCACCAACTGCTTTTCTCAGAATGGACCGAACATGGTAATTAAATTTTAGCCTATGATATGAATGAACGCCTAAATATTATATTGATGTGTTGAAAGGAATATTGTGACCATCAAATGAAAGAGAGAGTAATTTACTTTCAGCTAGAGCATTTCTATGATCTTTCCCATAAGCATTACGAAAGGAAATGAACTCACATTCTTCAGGGTTAATTTTCAGATCCCAATCAAATATATTGCTTTTTAGTACTAGAAGATGAAAATTGATTCGAATCGAATCCCTTTTCAAGATTAATTGTACATGCCACTGTAACTTCTTTGTTTCGTAAACTAGAAGAAATTTTATCATGAACGGATAAGATTACATGTTCAGTAGAAATTTTGCTCAATAGGAATGATGAAGTTTGGAAAATATTTTAAAAGATCGCTGAATAATTTTTTCAACAATTGTAGTGAATTGAGTGTATATAAAATGCCTGTGAAGGATTGCAGCGATGGTCTGCTGCCTCGGCGAAAGCGGATGGTGGGATCCGCCGAGGTTGGCCTTGTCTGAGGACGCGTGAATGCTCTGGCTGTGTCGTGGGCTGGTTTCTTTCCCCCAGCACAAGAACCCACCACAAAAGAAATTTCTCATTCACGAATTGAAAGGGTTCGAACGAATATCGACCGAAATCGAGAATGAGGTAACCTTCTTCTTCTTCTTAGCACTACAGCCCCTCTCGGGCCTTCGCTTCCTGCAAATAGTGCCTCCAACTGTCTGGGTCCGTTGACCGCGTCTTCCAGTTACGAAATCCGAGCAGCGATGAACTGTCTTCGTCGACCGAGTCAGACCAGCGTTTCCTCGGTTTCCCCACTGGTCTCCAGCCTTCAGTTCTCCCAACGACTACCTTCTTGGGTATCCGTTGTTCGTCCATACGACTCATGAGGTAACCTACTAAGGGTCAAAAATTTCTGACTCAAAGGACAAACAGGACCTGGAGAAAACAGACCGACTTAAAAGGAGTTCGTCGTTACCGAGAGAGTGGGACATCTAGGTGGAAGCATCCTCCCAACCGGATCAGGATCCAAATGTAAGCGTGGCCATTTTTCCCAACTAAGTGAAAAACTCACAAACATAATTTGAATGAAAAATATAAACGTGGCAAATTTATGTCATAGTATTATGTGAGGGAATCACATAACCCTATGCCATAAATAGGCACGCGAGCGGAAGGCCAGCTTAGCCGGGCAAGAGTCCCTGTAATGCTTCAAAAGGGGTGAGCTCGCCCGATGGCTAGCTCATTATAGTGGAAGGGCCAGCCAACGTGGCGGGTCCCATACCCAGTCAGGTTTAACGAAAGAGAAAGACCGAGTTTCAAATTTAGCAATTCATTTTTTTTTACTTTTTATCAAACTTTAAATCTTAAAAAAATTAAAATAATAATTACGATAAAGCAAACTATGCATATAACTATAAGTCTCAAAAGATTCTTCTCAATCAATTTATAAACATTATAATGAGGCTATTATTCAAAAAAAAAGAATAGAAGTCAAGAACAAAACTACTTTAAATATTATTTTTAACATAAAGCAAAACTTAATTAAAACGATGCTAACTTAAATCATATATTCAAGTATTTATTACAATCGAGCTTGTTGGAAATCAAAGGAAAAATAAATAATTAAAAATTATCATGCAAAATCGTTGTTATAAAATTTTAGAAAAACTTCAAATTGTTTTAAGGATTAAATTCACACATGCGTTATGATATGCAACAAAACCAAAAGGGTACTCACCCTACATCCTCGCCGGACGCCCGCTGATGATGTGGATGATGCCTGAAATCTTTAAAATTAGAGGAAATGGTGCGGAAAATTCCAAATTACACTTATGCACTGAATATAGGACAACTCCTTTAATCAGATATGACATCGGGACAAGCTGGTTTGGGTCAACTACATCGGCAAGTGGTTCCATTATAGCTACTTTTCGAATAGAATTCATCTCATTAAATTGTTTTCCTTTAACTCCTTGAGTCTTTGGCCCCTTAAAGTTTGAATATCGTCGATGTTTAAATTGTACAATTTATCAATCTCTTCGTCCAATTGTTCTTTTTTCACATGCGAAGCGACTATCATCCAACTTTTATGGAACATCTGTTTTATGAATAAAATCGCGCCTGGTTGTCGTAAAATGTTCTACTTAGCAAAGTTAAACCGTTCTTTAAATCCGCCGGTATCGTCCGTTCTTGTTGCCTCCTCGTTCGTTCCGCCTAACGCGCAATCTGCGAAAGTTGCTGGCTTAGGTGAAAGAGAAAAGAAAAGAAAATAGCAGAAAGTTCGTTGGGCTCGCGCGACGGTATTTTATTTTCATACACCTCAAACTAATTATTTAACTGAAATCTTCAATTTCAGTACGAACAAAGTTCCACCATCTGGAAACATCTTCCCATTTCCTTTTAGCCACTTATCTCTTGCGAACACACCGTATCCAACCTTGGTTCGTAAAATAAACAGTATCCCATTCATTCAGATATTATATCAATCTTCTCAATCCCATCCGGCATTTCCACGTCCTTGACTTTTCCTACTTAAATCAACGAAAACAAAATATTGCGAACGCTGGCAACTCCTACTAGAATTGAGCTCATCAGATAACCAAGCAGCTTTAACTTTGGAATGTCGTTGCAGTTGTTTCCTGATTTCTTATTCTTCTTTGGGGACCTGATTATTTCTGGGGGAGAAACCTTTGCACACCCAAACAAAAACACTTCCACCATACATGTTGATGAGTAATTGAGTTTCATTCCACTTTTCGCTAATTGCACAATAGATATAGATATTACTCATTAACAAAAGTACATACGTATTTTCTTTTTAATTCATTTTATTCGGAGCGAAGCAGAACGTTCTTCATTTTGCACTCGCGAAAAATCAAACTTTCTTCCCCGTTTTCCTCGAAATCCCTTCGCGTAAGGAAATTTTCGTGGCGCACGTAGCTTAGCCGTCGAAAATTCGACAATCCAGTCGACCCATCTTTCCGATGTGGCGATAAAAATCCGACTCCCCTTCTGTTGTCAGTCGTCCCGTCCGGTCTGTCGCACCGGGACTCGACGAGCAGCCGTTCATTCAGCTGCACAGCTTGCCTTCGCCAATGCAATACGTGCATGTGCAGTGGGAAAAGGTGTTGCCATATCCGAATTTCAATTGTAGATTTGAATCATGAAATTAATGAAAAATAATATGTGTAGAAAAATTTGAATAATAATAGAAAAAGATAAATATCATAAAGAATATGATTATAAAGAAACCTTCAAATTTAATATAGGGAAAAAAGATGATATAAAATTTATATTTCTAAAAAAATATTTTATGATTTATAACTATAAATTGAAATACTTAAATTTTCAAATTTGCAATAAAAATTCCGGATAAGTGTTATGCCAGTTTTCGAGCAGTTTGCTTAGGCGACTGCTCGATAACTACAGAATTTTGCCTTGGTTCGAAAGAAGAGAGATTGATCTCAATTTCTTAATATTGATTTTGGCAAAGGAACTAATGTAATTACTTTCCAAGCAGATAGAAAGTAACCATTATTAATGCAATTATTTGCAATTACGGCAAGAGGTCTAGAAATTGAGGTGCTACATTTCCTGATTACTAAGTTCGGAATGCCATCTGGACCAAAAGATTTTCTATTATTCAAATTTACTATTATAGATTGGATTTCATCAAAACTAGTGAAAAAATTACGAGAATTTAAGCAAGTGGGATGTGAGGAGCGATTATTAAGAGAGGATATTGTCAAAAAAGATCCTTCAAAACCCAAACTAAATGAACTGACTTTACTCTCTACAAGTTCTTTTAAAGCATTGTTAGCAGAAGGCGCAAACGTTCAATTTTTCACCTATCGCAACATATAATTGTTAGTTAAAACTAATAGGATTCCTGCAAATATTCCAATCATTTGATAACCGGCCAGTCAAGTTATTTATATCTTTAAAAACATGTGAGGATGGCTTCATAGAAGAAAGTCGTAGTTTGTACGCCGAATTCAATTCAAGATAATTTTTCTTATGCAATTAATTTGTGAACGAAAGAGAATATACTGCGGAATTACTCTTTTGTAATTTTGGTGATTTTTATGAAAATATGTAAAATGGCTGATGCTCAAAGTGTGATGCAATTGTAGAATCTCTTATATAAATCAGTTCATGCACTTGAATGTGGCGGCTAATAAAAGTTTGAAGGTCGGCAAAAGTTACGGTTTCCGTTCGATTATACTATACTTAATAATAATTTTTTAATGTTAATATTTTGAAAGTGTTTTTGAAAAAGTTTGCGGCTGTTCCAATAAATAAATTTCAGATATTCAGATATTCTAGTGGCGTGCAGACCTATTTGCTGATCGAAATCTGACGGAATTTAGGTGAATTTACCTTTCCGGCTGGCGGTATCAATAGAGATATCACCGATAAGACTTAAAAAATATATTAAACCAATTTCGTGACGCGAAACAATCTTTCCTTGCATTTAATTATCAATGAAAAGTTATATACGTTGTTAATTTGATGTTTCGACTGGCTTTACTATGCAGAAATCCTTAGAAATTTTTTTTATAAACTTGATACAAAGGGTCTTGTAAAAAAAGCACAACTAAAAACACATCAAGCAAAGTGGCAAAGGAACTAACCAAATTGTTTATTGAAAATTAATGAGCTTTAGATATACATAATAAATATAATTGTTGAATATTTCTAGGAAGAAGAATCGCAAATTTCAAATGAAGAATCAGACTCAGAACTTGAGGTACGTTTCAAATATCTACTTTTGATCCATTAACTATTTGCATACAATTACAAATCTTAGGTGCATTGATAAAATCAATCAGTCAATGTAACAGAACCAAACAAAAAAATGAAATCAAGAAGATACATACATCAAGATTCTTTTAAACTTATTTGAAAACTAGCTTAACGTCTTCAAAGTGTTTTTCTCTAATCACGATTTTATGCATTTACGAGAAGATCTAGAAATGAAGGTAGAAAATCATATACAGTGCCGAGAAAAAATGATGCAAAAAGATGAAAATGCACAAAATTTCAACTTTGATATCTTATTTTAAACCTCTCAAAAGTAATATCGGCAAATTTGATAGTTCATAGCATAGTCCTATGTGTCCAAGACAATATTGCAACATGGTTTTCCTAAAAAACTGTTTTTAAAAGTTTGTATGCACTGCCAGATGAATTTCTGACGCAAACCAAACCGAGAAAAAGTGATGCAATAATTCGTTTTTACTGTAAATGCGTAATTTCACTGGCAAATGCAGTCTGTGTTGAGTAGTGCATGTAGATGTAAATAAATGTTTGAGGTGATAAGAAGAAAACATTCATAAATAAAAGAAGTATATGAATATTTTGATATAGTTTTCCATGAATATTATTATTTGATCAATTTTCAGCCCGTCAACATGAGAAAAAAGACAACTTTGGAGGAAAGAAAAATCATTTTGAGACTCCATAACCAGACCGTTGCATACAAGGAGATTGCGTCTATTGTCAACAGACCAATTTCAACAGTTTGGAGGATTATTGACAGATTCTGCAAAAATAAAAGCTTAGAAAACAAAAAGCGCTGTGGAAGGAAGAAAATATTATCAGAACGTGATATGAGAGTAATCGAACGTGAAATCAAGAAAGATTCTTTCATACCGGCAACGAAAATCAACGCAACATTAAAGTCTGTTTACAAAAAAGATGTTGGCGTTCATAAAGTGCGAAATTATTTAAGAAAATCGGGTTACCGGTGTTGTGTTCCACGAAAGAAATTTTTTGTTAGTGCGGTATATCGTGGAAAAAGATTGGATTTCGCGAAAGAACATTTGAATAAGGATGTAGAATTTTGAAAACGCGTCTTATTTACGGAGGAAAGCAAATTCAATGTGATTTCTCACGATGGACGAGCAAAAGTGCGTAGAAAGCCGCGTACGGAGCTAGACACGAAGAAATATGATAAGAACTGTAAAGCATGGTGGTGGTTCTATTTGAGTGTGGGGATGTATGGCTTTCAATGGAGTTGGCGAACTTCATATTATAGAAGAAAAAACGATGGATCACAAAGTCTACATAGATATATTAAAGAATAGACTTGCACCCCGTGTGGAAAAGTTGAACTTAGGATCAAACTACATCTTCATGCAAGACAATGATCCCAAACATACTGTCGCGTGTTATCTGGTTCGCGGCCTATAATTTTAACGTTCCGGGAAAGTGAAAACGCAATGTCTTTTAATTTGAGTTAAAAGAGTTTATTTAATAAAATGCACAATAATCGGTTAACACTTTCACTAATTTTAATTTTCACTATTAAGATTCTAACACTTGTCCATAAATTTATTATCGCAATTGTCTTCTAAATCACTTCACTATTACGAAACACACTTTTCTTTCGCACTTCTTGTCGCGGTTGAATGAATGATGATCCCCCCATTCATTCAGCTCGCCTTTATATAGGGTCTCTACCTATTCACCCATTTCTCGTTTATTGGCGAATGTTCTACCGAGAGGTACCTGGTAGATTCGAGCAAATTCATGAATGGAGTGACGTCACTTGCAGATGTTGATCATGCTTGTTGGGTTCTCGTGGTTTCGAGTGAATTCGTGTTCTTCATTGTTGTGAAAACAATTACGACAGTAGCTCGCAGAATTATTTGTACATGTAACACTGCCCCCACCTCAGTTCTTTTCGCCCCGAAAAGATGTGTCGCCAGTTGTAGTCAATTCTCCCTGGATGTAATATGGGGCAAGACGGTCTAGATGCACGATTTTCATTTTGGCTCTCGGTTTACGGTGTTCCTGTATGCGATATACGACGTCGTTGATTCGCTTTGTGACTCGGTATGGTCCCTCCCAGTTATGTTGCAACTTTGGAGACCTACCCTTTCGCCGTTGCGGGTTATATAGCCACACCAAGTCATCTTGCTGGAAGCCAGTAGAATTAGCCTTTAGATCATACCTGGTCTTCATGCGGTCAGTAGCCGATTCGAGGTGTTTTCGCACTGTCCGATGTATCTGGTTCAACCGTTGTCTTAGATCACTTGCGTACTCCGAGATCGTTTGGGGTTCCTCGGGGGGTGTTCCAAACTTTATATCAGCTGGCAGACGAATAGTCTTTCCAAAAATGACTTTTGGCTGGGGCTTGGCCCGTCGATGCATGTTCGGCAGCTCTGTACGCCATCAAAAATAGTGGGATATGTCGGTCCCAGTCCCTTCGGTTCTCGTCAACCATCTTGGCAAGGTGTTTATTGAGCGTGCCGTTGAAACGTTCGACCATTCCATCGGATTGGGGATGCAGCGGTGTTGTCCTCGTTTTCCGTATTCCGAGCAGCTCGCACATTTCGCCAAAAACTAGTGACTCAAAGTTTCGGCCTTGATCCGAATGTAATTCGCAAGGTACGCCGTACCTACTGACCCAATTTAACACTAGCTGTTCGGCTACGGTAGTTGCTTCCTGGTTGGGAATGGGGTAGACCTCGGGCCACTTGCTGAAATAATCGGCTACAACCAGCGTATATCGATTTCCCCATTCGGATTCAGGAAAGGGTCCTGCGATGTCAACAGCAATCCTTTCGAATGAAACGCCCACGTTATAGGTTTGCATTTGTCCTCTCAGTCGTCGCTTTGGGCCTTTGACGGAAGCGCAAATTGTGCATCTGCGACACCAGTCCTCTACGTCTTCTCGAGCGTGGAGCCAGTAGAACCGTTCCCGCAATTTCGCTAAGGTCTTGTTAACACCAAGGTGGCCTCCCGAGGATCCTTCATGCATTTCCTTAACCACATCGTGGATTCGGCTTTTGGGAAGTATAGTTTGCATCCTATAGGAGCTGCCATCCGCCGTTTCCCATTTTCGCTTGAGTACGCCACCCTCCACCTGAAGGGAGTTCCATTGTGCCCAATAGCTTTTCAGGGTGGCGCCATGCATTGAAACGTCTTTCCACTCAGGTCGCCCAGTCGTCTCCTTCCATACGAGCAATGGTCCGATGTCTTCATCGGCTAACTGGGCGTTTCGAATCTCCTCCGATGACCAACCTTCATCGAATTCCGCCGTTATCAATCGCAGATCAAAAGGCGGTTCCTTTTCCTCAATCCATCGGCAATGCTTGCAGTTAGCTGGACATGGACGGCGGGATAGGGCGTCAGCATTTCCATGAACTCCGCCCTTCCGATGAACAATTTCGTAGTCGTATGACTGCAATCTTTCGATCCATCTCGCAACTTGTCCCTCGGGGTTTTTGAAGTTGAGCAGCCATCTCAGTGATGCATGGTCCGTTCGAAGAACAAATTTCTGGCCATATAGATACTTGTGGAACTGCATGGTGGCCTCTATTATAGCCAATAGCTCCTTCCTGGTCACGCAGTAATTCCTCTCACTTTTTGAGAGAACTCGACTGTAATAAGAGAGGACGTTGCTTGCATCGGTGTCAACTACAAACATTTTTCCGGGTTTCGGATACGCCAGCACGGGTGATTCACACAGCTTTTCCTTCAGGGTCTCAAAGGCTGTCTGGCATTGTTCATTCCAGACATACGGACGATTTTTTCTCGGTTAGCTGATGGAGACACTTAGCTATTTTGGCAAAGTCTTTGACGAATCTTCGATAGTAGGTCGCCAGACCCAGAAAACTTCGTAGTTGGCGCTTGTTGTTTGGTGTTGGCCAGCTTTTCACGGCTTCAATTTTCTCAGGGTCTGTTTTGACCCCTTCTGCTGATACGACGTGTCCCAGGTATTTTACTTCATCTGCGAAAAGAGTACACTTCTCGGGACTAAGTTTCAAATTAGCCAGTCGCAATCGGGAGAAAACCTCTTCTAAGTTCCGCACATGCTCTTCGAACGTTCTACCGATGACGATGATGTCATCTAGGTATACCAAGCAGGTTTTCCAGGTTAGACCACGTAGCACATATTCCATCAAGCGTTCGAAAGTGGCTGGAGCATTGCAAAGCCCAAACGGCATCACAACAAATTGCCACAATCCGGTACCAACTGAAAATGTGGTCTTCTCTCGGTCCTTCTTGTCAATTTCTACCTGCCAGTAGCCACTCTTGAGATCGAGTGTAGAAAACCATTTTGCGTCGGCTAAAGTGTCCATGATGTCATCGATGCGTGGGAGTGGGTAACTATCTTTCTTAGTGACGTCGTTAAGCTGCCTATAGTCGACACAAAAGCGAGTGCTACCATCCTTTTTCTTGACTAGAACTACAGGCGCGGCCCATGGACTGACAGAAGGTTCAATAACGCCTTGTTTTTCCATGTCCGAGATCAGCGCGCTCACTTCTCCTTGTTTGGCTATAGGGAGACGTCTCGGTGCTTGTCGAATCGGCTTGGCTCCCTGTGTATCTATGACGTGAGTTACCATACTCGTTCGGCCTTGGTCATCCGGGCTTGTTGAGAAGATGTCACTATACTTGGTGACCAGATGAGAGGCTCGTTTGAATAGCTGCACAGGCAATTTGACCTGCTTCAATATTGCAGACGTGGATTCCCGGGCTTTGTCTGTGTCTTGCCTCCCTTTCCAATGATGGTCGTGAGTAGCTTCTAAAGAGGTGATGGTGGAAACAGGCTGGCAGCTGCCGATGACTTCTCCCGCTTTGATGCTCGTAGTTGAGTCTGCGGTGTTAAGGACTCTAACCGGCACATATCCGTTCCTTAAAGATCTTACAAGGCATCGTCCTACAATCAAACTGCGTAATGCGGACGTCTTCGTTGGCTCTATCAGATAAGATCGGTGGTCTCCAGAATCACCATCAAGCTTGGCCCATACAATGCTTTCGGAAGAATTCGGTACATCCGTGTCAGTACATACCACTATATTCATCTTGGGGACTTGGACGCTGGGATCCTCCATCAGTACTTCGACATTCTGCCATTTCAATACACGTTTGCCCAAATCCAACGTGATTCCATGTGGTCGCAGAAAATCCATTCCGAGAATGCAGTCATCCATAATGTTCGCGACCAGAAAATTATGTCGGAACACAAGGTCTCCCAACTGTATCTGGAGGTTGACCTCTCCATGAACAGGTGCAGTTTCTCCCGTAGCTGTCCGTAGTGAGAAAATTCTGCCCTTGTGAAGTTGTTGCTGTCTAACTAGGTCTGGTCGGATAATCGATCGGGTTGCACCAGTGTCGATTGTTATGGTGCAGTGTTCTCCGTCAACTTGACCCGGAAGGCATAAGTCCGCTTCTCCACGATGTAGTCTTGACACGATGATGGTGGTGCTGGGGACGTCGATCCTCCTAGCCAACCTCTGCCCCACGAAGTTGGCTCTTACATGTTTCCCGACCCCTCTGTTTGAAGGGCTTCCATTCTGGGCTCCTGACTCGGTCTGGATCTCCTCCTAGCTGCACACCCTGGACAATAGCTCGGTTTTCTTCGCTTCTTGCAGTCTCTTTGCAGGTGCCCCTTCTCTCCGCAATTTCAGCATCTAGGCGCACCATTTACATGCGGATCTCGCTCAATTTCCACGCGCTCACACCTGCATTCGTCTGTCACTACCTCACGAACCCGGGCAGTGGTACGAGTCACATTTTTCGCTGCCTCAAAGTTCAGACTATAAGCCAGTGCGTCCTTAACCGTTTGCTTTTGAGCTAAACGCACGGCTTGTTGCAATTCCTGTTCCTTTAGTGCGCTGATGAATGCTTCTGTCGCTGCATCATCTCGATGTTCTGGGTCGTAGGCTGGATAAGCCAAAAGTGCTAGTCGCTCAATGTCTTGGGCTAGCTGCTGTAGGGTTTCACCAGACTTCTGCACCCGATGCCTTAGCTGTGACCGATAAATCTGCTTTAGATGATCATCTCCATAACGCATGTCGAGCGCATTCATTATAGCATTCGAGTTTGAGTGCGATTCAACGGGGATCGTCTGCAACAGCTCGGCAGCTGGGCCTCTTAGAGCAAGAATCAATGCAGTTGCTCGTTCCTGCTCATTCCAGTGATTTATGCGAGCGGCTGCTTCGAACTGGGTTTTGTAAATAGTCCAGACCGTTTGCCCATCGAATATTGGTGCTTGCACATTTCTAGATGAGCTTTGCGCTGCGGTTATAATTGGGGCTGACGAGGCGATTACTCCTGCCTTCGCTGCTTCCAAGTCCTTTTTCACTTTTTCCATCTCATGGTTGACCTGGCTGATCTCAAGGTTGATTTTCTCCTCGACTGAGCTCCGCTTTTATTTCGGTTGACTGTTTTTCCAGCTTCTGTGTGATGTCCGCCTTGATTTCGAGCGCTTGTTGGTCTAGCTTCGCTGATTGTTCATTTAGCTTCGCAGCTAAACTGGATGTCTGTTCATTTAGCTGCGCTGATTGTTCACTAAGCTTCGCTGATTGTTCATTTAGCTTCACAGCTAAACTGGATGTCTGTTCATTTAGCTGCGCTGATTGTTCATTTAGCTGCGCTGATTGTTCATTTAGCTGCGCTGATTGTTCATTTAGCTGCGCAGTTAAATTGGATGACTGTTGTCGCTGCTCTTGCTGCATCAGCATCAACATTTGCATCAGCGCATTTTCTGGTTCCTTTGGTTTTGGTGTTTCGGCTTCACCACCTTCTGCGCCTCTTTCTGCAGCTGAGAGCTCCCGCCTTCCGACTCGATCGCATCACGCAAGCGTGTAATCAGTATGGCCTTTGTACCTTGTGTAGCCAGATTTCTTTGTTCCAACTCCTCTTTGAGCTCCGATATGCTCAATTGATTAATTTTTAGGTGTAAATTTCCTGGCATTTTTATTGTTTCGGCTATTTTTCCACGTTAATTTTCACAATTGTGCACTTTAAAATTGTTTAAACGTTTTCACTTCGAAAATTTTAATCTCACTTCTCGACACCACTGTCGCGTGTTATCTGGTTTCGCGGCCTATAATTTTAACGTTCCGGGAAAGTGAAAACGCAATGTCTTTTAATTTGAGTTAAAAGAGTTTATTTAATAAAATGCACAATAATCGGTTAACACTTTCACTAATTTTAATTTTCACTATTAAGATTCTAACACTTGTCCATAAATTTATTATCGCAATTGTCTTCTAAATCACTTCACTATTACGAAACACACTTTTCTTTCGCACTTCTTGTCGCGGTTGAATGAATGATGATCCCCCCATTCATTCAGCTCGCCTTTATATAGGGTCTCTACCTATTCACCCATTTCTCGTTTATTGGCGAATGTTCTACCGAGAGGTACCTGGTAGATTCGAGCAAATTCATGAATGGAGTGACGTCACTTGCAGATGTTGATCATGCTTGTTGGGTTCTCGTGGTTTCGAGTGAATTCGTGTTCTTCATTGTTGTGAAAACAATTGCGACAGTAGCTCGCAGAATTATTTGTACATGTAACAATACTGCCCACCAAACTCGAATGTGGATGCTTTACAATATTCCAAACTGTTTAAAATGGCCTCCCCAATCACCTGATCTCAACCCAATTGAGCATGTTTGGGAAGAGCTTTCACGTCGACTAGCAGCTCATAATATCCGCAGTAAGTCCGTGCTTAAAAAAGCAATAAAAGAAGAGTGGAGCAACATCACCCAAGAATATTGCGCGAATTTGATTTCTTCTCTGCCCAGAAGACTGCAAGCGGCCATAGATATGAAAGGAAACCCTACCAAATATTAAAAACCATCAATTGTATTCGTATACCAACAACAAATGTTCAAAGATGAGCACGGTTTAATTTTTTGCATCACTTTTTCTCGGTAGCCATAAATTAATTGAATTGCTTTTTTATATTTTTCTTATAGAAGAGTTAATTGTTGTTTTATTTTTTTTTTTTGCAAATCAATTATTAGAAATATATGAATACTAAAAATGAAAACCGGCGGGATTTCCATTCACTAGTTTTACCAATACAATGATTCCAAAATTTTCTTCAAATATTGGTTTTTGCATCACTTTTTCTCGGCACTGTAATTAAAAAGTTTTTTTTTCAAACTATAAACTCCTATTAATGTTAGTGATTCAAATTCGGTTAAATATTGAATGAATTCAACGTGAGCATAAAATTGTTTTTTATTTTCCCGAAATTTAAATGCTTATCATTGAAGCCTTGCAATTTATTACGGTTCACTATTATTATTTTTATTGCCCGGCATTTGCTTTATATTCTTTTAAAATTTAAAACGACTAGTATTGAATAAATCGCCTTTGACTTCAGGAATTGATTTGATCTGTGTTCTAATTTCAAAACCCACATATAAATTAATATGAAAGTCTTATATTCCAAATAAATAATTTTAGCATTTCAAAGAGTCTTATGTTGAGTTGGAAATTGATGAGCTGTTGGATATCGAGTATCGGCAAAATGATAATGATTGGGAATACATGTTGACAGAATTGAATGAACAGTACTTTTGCAATCTTTGTGGAAAAGTTTGCCTTGGTAATATTCATAATGTGGAAATACATATTCGTGGTCGATTTCATTCAGAAAAAGTAAAACATCTAACGGACTTGCATCACCCTAGATACTTGCATTTCTCGGATGGTGAAGAATCAGATGATGATGTAAGTAATGAAAAATATTGAGGCAATATTTATTATAATTATCGATTACTTCTAGGATGAAGCGTCAGGAGAGTCTGGCGAAGAAACGGACTCCATTCTTGAGGTACGAAAAATATATCA
The DNA here is from genome assembly GCA_963969285.1 of Odontomyia ornata. Taxonomy (NCBI): domain Eukaryota; kingdom Metazoa; phylum Arthropoda; class Insecta; order Diptera; family Stratiomyidae; genus Odontomyia; species Odontomyia ornata. The sequence goes on along the minus strand of OZ017742.1, from coordinate 139,972,056 downwards.
ATTAACAGCAATAAGTATTTTTAGAGAAAAAATGCCTCCAATGTTTCCCTAGAATGATTAATTTCATTTGGGATCTATTCGTAATTAGTTTTTTTTTCTATTTTGATTATAATTGATTAGGAAAGTATTTGCCAGTTACTTTTAGAAAAGAGGAAAATTAACTTTTTTTAAAGCAATAATGGACTGCCGAATTTCGTCCGCTCCGCACCAAATCCGATCGTCTATCAACGCTTTTATCCTTTTTAGAGGACACAACTTCGAAACAATTTACGAAAACTTCAAAAAATAGAACTGAATATTTTTTGTCGCGTCAGTGAAGAATATATTTCTTCACTGACGCGACAAAAAATTAATTGTGTACTGGTATAGCCATATACTGTTACAACACCAAAAAGACAATAAAGGACTGCATAAACACAGACTCCACTGTCGTCAACGCAGAACTAAAAGCTATGCATGAAGCTATAACTTGCTGGGAACCAAATCCAACAACACTCTAGCCATTTTCACTGACTCCAAGAATGCAATAAATGAAATCACTAAAAACACAAATGCAAAATAATCACAGAAAAAATCCGAAAAAAACCTAAACGACAGACAAAACTCCCTACTCCTCTTATACTGGATACACAAATCGGAAAAATTTCATAGCTTCGAATTGGTTGACAAATTAGCTAAACTAGCCATAACGGAAGGTTCAGATGTCGACTCATCTCCAGAATGGGATGACGCTATCAAAAAAAAAATCAACGACTATCAAAACAGAATGGCACGAATATTATCAAAATAACAGCAAAAATCTAGCATACCGCCAAACAAAACCATGGTTTCACTATTCACCCCTAATGACGCAAAAACAAATAAATAGAATTCTCCTCAATAGAGCCTATAACAATATGGAATAAAAAAAGCAAAAATAGTTCCATCCCCAGAGTGTAAGTGGCGTGACATGACTGCTGATCTTGAACACAGAATTCTGAATTGTAAACTCTTAGGAACAAGTATGAAATCTTTCAAAATAACGATCCTATAGCAAAATTTTTCAACAAAAACAATGAGCAAGCACTTGTTCAATTAATATCCTTTCTTGATAAAGCAAACATAGAACTTTAGAGCCATTGCGAATAATCCTCTCAATGTCCAGAACTAACGATCAATGTTCCAATAGAGGCACTCGATCATATAATCTACTAACCATTCCAAACTAATACTAAAAAACTAACATAGTAACATCAAACAGTTTCAAAAGAAAAACAAGAAAAAAGCATACCATAAGTCCCCGTTGGGCAAACTCATCGATGGCTTGTGCCCATGAGCCATAGCCAATACACACCTAACATAGGTTAGGCAGAGGAAAAAAAGAGGCAGTTGTTAATGACGGTGACAAAATGCTGATGTCGTCCGCATTGGCTACTACTTGGCTCGATAGTATAGTAATGCACCTATCTTTCGAAGCTTTCTTAGACGTATTCCAGAGCCAAATTAAATAGCAATGGGGCCAGCCCATCTCCCTGCTTTAGTTCGATATTTCTGTCAAAGTGTAGTAATCGAGCAGTCGCCTAAGCAAACTGCTCGAAAACTATCTTAATGCTGATCCAATTTTAATTGGAAATTTAAAAAAAAATTAATTATTTAAATCTACAATTAAAATTTGGACACAGCAACCCCTTTATAACGCAGTTTATCCACGAATTGCATTGCCGCAATGCAATCTACAGTGGATGGATGAGGGGCTCATCAACCGCCGTTGCGACAGGAACCGTACAGTCGCTGTTCGCAACAAGTGCGCAGATCTGCTGGGCGGATCGAGGAGTCGATGACGGACACGAACCCGCACAGCAAAAGTTATCATTCGCAGATCCTTTTGTGTCGGCTGAATATGATTAACGCGTAAATTATTAGATTGAACTCGTCTGTACATGGAATACTGCAAAGTGCTTGTTTTATACACATTCATGCTCGCTTTTGATTGTGTATTTTTTTGTCGCAGCGGTGCAGGAGATTCGAGTGTTCCGCGGGGGGTGCGAGGGGGCACCGCTTCCACCAGGATGCCCCACGAAGTCCTCCCAAGTCCCGTCTGTTTTCGCCAGGCCCAGTGTGCCATTCGCTTTAGCAATTCCAACCCTTAGTAGGTTACCTCGGCCTCGACTCTGGTCGATACGTGTTTGTATCTGAAAATTCGTGAATGGGAAATATTTTTTGTAGTGGGTCCTTGTGCTGGGGAAAAGACCCCGCCCCTCGACACCGCAATGCTAGCCTGCCAGCGCGTTCACGCGTTCTTAGACAAGGCCAATCTCGGCGAACACTACCATCCTCTCTCGCCGTGGCAGCAGATCATCGCTGCAGTCCTTCATGGACATTTATCTACCCATTTCCACTACAAAAGACATCGGTGAGTTGGTTATTGATGCGGACTTGGGAGGTCGTCGACGTTATTGTCATTTTGGTAAGACAGTACGTTACGATCAATACTGTTGTATGCTTATTTGAAGTCAACGAAAATTTAATGTACGCCTATGCTGAACTTTCAGCATTTCTCAAGTACCTGCTTGATAGTAAACAATTGGTCTATTGTCGATCTATCTGTTCTAAAACTATCTTGATACTCCCCAATAATACAGTTGGCGTATGATTCGATCTTAGTTTCTAAGTTGTTTAAAAATATTTTGTACGCTGTACAAATCAGTGACATGCCTCTGTAGTTTTCACACTGTAGCTTGCCACCTTTTTGTGGATAAGGAATATAATTGATTGGCTCCACTCTTTCGGTATATGTTCTTGTTGCCAAATGTGCTGGATGACTTTGTGAATAGCTTTCTGAACACTGCTGCCACCATATTTAATGAGCTCCACTGGAATCTCATCGATGTCCGGCGCTTTTTTATTCTTTTGGGCCTTGGTGATGGAACAAATTTTATTATTCTATCTGTGTTAAATCTTTACGACTACTTTCTCCAATATCAGGTTTTCCATCTGCGGCAAAATAAAAATGTATTTGATCGTTCGTCAAATTCTTATCGCTACATTCTATTGAGAAATAGTTCCAGGCGTTAAAAGGTGACATTGCTCCAATAGTTTTGATTAAACTTTCCCCGAAATATTTCGCATTTCGTCGCTTTTGAATTCAGCCGTCGGTTTTCATTGCTAGCCGGGGTGAAAAAAACATTATCCCTTTAATACTTTATAACCATAACAAAAGTATTATGGGCGCTATTATAAGGAAGTACCTGCATTTTCTGTGAGGGACTACGCAATGTGAATTCGATCCGTGCGTCAACAATGCACCACTCTAAATATATATTTGTCTTTGGATATGTGTAGTGTTTTTGAATGATGGAATGCTGCCTCAGCGTGCTAAAACTTGGTGTGCAGCTATAATTGACAAAATCTACAACCACGGAAGTCACCGCAGTTGCAGACATTAAGTTTTGGCAGAGGGGTGCGTAACCCGGGGTGGCATACTTAGGCCGGCTAGCGCTCACTTGTGTCATGGGTCTTCCGGGACACCCTCTGCTCGCGCTGAGCCACCCTACACATAAAAAACTAACACGATGGGATAAAGACGGGAAAGGGGGAGGTCATTTTAAAGAAATGAAAATGTAATATTTCATGGGCGTTTTTATATTTAAAAATTTTAATTATGCTCTTACAATATCACTTCAATCAAGTATGAAACAAAAGAATAATAATTAGCAATGAACGCACATTAAATTCTGTTAATTAATTTAGACCCCCTCTTTGCTGCAATTAGTTCAAAACAATTTATTTACAAACAAAAATTATAAAAATCGCCAATAACGAAAAGAAAAAAATTCAATTACACGCAGATAGATCAGAAAAAAATAATTACTCACCCTTTTTTTGAAGCTGTGCAACTCTCTACAACTGGAAGGGGGGACTGATATGTAAAATTTATAAAAACCAAATTAAATTTACTTAAGCAAAAATAATGAAACAATAAAAAAACTAACGGCCACCAATCCGCGTGTCAGAGCTCCTTGAAATCCTCGAATAATTCAATGAACATAGTTTTTAAATGAATTTTATTTTATTTTATTTTTATTCTATGTTTTCGTAGATTATGGTTTTGAAATAGAAAAAAATTCATCAGAGAAAAAGAAACGGTTCGTCTGGTCACGAAATAAATTACATCAGAATCACTAGTTCATCACATCACACTTTTCTTTTTTTTCACTCTATTCGTCCAAAATCGTCTCACACTATTCCCTCCCCGCTTCATTCGTCTATAATTCAATTTTCACTAACTTTCATTTATTTCCTATATTTCCTTGTTTTCACATTTTTCTCCATCTCCTCATAAAACTATTCGTTTCCATCCTCCACTATTGCTAACCACCGCTTCCGTCACAGCCAAAAATTGACCGAAAAAAGGAACTCCTATCCCAAACTCCAAAATAAAAACTTCTTTTTCCCGACTTGAAAATTCACTGCCCGAATCTTAAATCAAGACTTTTTCCCACGAATTCCTCCAAACTTCCACCGAATCCGCAAAAGAACTCCCCTCTCTCTGCAAGCCAAACACCGAATCCCCTTAAGTCCAAAAACTCAATCCCGCAATCGTTTCATTCTCAATTACCGCTGCCGATTCTGGGTTCATTACACTTCGATTCCGCTACCCACACATCTTTTCCATATCGACAACCGCAACAATTTCCATTTTGCATATATGGCGATTTGCATAACCATGATAGCATTTGGTTAGATGCAAATCGTCATATATATACGGAAACAATTGCTTTTGCCGATATTCCAAAAAGAGTGTTTTCCTGCGCTCGGCGAACTTGAACCCAGTGTCCCGGCGGACCCCCGGTCGAGAATCCACGACGCTACCAACGGAACCATCTTCTGTTGGTTTCCCATTCATTGAATTAACAACTTCAACTATGCACCTTTCTTAATGGACATTTAGATGAAATTTGTTAGTAGGGAAACGTGGATGAATTTTTGTTAGTATGAAAAATAAAATTTGTTAGTGCGAGCTAATGAATAAAATTAGTTAGTATGAAGGAAGGAATTAGGTTTTGTTAGGGAAAATGTATCGAATGAAATTTTGTTAATGGGAAGTAATGAATGGAGTGTTGTTAGTGGGAAAATTAAAATTATTATTATATTACTATTTTTTTGTAATAAAAAATAAGATAATAGGGTAGGATTGAGATGATGGGAAATTAAAAATTATAGGGAAATTGGTAAAATGGTACTAAAAATAAATAAATATATAGAGGAAAAGGTATAAGTGCCCAAAGGAAGGTGGAGATGTTACGGAAGCAATTGGGAGAATGCCGGTACGGAATTCGCAACAGTACATGTGTTGGATAGCTGTCTCACGAGGCGGATTCTTTCCCCTAGCACCAAGTCCACTACAAAATAAGTTACATGTACCAATTAACGGATCGAACTAATCTGACCAAATAGAAAAGGTCGAGGCCAGAACTAAAGGATGCTATATATCTCCCTCTGACTTATTTTGGTCGCGCGAGCTCAAGGGACGGCCTCGTCTTTGAGGGAAGTAGAGGTAGGGCACCCCGATGGGACTGGTTTCTCCTTGCACCTCTTCCAGCCCGATCTAGAGTCCTGATGTCGCGAATCAACAAACGATGACTCCCCATCGCAGCAAAAGCCCCTACAACATAAAAAACCACAGCCCGATGGCTGATTGTTAACCAATCATCGACTCGGGTCTCATACCCGTATTAAAACGGAGTAATGAGAAGACCAACGTTCTCCGAATAATTCATTATTATATTTATTCCAATAAGAATATCGTTATAATGTACAGAATTATTGGGGACATCTTTGTATGGTATCCCATGATTATTTGAAGTCTATAAAAATAATATATAATATAAAATAGTCCACAGTTTATAACATATTTTCACTTAAATCTATAAAGGTTAGCTGGTATAAAAATGTACCCGTATACTTGAGCTACCGCTTGCTTTTTACTACTAATTATTAACGTTATATTTATCAACAAAACCCAATCCAACAATCAGAAGATAGGTGAGTTGGCTGAAGAGATTACCTTCGTTATCGCATATACAGTCAAAAGCCTGCTTCGATACCAAACTGGCAGCTCGGCAACAGCTCATTTCTTTCAATATACTTATTTTTAACTCTTGGTTTAATATCCCATCAAAAACCTTACTGAATCAAGTATCACGTATAAAATGGCTTCATTAAATTAATGTGCTTCGATGTAGGTAAATATACCTTATTCCAAAAGAATTGCTATCGCTAGCTTCATTACTAAAATTCAACTAATTTCCCGGGCTGTTGCTGAAATACCATGTACTCAGCCTCTGTAACGATGTCTTCATTGATTCAAGTCGAATGAAGATAGAACCTTGAAATATCTTGAATAAAATACACTTTTCGGATTTAGATCAACTTATGAATTTGGGTTTGGATTATAGGATTTGCATGTTACATTTCCCATATTTCCTATAGTGTCTTCTCGAGTGTATAAGATATGTTATACTGGATAATCTAGAATCTCCTGCCGAAAAACTGTTACAATACTTCCTACTCTCTATATATTAAACGAATTTCTCAACACTTTCGTATTGACACAACGTATTTTAAATATTCTTGCAATTCATGATTTCTGAACCAAAGTTATCAAATTTATAATCGTGTGCCTTGCTATCCAACAGATCTGCGATCGGCTGTCATTTACCCTTTTCAGTGCTTCCTCGGTTTCGCTACTGGACATTTCTCTTGTGCCCTACCCTTTAGTTTTTGCCTGAGTAGTCGTTGCAAGTCCACTGCTGTTGAGTAGTTCTACCCATAAGGACAAGATGGGTACAGAACCATATAAAAATCCTCATTGTAATGTCGATCGAACTAATCGCTTTGTGTTCCAATATATCCAGGGCGATTTTGGAATCGGTTATAACGGCTGAGCCTTCGCATGAATACAGCATCACAGGCTTTTTAAGTGATATATATGTGCCAATTATTTTCTATGCATGTGGTGCGTTTTCTTGACAATATATTTTAGAGCAATCTTGTACAGCATTGTGGCAAGTCGATCCCTTGTTTTAGACGTGATTCAGTTAAATCTCTCTATGCTTTAATCTAAGATCATCATAATACGGACGCGTCTATTTGGAACGCCAAGGTCAAGTATTATTTTGTACAATGCATTTCTATTGATTCTGTCGTTTGCATACGTGAAGTCTACGAAAAACTGGTGCACATCGGCGTTATATTCTTAGCTCCTTTCAAATACCCGTTGCACCGAGAATATTTGATCAATCATAAACCTTCCACTTCATAAACTCTCTTAGTACTGCCCGAATATTTTTTGTGGTAATGGACCTCGTACGTAGTTGAACCCCTAAAAAACTTCCTCCATAGTAATCGGGACTGGAACCACTGGCACATTTTTGGAGGTTTCAATTTCTATCTATTTTTGAAAACCTCAATCCACCTGCGTCCAGACAGAGCTTTACTAGTTTAGTTGTCAGCCTTACAGACAGGAATTGTCCCGTTTAACAAAATTAGTCGTCCACACATTCTTCGACCGCAACATAGCTTCCACGATAGAGTCGGGGTTAACATGACCCAATATGGATTCTAAAGCGTCTATCTCCCTCTTTCTCTCTCTTTCTACAGAGAAGCGCTTGCAACATAAGAATATGTGGTATGCGTTGTCAATTTCCAGGCTGCAAAATTGATAAAACGGTGTTCTAACATTTTCCGTTCTATGGAAATATTCACGAAAATATTCTTGCCGCGATAGAAACTGCAAAGGTTAAAAGTACCTATCCGTGTTGCTGCCACCTTTGTAATATTTTGGCTCGTGCCTGTACTGGAACTTGATCGTGACTCATTTCCAAGCGACCTTTGGTCGATTCCTTCCGTTCAAGCGCCAACAGGTGAATTGGAATCACACCTGCCATGCCAAGCACTGTATCTTCAGAAACAGTACGGTAATACGGTAAGGGCAGATGAATCTCAATGTTCCTAGGCGTTGTACCCTCCCTATGTTCTCGACATCAACAGTGCCCGCCTGAACGGATTCTCCATTTCAAGTTCACTTTTACTTGGAGTTATATATATTATAGAAGCTAAGTCCACCACTTCTATAATATTGCAGTCACTGGATGACGACGGCTGGATGCCTGTTCGCTCAATAATATATGCCGCCAGTATTTAGTATCCGGCTGTTCGATTTCACTTTCACAGAAGGGCTTCAGTTTTCGCGCAATGATTGTTAAAAGTGTTTTATAAGATGTAGAAAGTAGTGTGATTCCTCCGAAATTTTCACAGCAAAACTTATTTTCTCTATTATGTATGGGACACAATATTTTCACCAATCGTCTGATAACTACTCCTCTGCTTATATTTTACATATTAACCGGTAAAAGAGTTGTTTAGATATGTTCTTTTCCACTAGACTCGTTCTTCCTCGAGTCGCAAACGGACCGTCGGTAGTTGTTGCGGTTAATGTGAGAAATTCTTAAGATTCTACCCATCGGTTTTGGGCTGCCTGATATTAAAATAAAAACTCTTTTTCTTTAAAAGCCGTCGGGCCTTACTTTCTTTTGTGATTAGATGCGTTTCGACGCCTTTGAGTCCTCTTATGTGTCTAAAGGATCATCTTCAGTGTCTAAAGCATCCTTTAGACACTGAAGATGACTCAAAAGAGTCGAAACGTGTCTACTCACACAAAAAAGCAAGGCACGACGGCTTTTAAAGAAAAAAGGGAATGGCCTGCGGATACCAAATAAACAAAATAATTGACTTGAAACTTATTTTGTTTTGGAGATTAGTCTGTACCATTTCAGCAGAATAATAAAATTGATTTGTTTTAAGCTGAAAGAAAATAGTAATAACCTGTACTTTTTTTCGTGATTACCATTTTAAATATAAAATATCTAATCTAAGGGTTGGAGTTCAAATTCAAAAATTTAATTACAAATTATTATTATTTTTAATTTCATTTAAATTTTAGCAATTCAAGACGACATATGTTGATTTAGAAATTTGTGAACTCTTAGAAGTCTGGTATCAGCAAAATGACAATGATTGGGAATGTATGTTGTCCGAATGGAATGAACGGTATTTTTGCAATTTGTGTGGAAAAGTTTCCCTTGGAACGACTCATAATGTAAAAATACATATTCGTGGTCGTTCTCATTCGGAAAAAGTAAAGAATCTAAAGGGTTTGTATCACCCTATACACTGCTATTTTTCGGACAGCGAAGACTCGGAAGAGGAAGTAATTAATGAATCATATTAAATCAATAATTGTTTTAATTGTCGATTACTTCTAGGAAGAACCATCAGAACGTTTTAGCGATGAATCGGACTCCGTACTTCAGGTATTAATAAATTATGCACTTAAAAAAGCACACAATCTTGTACAAACGTTTGTTAATATAAATATTTAGATAACTTCAAAATACCCAAAAAGAATGGAATAAGCCCCAAGTAAAAGTTATTTAATACTTTTTTGAGCATTTTGAAGACTGTTTTCTTATTCTTTAAATTTTTTAAAATAATTTTTAGGGGTTTTATTCACTCCCTGCTAAATGTTAACCTGAATTTCTACTAAATAAATAATGACTCTTCTTAGTTTATAGTGCAATTTGCAGTCGAATTTTTAAAAACACTTTTAAATACTTTATAATCTGTCACATTTTAATTTCGGAGTTCTGTTGAAAAGCAATAACAAAGATGAAAATTCAATAATTGCCTCAAAAGAACAGCCCTAATATATTCGTAATCTATTGCTTAGAAAATAGTGAAAATATACAGCCAGAGGTCATTGTAATCATTTCGACCTAGAAATCACCTATTTAATTTAAAGACAATAAAATTTCGGAAAATGTTTTATTCTAAAATCACCAGAAAACATTACGAATTTTACATTGAAAAGTTTAATGAATTTTGTTTCTAAAATCTGTGCAGGACACTGGTGCCGATTGTCTGGCACAAGTTTAGCCCTACAGCCCCTCTCGGGCCTTCCCTTCTTGCAAAGAGCGCCTCCAACTGTCTCGGTCCATTGACCGCGTCCTCCAATTTCAAAATCGAAGTAGCGATGAACTGTCTTCGTCGACCAGCGTTTCCCCGGTTTCCCAACTGGTCTCCGACCTTCAGTTCTCCCAACAAATACCTTTTTGGTTATCCGTTGTTCGTCAATACGATTCATGTGACCAACCCATTGCAGCTTCCGCAGTCTTACATTCGTTGAGACCTTCGGCTAGTCAAAAATTACATACATCTCATGGTTGTATTGAATTCGCCATTGGCCCCCATCTAGCTTCACTCCAATTATTCGCCTCCGCACTCATCGCTCAAAGGCGTTCAATACATTTTTGGATGCTTGGGTTAGGCTCCATGTTTCACTCTCATAGCATAACACAGATTTTATCACAGATATGTGACACACGTGTCAGCGAGCTATAAAGAAGACCGAGCTCCGCTGACTAGCTTCGCTTGACGACCGCGTGCGCATGCTTGTCGACTAGCTATTTGCGTAATCATATGAGGTGGATTCTTGTCGCGCCACGAAGCTACACTACAAAATATTTATTACGTGTAATCTACCCCATTGCTATTCAATTTGGCTCTGGAATACGGAAGCTACCTGTCGACACGCGAGGTACATTACTATACAAGTCGAGCCAAGTAGTGGCCTATGCGGATGACATCATCATTCTGTCACTGTCATTAACAACTGCCAAAGAACTCTTCCTGAAACTCGACAGCGAAGTAAAACTAGTAGGGCTACAAATCAACGAAAATGAAACAAAGCTCATGACGCAGTCGAGGAAAAATACCTCAAATACACAAAATATCACACTTGGCGAATACAGTATCGAGAATGTTAGCGAATTTGTGTATTTAGGCGCTAAAATAACGAAAACGGGCAATGAAAGAGACGAAATACGCCGGGGAATACAGCTCGCAAATAAAATATTCTATTCAGTATTGACCATCTTGAAGACCAGCTGCATATACAGGAGAACAAAGCTCTAAGTATACAAATCTGTGATAAGACCTGTGTTATGCTATGGGTGTGAAACATGGACCCTAACCCAAGCATCCGCAAATATATTGAACGCCTTTGAGCGACGGGTCCTGAGGCGAATAATCGGAGCGAAGCTTGACGGGGACGAATAGCGAATTCGATACAGCCATGAGGTGTATGAAATTTTAGACGAACCGGAGGTCTCAAGGATTGTAAGACTGCGGAAGCTGCAATGGGCTGGACATATGAATCGTATGGACGAACAACGGATACCCAAGAAGGTATTCGTTGGGAGAACTAAAGGCCGGCGGCTAGTGGGGAAACCGAGGAAACGCTGGTCTGACTCGGTCGACGAAGACAGTTCATCGCTGCTCGGATTTCGGAATTGGAAGACGCGGTCAATGGACCGAGACAGTTGGAGGCGCTGTTTGCAGGAAGCGAATGCCCGAAAGGGGCTGTAGTGCTAAGAAGAAGAAGAAGAAGAATCTACTTTACAAGACATTTCGATCAAATTGTATTATCTTTAGAAATGTTCTATTATGTGTCAATTAAGCTACTCTGTAGTAATTCAAGACTTTTTTGTCTGGTTAACATCTTTAGGTTTGAGATTCCCTTGTAATGTAATGACCTCCTTCAAGAAAAGTAACGGTTGCTTTGTGTAGAATGTTTGCGTTCGTCTCAAGAATCCGTGTACGCTAACTTTATCGAAACAAAAAAATAGTTTCGAATTACTATTTAGTAGCTTAATTCAGACATAATAGAACATTTCTAAAGATAATAAAAATTGAACGGAAGAGTAGAGTACGCGTGATAAATATTTTGTAGTGTAGCTTCGTGGCGCGACAAGAACTCGTCTCATGACCCCGCTAATAGCTAGTCGACAAGCACGCGTACGCGGTCGTCAAGCGAAGCTAGTCAGCTGAGCTCGGTCTTCTTTATAGCTGGCTAACACTTGCGTCAAACAATCGGCACTCGTGTCCTACACGGATTAAAAAAAATCATTAAAATGGCGCCCAACGTTTATTACAAAGTTGAAAAAAAGTTTTGATTGTTCCTTGGTCAAAAAATTTCCAGAAAATTTTTTAACGACTCTAAAATTCGTCTTTTCTTTAATATTTATGCTACTTCGCATATCCAATTTTACTTGAATGTATTGTTAATAAATTCTGTTTCATATTCTCTATAATAGATGGTCCAGAATTACATTTAATAGAAAACTAGTAATTTAACTTTTAATAGCAAGATGATAATAGAATAGAGTTGAAGGTAACGAGAACTCTTCAAAAATACTAAGGAAGCTTTATAATTTTCATTATGTTAATTGAAACTTTAAGTAGCATCATCATTTAGTCAACAATGAGAATTATACACCACACACGACCTACCTCGTCTATGTAAACTAAATTTGTTTTATTAGCTATAAAATGAAACTTTGACAAGCATATTATGTGCTTTAACTAGTGTGCAAATCTATAAATTACTACATAGTTTCATTGTAAACAATTTTTTTAAGGAATTCAAGCAGACTTATGTTGATTTGGCAATCGATGAACTGTTGGAGATCGAGTATCAAGAAGATGACAATGAGTGGAAATTCATGTTGACCGAAAATTACGATCGATACTTTTGCAATCTTTGTGGAAACGTCTCTCTTGGAACTACACATAATGTGGAAATACATATTCGCGGTCGAACTCATTCAGAAAAAGTAGAGAATCTGGTGAGTTTGTATCACCCTGGATACTGCTGTTTTGAGTACGATGAAGACCCGCAAGAGGACGTAATTCTCATCATGCATTGAATCAATCATATGTTATAATTTTCGATCACTTCTAGGAAGAATCATCACAATTACCTAGCGATTTGTACTCTGAACTGGAGGTAGAATGTCATTATTTGTATTCGCGTTACAGAAATTTAAAAAATAGTGTTTTATGGAAAAAATACAGCTTGCTACTTTGTGAGTAAACCGTGCCTTAGACTCGTATTTCGAGCGCTTCGCATGGGAGGAACGTTAATACTTGCTACCTTATTTTCCTGAAAATTGAACGAATCGAGAGAGCTATAGAAAATATGTTTTTAATCCTAGAGCTTCTCTCATTAGCTAAGTTTTTTTGTTTTACTTTGAAACATACGCGTGTACCTTACATCGACAATGAATTCATTGGTTACATTTCTGCTTAAGGATAAAAGTCGGCATTTCTAAGGATAAACTAAATCATCACCTTTTTTAATTCAATGCCAGAAATGTTTTTAAAAAGAAGGGAAGACTGAAATCGCAAAATATAGTGGTTGTATAGTATCAAATTTATAGATGACACTGTTTCTTATTGGGGCGGGAAATTTTTTAAAATTTGAGTTGCCCTTTTTGAAGATTTTGCGGTTTTGCGGTCAGTTTCATATTCTTGGTGTATCGAATTCCGCGTTAAAATCTGTATTACCAAATTTTAAATCAAAAAAATTCTTAAATGCTATAATTATCTTTAGCTTCGTGAAAATATGTGTATTTTAAACGAAAATTGTATATTACTGATTAATAATTTAACTTTTGATATCGCGGCAAAATAAAATAATATTTAAGATAATGTTAATGTTGATAAACTCTTCAGAAGCGTTGTATCATTTAATTTTTACTTAAATAAACTTTAAACAGCCATTAGTTTAATATACATTAAATTTGGAGGTTCGTCATACCTCTTTGAGAGTAAATTAGTTTTGTATCAACAGTACTCAAATCAAATTTGACAACCTTATTCGCTCTAAATAACAAGCAAACTTATCGGACTAACATGAAGTCATAATGAAAACCATTTTTAGGAATTCAAGAAGACTTACATTGAGTTAGAAATCGATGAACTTTTGGATATCGAGTATCTGCATGACAGAGGCTGGGAATACATGTTGACCGAATTTAATGAACGGTACTCTTGCAATCTGTGTGGCAAAGTGCAGCTTGGAACCGTTCACAACGTAAGGCAACATATACGTGGTGGATTCCATTCTCACAAAATAAAGAATGTGGAGGATTTGTATCACCCTAAATTCTGCAGTGTTGAGGACGACGAAGGCTCGGAAGAGGATGTAATTCTTAAAAAGCATTGAATCAATCATATGTTATAATTGTTGATTATTTCTAGGAAGAAGCATCACACATCTCCAGCGAAGACTTTGACTCCAATCTTGAGGTATAATTTAATTGTTTTGTGTTCACATTTCAAGAATTTGTAATGAGCCTCCAGACGGACGAACAGGGGAAATACCACTTCAAATAAGCAGTTGAACTGCCCTGAGGTGATAAGTTGTGTCTGTTCCTGATGAAGAGGGCCGGTCACCTCGCTGAAACTCGGTATAAAAAAAGGTTGTAGTTCTTAACGGTAATATAATAGGGTCAGGTACACCCATTAGGTTTTCGTAATTTAGGTAAGGTTGAGTGGTTCACTTTAGCCATTCTTCCAATCTTTAGGTTTGTCACATTTTGTAATCTCGCCTTTCTCCTTGTACTGCAGCGGCCTTCTTTTATTTTATGTTTGCATTCATCTCAAGCTTCCGTGCCCGCTAACCTTGGTGAGATGAAATTTTTGTGTAACTGTACGAGTAGCTTTATTGACATTCAGCAACAAAAAATTTCAAAGGTAGTAGAAATTGCTTGACATATTTAGTAACGTAGAGTACGCGTAATAAATGTTTTGTAGTGTAGCTTCGTAATGTGAAAAAGAGTTCGCCGCAAATGATCCCGCATAAAGCTAGCCGGCAAACAAGCGCACATTGTTGCAAAGCGAAGATAGTCAGTTGAGCTTGATTTTCTTTTATATATCGCTAACCCTTGCGCTAGACCATCAGCACCCGAGTCCTGCACGGATTTACACATTCAAGTTAACTATAAATTTAAAATATGGCTAGTGTTGAAAAAACTACATTATTTCTATCCTGCTTTTTATTTCTTATGATTAAAACCCTGCGGTGTTTCATGAAGACTATGCTGATACTGTTATATGCCCTAATAGCAACACTTTCAAACAAGCGTTTGAAGTGAAAATGTTCGAATGAAAAAATATGCTACGAGAGGATTAAAAAGTGAAAAGAAAAAAGAAGACGAGAACTGAAGGACAGGGCGTGGAAATAAATTGCTTTTAAATAAAACTTTTAATTAATTACTGCTATTGATTTGTTTTCGTGCGTTATATTTTTATAAAATGCAAATTCGATTCAGAAACGGAGAAAAAAACGACGTGAAGATGTTGCGATATCTACGGGATTTGAAACTAATTGGGTTGAAAGATCTAGTAGACAAACGTGGAATGTTGTCTAGTGCACAAAATAAGTTTTGCTGGTACAAATGATAGACGTACTTGAATCTGAAGGCCACGATCCAGATACATACGAGCTCTCGATGGAAGAAGGAAACCTTCAACGACTTAAAATATGTACAATGGGCATATATCTGAGAAATTCACCAACCCGGGAGAAAAATGCGGGGACACAATCCGTCAACAATCCGACTTATTGGCTGAAAAACCGAAACGATATCGAATTTGGCTGGAATTTGATTTAAAACTACGAAAGCAAGCCTTTACCAGTCTATGCTCGTCCCTAATTCTTCTGGTGAAGAAGAAAGAAGGAACTATGCGATTTTGCCTGGATTATCGGACGTTGAATGAATGACGCTACAAAGGAAGACAGTTATCCGTCGCCGGGAATAGATGACATCGACTCGCTCTGGTGTTGCATGGTTCACCACTCTGGACTTGAAAAGCTGATATTGACAGGTAGAAATCGCGAAGGAGGATCGTGAAAAAGTGTACTCTGCTATAGTTTTGGAATGTGACAATGCCATTTGGTCTATGTAATGCTCCAGCTACGATCAATCGACCATATTTAACACGGTCTACGTTGTAGGACCGGTTTGGTGTTCGTCGATGACATCATCGTCTTTGGAAAAACATTCGATGAACATCTAGCTTATTTAAATGAAGTATTCTCGTATTTGGAGTTTACAAATCTGAACCTAAATCTAAAGAAATGCACATTGCTTGCGTAAGAAATTGAATATTTAGAACACCTAATATTTGAAGAAGGCGTTAAAACAGATTCGGAGAAAATCGAATCAGTAAGAACGTGGCCAACACCAGCAAATAAACGCCAGATGCGTGGTTTTCTTGGACTTACCACACGCAAAGCCAGTAATCGACGCCTCGAAGACTAAACTATGCAAAGCTCTTGTGCCTCATTATTCACAGGGAGAAAAGAGGTATATTTTGGATTATGATGCAAGCAATACAGGGAATTGGAGCAGAACTGTTACTCGAAATTGATGACACAATAGTCAGATCGCGCTGTGAGAGGGGCTTAACGGAATGCGCTGCATTTGGAAAATGGTGTGTTAAAATATCGAATGGGAATGGTTATCCGTCGTGCATGAAGCGACTTCGGAAGGGCAACGAGGAATCAAGACAAGGCGAAATTACGGGGACGATTCTATTGGCTGCAAGCACGTGATGACGTTGAGAGTTGGTGCCAAAAATTTTTAGTTTATGCAAAAAAAGGCCTAAACATGTTTCGAGGCGAAATGCCAGTGTATAATGTGAGCTTGCCATTTGAAAGCATCGCAGTAGATGTAGTTGGCACACTTCCAGAAACAGAATCATGCAATCGTTATACGTTGGTCATATCCGATTATTTTAGCAAATGACCAGAAGCTCATTTAATCCCAAAACAGAAAACAACCACAATCGCCGAACACTGCACTGCGTGAGCCGATCTATAGCACCGTACAAAATACATTTGGTTCAGGGTAGAAATTTTGAGTCTCAAGTATTCAAGGAGATGTGCAGCGTTTTGGAGAATGAAGAAGACCAGGACGATCCATCGTATCCCTAACCTGATAGCATGGTTTAAAGATTCAACCGGACCTCGATAGAATATCTGGCGAAAAGGATTGCTGAAAACCAGAAAGATTAAGAAACATGAATTCCAATATTTTTAATGGTTTGCCGCGCAGCCGAGCATACGTCCACATATTAAAGCCTATCTGAAGAGGTTTTTGGAAGAAGCAGTCGATTACGACTGATTTAAAATTCGGGATACCACCAGCGCAACAGGTAATCGTGGCAGACTGTGCGGAGGTTTTAAGAAAACTACTGTCAGATATATGTACGTCGCTTAGTACGGAATCGAATGACGATAGCTACTAACCGACTAAAGATCAGATATGATAGAATTTATCAGGATTCGAAGTAAATGATCGAGTATGGGTCTGTAATTCACAACGTTGTAAGGGTCAGTCTCTACTTGCTGAGTGGAAAGGACCATATAAGATTGTAGCTAAAATAAGCGATTTGGTCTACCGGATCCAGTTTTATAGGATACCAGCCGATCAATGGATAGGCTAACGTCAGTTTTTGTGATGAAACTCCAACACATTAAATGAATCTTATCGAGGCAAATGAAGCTTTAGAAGGTGCCGTGTTATATGCCATAAAACAATCATTCGAACAAACGTTTAAAGTGAAAATATTCGAATGACAAAATAGGCTGCGAGAGGATTAAAAATGAATAGCATGAAAAAGACGATAGAGGACATGTAATCGAAATCGTTTTAAATAAAGGCTTTTGTTACTGATATAGATTCGTTGTCACTCGTGCGTTATATTTTAGAATCCCTCATGCATATTTTAATACTAGAAACGCTTACCTGCTTCTTCATTTTCTGGCATATTCGACAAATGGAATGGGTTGTACAAAATATAACTTTCCTTCCGAGAGCTGCTTTTTTTTAAACAAACGCGCATACCTAACATGGACGATAAATTCACTGGTTTTTATGTTTCGGTTTTAGGAAAAATCTAGATAGAAACAAAAAACTAAAAATGTTCTCTTATTACAGTTCAGGTGGTATCTTACAAACCTATTACTTCCTCACAGTAGATCAAATTTGAAAAGTAGGGAAGATTAAAATCGCAAAAATAGGGAAGATTATAATTATAAAAAGAGTGTCTTCCCTTGTTTAAAAAATTTCGCGAAACATTCTTATATCGTTTAATGCACTCTACGTAAAAAATTTGAATTATCAATTTCACTATCAAATATTGTAAATATTCTTTGCATGATACATTCCTAAGGGAAGTAGTATTTTTCTGAGCTTCATTTAATGGAAAATTTATCAAGGCGATAACAAAATAGCTTTTAAGTTGAGTAGAACTGTTGTATGTATGTGTTCTTCAGAAGTTTTGTGGTTGTCATTGAATAAGTACTTTATGTAGCAATTTTTCTAGCATAAGTATGATATATAGTACATGACAGAATACATGCAAATTCAGCATTATAAATTTATAGCTTCTTCATTGCGGTCTGTAGCTATTTCATTTGTTTTTAAGAGCAATAACGAAACATTGACAAAATTATTTTTTTTCTTAGCTAACATGCAATGTAAATAATTTTCAGGAATTCAAGACGACTTACGTTGAGCTAGATATCGATGAATTGTTGGATATCGAGTATCAGCAAAATGGCAATGACTGGGAATACATGTTAAGCGAATTTAATGAACGATATTCTTGCAATCTATGCGGTAAAGTGCAGCTTGGAACCGCTCACAATGTGAGGCAACATATACGTGGTGGAATTCATTCTCACAACGTAAAGAATTTAACGGATTTGTATCACCCTAAATACTAATATTTTGAAGACGAGGAAGGCTCGGAAGAATGTAATTTTATATATTGCTTGAAGCCATAAATGCTATAATTGATAAATATATCAGTTTTATAGTGATAAAATCTTCTAGCGTTGATTCGTTGTTGGATTGTATGGTATGAATTTTTGCTTAATCGTTTAACTGTTATTAAATTTTATTATTAGTAAAATTCTAGGAAAATATGTTGATGGTTTATATCAGGTTTATACGATAGGCTTGTGTTTTCATTCGTTAGATTATTGATAAAAATTTCTATGAAAACAAATTACAATCTATATCAACCGTACTCGATGAAATAGTGCGACTATCTTATTTTTAGTGTGTTGAATTATCACAAAAAAACCCTTTGAAATTGCCTTGATTGCCTGGTCGTCCGTTCATCTGTATTTCATAACACTTTTTCTCCGCAACTACAGCAACTCCGAACACCAAATTCGGTAGGTATATAAGAAATGATAGCCTCTTAAAAGCGTGGGCACCGAAAAATTTTAAAGGTTTTTAAGGGCTGTCACCATATAAGGAGGTGACCCTCGAAACCATTTTTTGAGGGTATCAAATTTATGAGAAAGTTCGAAAACTGGAAAATGTGTGCCTTGCAATTGGACACCTGTGACTCGAAAAATATGAAAAAGTCATGGAGGTAGATCCTCATAAGTACAACAAGAAATACCTTAGAAATCGAAATTCACTAAATTTTGCTATCTACAGGGTGCGCCAGAGAAACTTACTTATTTGAAAAAATTCCCGCGCGGTGACTTAGGCGGGTAGAGGGGCAAGAAGGGGTGCATCTGGAGGGGGAAGTTCCCAAGTTTGTTTCTCCCTCCAGTCGAGCGAGTTACTGTCTGGTGTGCAATGTCGGTAATGGGAATAATTGGTCCTTATTTTTTTGAAGAAAACGAACGCGCAGTTACCGTGAATGGAGCTCGTTACAGGAACATGACCGAGGAATTTTTTCTTCCAAGACTCGAAGAAATGAACGTCAGGAACTTGTGGTTTCAGCAAGATGGAGCCACAGCATACACAGCACGAGACTCAATGAATTTCTTGCGACAACATTTGCCCGACCGCCTCATCTCGCTCAGAGGCGATCTCCAATGGCCGGCACGCTCTCCAGATTTGACTCCATGCGATCTCCTTTTATGGGGTTATTTGAAATCCCTGGTTTATGTCGATCGACCACAGACCATAGCACACCTGAAGAACAACATTCGCGACGCCATTGCCAACATACCGATTGATATGCTGCAAAGAGTGGATACGAATTTCAAAAATCGTCTTCATCAGTGTATGCGCAATAGGGGTCGCCATTTATCCGATGTCATTTTCAAGATTGCATGAAAAAAATTGGGATATTGTATTCTCAAATAAAAAAAAATTTAAAACAATAACAGAAGTACTTTTGTTTTCATTGACCTTTCAAATAAGTAAGCTTCTCTGGCGCACCCTGCATAAGTAAATTTCATATCTTCCCAATAAAACCGCATGGGTAACCTTAAATTCAATGAATTTAGTATCAAGGTAGTCTAGTGTAAGATCTACACTGTAAACTTCATAAAAATCGAATCATATTTACGGAAGTTATTGGCATTTTAATATTCAGAAATTACAACAACAAAATACGTTTTTAACGATGTCGGTTGTTTATCGAACCAGACTTCAGAACTTTCACTGAAAACTTGCCAAATTTTCAGATATGATGAATAACATGTGTATTAACCGAGTAGTTCGCCCGGCGAACTACTCCATAAATCAGTCAATGCGCCCACTATTTTCATCCGCAATGCGTATGCTGTTTTGGCGGCAATATTATGCCACAAACTTGTTGCCTAACACACGTAGCGATACCCAGCCGACATCGGTCATCGCTATGCCATTTCAGATGCCTACTACTACTCACCTCCTGATGTCGTCGGTGTGCGGAGTAAAGCTCTGCCACAGAACGAGCACTTGAAAGTCAAAGTCAAAAGCGCTTTATTTAAAACTAATCGTTATAAATTTTAAAAGAATATAAAGCAAATTCCAAATAATAACAATAAAAAACTTAATGGCCCAAATGGCTCTCTAAATTTGTACGTTATCATTAAACACATTAAAAAAAAAAACTAGCAAATCCAAATCAATGAAGATTATTACATATTTTTAAAATTTAATTGGAAAAAGGAGAAAAAACCAACCAACACTATTCTAAAATTATTTATCATCTTAACACTACAGTGAACTTTGATCCTACACCTAATATGTTTTAACTTAATTCTAATAAAATGCAATCAAAAACTTCATCTTATACTTAAAAAAATCTATAACAATGTTCCTAACCTAACCGTTTAACCTTATCTCTAACGTAATATAATAAACATAATATAAACCTAACCTATACCTACTTTTTAACAAAAATAAACAATAACACTAAATGTAGCAATAATGAGCTGAAACTCAAAAACTAAACGAAAAACACCAAAACAGAAAATAAACACGAATAATTTAGACATTGTCATTCAGCCACCAATACCTAGATTGGCCCGTCTCACCTCGATCAGCTTCAACGAATCTAGCAAATGAGTATCTCCATTGGAATTGTTGGTCTCGTGAACTCAAATTCGGAGGATATTTTATCTTCTTATCGGTGGCCCGTCGATATATGTGATATATGACTGGGACGCCGTCAGAATCAAAAACATATCGATTATGTCCAAATACACGAATGCTTCTGGAGGAATGAAGCCAGTAGCGAGGCAAGTCGCTATATACCTGTCTGTAGGGTGGAACGGCTGTGAAATCCAAGGGTTTTCACTCACAGTCACAGATCTTGCGATATGATTCCGAAGAAGCTTCAATATGAAGATATCGACTCTAGTCACTTCAGCAGTTTGATAAATTCTTCTATTCGATATATAATGCTTCCAATCCGTCTCAGGCTTTCTGTACAAACCAGTACATGCACGAAGACATTTCCTTTCGAGAACTCTTAATTTTTCCATAGCACTAGCGCTCTGGTTGTACCAGATCTGACATCCATATGTCAAAACTGGTCTAACCAGTGTCTTGTAACAGATAATTTTAACCTTTTGATCAATGTATGTGGAATGAAAGAGCTTTCGAAGGGGCATGACTACTTTAAGTGCCTTACTGAGCATGATTATGACATGTTCAGTAAAGTACAGATACTGATCGAAATAAACACCGAGGTGAACGAGCACTTGATGTCGATAGTGTGGTGTTGGATTTGGGAGACTTCCTCAGACGTCGCGTCGCCTTCGACCTGCCAAGTTTTTTGCTCGACGGCGTGCATTGTAGTGCAAATGTTAATTTCATCAGTTGGATTGCAGTGGTGGAAAAGTCAGCAAATTTGTGGCGAGGAATTTGTCCTGAGGATCGAATTCGTGCATGAAAACATGCAAACGTCGTTGTCGCCTTCCTAGCCCCGTCCTCGTTGCCGAGGCGCCCCACCATTCGACCCGCCAAAAAATCTACCCACTCGTAGAAAGCCAATATCTTCTAGAGGAAATCAACGTTTCAAGAGATTGCGTACCTGAGATATAGTAAGATTTCATTAAAAATCATCCATACTTATGTTTTGATATTTACTAGGTTGTCTACTTGGGAAATAGGCTGCGAGTAGCTTCGTAGCAATTGATTTGTAATCCTCGACTCAACTAGGAAGGGGCTAGGGGTGTGCTGGTATGTGAATGCTCAATTTTGGGGCGTGGATCGGTTGCAGTGCGCATGTCGGCTAATGGAGCGATGAAAGATATTCCCGATGACGCTAAAATACTAGTGAAGGATTCGGACTGTGTGCCATTTCAAACAAAGGTTGAGGAAGTAATTTTTCATTGTTGGATGCAAGAATGTCAGTCATATATCACTATTTATCATTTATGTGTATTTGGTGCATGGACCGACGAAAGGGGGAATAAATCCTCCGAGTATCCGAGGAGGTTGCACACAATACAGGGCCGCATTTGCCACACTCTTCTGTCGCATGTTGATTTGGATGGTCTCGGTGTAACAAGGAGGGAGCATCAAACTCTGCTCGTGTGGCATCAACCGAACTCCGTTTCTAGTCAAACACAATTTGAAACGGTGCTAGAAGAACGCGTGGATTTGGTACCCGTTCCAAGTGGCCTGGTAATAAAAAAAACATATGAATGAGCCACTAAGCGCACGGAGCTGTTTAGTTTTTACTGCCTCTTCAAGTCTAACGTAAAGATCGCTGACACATCAAGGCCGCAGCTAAAACTCATAAGAAAATCATTTTAGAGCCCTTTCCGCGAACGATTGCTAAATACTCAAGCACTTAACGCGCAGGGAAATTTCGTTTTGTCTGAAATTCAGCTCTAGTATAAACAATAAATTCCAGCTTCGAAATCTGCCTAGGGCCGTTTTGACTATTTCTTAAAATGACGTCAGAGCGTCATTACAAGATTTACAAACTATATAAGGAATTTGCCAAGTAAATCATCGCTGAATGTTATCATCCCTGCGACTTCTAGTAAATGTGCATACTGGAGTTATCTAATAAGTACCCACCGGAAAGCAGTCTCACCTGCACATCAGCCAACAACCTGGAAACTCATTTGTCGGGCTCTATGCTGCCTTGATACTGAAAAATTGAGCGGCATTGTTAGATTTTTTTGCAACAACCGGATTGGAAAAAATTGGGATTAATTCACAAGTGAATCTCGTCTTTCATGCTCACCTTCCTTCGCTTGCTGGCAGATATTGACGACATAAAAGTACCGGAAAGCAGTCGCAGCAGCCATCACAGCCTCGCCACCCACGCGCGCATTTTATTACTGAACGAGCCTCTGGGTGATTACAAATATTCTGCATACTGTTGTTTTACTGGATCAGGATGTTAACGTATTTTGATCACAACAGGTGCAAAATCTACACCAGTGTAAAACGCTAAATGGACTGCAAATGAAAGTGCTCTTTACAATTCTATGTAGCACTAATACAACAACTATAAAAAAGGATGATATCCTAGTAATAGTCAAAATGGTGGCGTTTAATTTAAACGATATTCAAAATTTAGCTTATGATGAAAATATCAAAAAAGGTGTGTACACGGTTTGTATTTTTTTAAATTTATTACCGAATCTTCCAATTCGCTGACTTAATCGAAAATGAACGTATGTCTTATTCAAACATAACATTCTCAAGCGTAGTAAATAAAATTTTGAGCTGGAATAATAAATTGTTAAAAGCTGAAACTTTGTGTCTAATTAAAAACTTAGTTTTGAGCGAAGAAATACTCGGAAAATCGAAAAGTATTCTTAAGAATATCTAAATTGACAGTTTTCTGCATGTAGCTGTAAGATGGGGCCGGGATTTGTATCGACATTCAAACCTAACGTCGTTTTTGAGTAGATTTTTAGAGATATTAAAAAGTTTTTTTTTAATACCTCGATTCCCTACCACTCTCTCCATCACTCTTTCTTCGTCGCACAACGCTCGTGCGATCTTCATTCACATTACGTCGCTTGGTCCTTTGTGCCACCCAGACAATGTTTAACACATCGGTATAAGGGGGCACACGATATAATGAGAACTAGTCATTTTCATGAACATCTAGTCCAAAAAAATCATGATCAGCTCTCAGAGATTAAAAAAATTTAATATAATACGACGCATTCAAAAAAAAAACTCTGAGTAACTGTCACTTCAGTATCTCGTCGATAGGGTCAAAAAGAACGCCCTAAGTTTACTCATTTTTTACCATACCCCATTTTATGCTGAATTTTTTTGTAAAAATTGTTCTAAAATACTGTTAATAATTGATCAATAATAGAAATAATAATAAAAAATAATACCGACCATGTTAATAATCAACGATAGTATAAAAAATAATACGGACCCTATTAATAACTAACAAATGATGCAAATAAGAATGAAAAAATAAAACAAACCACTCGGTCCCGCCACGGTGGCTAGACACTCCTATTCTAACCATCGCGCTGTAGCTCCTTTTCTTGGTCGTTATAGAGGCTCTTGTTGGATAGAGTGGCCTTCCAAACGGGTTTCTTATTTATGTTAAAGTTCGTAGGAGGGGTTTTGGTTTTCAGCTTTGTAACAAAAAACACAAAAATGTTCGGTTGAATTGAGTAATCAACGCTTACGATTTATTTATTGCAGGTTATTTGATATAAATGTTGGCCATGAGTAAACTCATGCATGCAAGATGTCTGCTGTTGAGCCTCTTTTTCTAATAACATATGAAATGATGCTGCTGGTTTATTGGCATTGATGGGTGACATGACATAACCCCTATATCTTTGAAAGAACAGTCAATTATCACTACCCAAATAATTCATTCAATTACAAGTTTTATCATTAATATTTATCTCATTAATGTAACAACCATCATTATTGACTGAAAACACTTTATGTAATGATTCATATCTCTGAACAGACAGCGAAGACTATATTCCATAGCGACTATTTTCCCACGTGATTAGACCTTTCAAACTGTATGTTAATTACTTTTATACCAAAATGCCCACACTCCTTTATCAGTATTGTTCGGTTGTAAGTTTTTCTATGGCAAAATGGCAAACCTGACTAGACACTTTTGGTTTTAACACATATCACCCGTAATCTATCTAAAAATATGTAAACCCTAACAACATACAAAATAATACCCTTTACAAATTATACAGCTAGTTGTATCGAATTTCTCGCCCAACTTCTTCTACAGAACCAAGGATTCCTCCTTTAAAAGGTATTCAGGGCTTTTTATGTTGTTGCGTGTACGTCCAGGCTTTGCTTACATCGCATGATACACGTGAAGCAATGTTTTCTTGTATATGCAACAATATTTAAGAATAGAGAACACCGAAAAGATTGCCTTATTGGCTAGTATAGTTCGTCCTGTGATTTCTTTCATCTATTTTCGATCGTTCTAGAGATTCCTCTCTAGCGACCCAAGTTGTCGACGCCTTGAAGAATGCAGCCGCCTATCTTTATAATTTTTCATACTGACATCTGTGTTCTTAATTGAGCATAAAATAACCATATTTTGTTGTTGTTAACTTTAAGTCTGAAATCTTTGGAATTGCGCATAGGGTCACATATACTTCTATGGTGTTGATAAAGTTAAGTTGTGTAATATTGACATCTTTAGCATTGGTATTCCGTGTTGGTACGGAACAAGTTGATCACGTCATTCTGGATTGGTATTTAGGATGATGTGTCGTAGTTATTTTCACGAATTCTTAGTTGGGACTCTGAACCACACTATAATGTTGTATAATGCGGTTCCATCGATTATACACGCATATTTGAAGTAACAAAGTTCACCGAACACTGTTGCCAATTGCAAGCATTTTTTCATGATTTTTTTAACCATAAATATGTATATTATCATTTTATACAAAATAATTGATCCGATATTCTTTAAGTTGTCAGACATATTGAGATACTCTTCTATGTAGTTGTCGCGACCTAGTCCATCTCCTATTTGGGAATGCCGCATATGTGGCTTTCGCCATTCATCTGGCGTCATTCCTTGCTCTCACAATCAGATAGTCATAATCTAAAAATTAATTATCCTTAAGTTATTTATTATGGATTTTTAAGAAATCTTCAGGGATCCCATTGATACCTCGTGCTTTGTTAGATGTCAAACGATCTCTGCAACTAATCTTGAGGATCCTCTGAGGCACTGTCACGTGAGAGCTGGTAAGCGACGGTTCCCTATTCACAGGGACGTTTCCCTTTATTATCTATTCGGAATAGGACGACCACCCTTTTTACCAGTTCTGAACCACTCCAATGCGGACACCAGTGGCCTCTTCTATAGTGGTACGTTGTTTTTGCTTTTGTTGTTTTGTTTTGTGTGTTTCCAGCCAATCAATTTTATTTGTTTATGCTGAAATATATTCGTTTCCTACGTCTAATTATTTTATATTCTGGCCTCCGAAGATGTTAATTGTTCTTGGTAAGTGGTAGTCATGCTATGTGCTGGGCTGCCTATTCCATTATCTTCCCGGCTTCTTTATTAATGCGCTCTTGAAATTTACCCAGATCCCTTTGATAGACATTAACAAGAAAACAAATTCCATTGAGTATTTTGTAATGAATCATGCGACGCCGCTGGCGACCACTACTAAGACACCTTGCTGCTAGGTGGCTTGTCATTTCACGTTGGTTGCGACGAGCGCACATCCCACGTCAATTTTGTCGTGGGATGTCAAGAGGATTTGACAGCCACATGGCAGTGAAGTGGCCGCCACCCAAGAAGAGAAGTGATAGTCCGGGGAAAAGAAAAACGTGGTAGCGGGTTAGCGATCTCCGATTAGTTGTCAGGTTAGAAATCTTACCGTGTATATACGAAGTGCAATCGATAGATTGATTGAGTTCGAGGGTAAATTATGAAGGTGTTTTTGATCAAATTGGGAACAATGAAGCAGAAGTAGGGGCGTATAATGCTACATATTGTGTTATTTTCCTGCTATTAAAAGCGTCAAATTCTTTCGTTGATAAAATTCTTCTGTGGCGTAGCACTCATTGTACTCGTATATTATTTCTTCTGGGTTTTGGGGCTGCTGTGTATGCCGATTGAAGAAGATCATTGGATTCACGGTTGGGGTTATCTTCGTCGGAGGCTTGTCAATTTTTACATTAGTGAAGATACGCAATTATACTTGAAAGATCACGTTATGAAGCGGTCCTAATTGTGATTTTGCACAAACAACTTCACGAAGGTCATGAAAAGGTAAGCCGGTAATAAACGCCAGTAAAGTTCCTTTGCTTCTTGATTGCTTTTCTTATCAGCAGACTGGTTGAAATAACGACTGTGATGGTGGATATATGTGTCCTGCAGAGCGACTGCGGTCAAACAATCAATAGCAGCCCTCGTCAAACGTCGCTTGCTTAAACTGCGAAACTGGTGCAGTGGGTGGTTAATCATCGGCATTTTTGGTGTAACTTATGGCCGCAATACTACGCTCGCTGCCGGGCTGTAAAACTTTTTCACCAGCAACTGAAACAAAGGCATCCTCAACACGAATCTCGTTGTGGGCGAAACGCTCGTGCTTAACCAAGACAACGATTCTCTCGCTAAAGACCACCCCGACACAAATGGGAACCGGACTAAGCATATCAATTCGGAAATCATGTGTACCTTGGATGTCGGACCCATTTTGTGAGTACAAGATTTATAAAGTTCTATGAAATGATAAGAAGTACACCTAGTAAATGCTGCTCAAATGAAGGACAAACAAAAAAAAATAATGATTTATAAGCTAGTTTTCTTTAAGTTTCTGATTCGATCTTACAAAAAGCAATTTTTACTCTAAAATTACATTTACATAATTTTAACTTACAACTTCACTTCGCAAGATTTTTTAATGAGTTGAAAATTTCATAATTCCATTCCAATTAACTTTTAATTCGATTTCATAAGAATTGTAATTTTTAGAATTAGTTTTATCATAGTCATCACTGAAGATGACCCAAAGGAGTCGAAACGCGTCTGCTCACACAGCAAAGCAAGGCCCGACGGCTTTTCAAGGAAAAAAACTTTATAATGAGTTTCAGCCCTTCTAACAAACTAAACCCAACTTTATATTCGTGCTCACATCATTACTTACCATAGAATTTACATTACTAGTTAGTTCAAGATGTGATAATAGTAGTATTTGATTCTAAATTCAAGCTTTTTATCGGGATTTTTCATTAGCAATAAGAAAGCAATGTTTTTGCGGGCTTCTGATGTGCTTTTGCTATTAAAATATAATTTTAACGAAAAATTTGGTACGGGCAAAAGGCTTCGATTATTTGGTTTAATTTGTCGTTACCTTATACTCAGCAGTATTATTAATTTAGAGATTATATAAATCTTTTGGATTTATAAGTTAATAAGTTGATCATAACAATGTTTAGAAAATTTTGTTTGCAATCATGAATTTGTAGTGCGAATGTCTATTACATTGGTTCACACAGCCAATCCTTAAAATCTCTTTTAAATTATTTTAAATAATTTGCAGCTTCTTACAAGTACTGCTGAAGAAAAAAAGAATAACTATTTTATGTTATTTACAGAGGCCTAAAATATAAAACAAACGACAAAATATAATTAACGTAAATAAACGAAGATATGTAAAAATAAATAAATGAATCTTACCTACAAAATCTATAATCAACAAATAAAATAAGTACATAAGATTATCTAAATATATTGATCAGTATTATAATATTTATTTAAATGAGTTTAATCTGGGTATTACAATATATAACCTTCCAGATCTCCATTCCATTTGTTGATTTTATGATAATAAAATCTTTGTAGGTTTAAACAGTTTTATATAATTTTTCCTGTGTATATTGAGTGCTAAAATGAAGTTCTAGTTTTTTTTTGACAGAACAATTATTTCCATTAGGCACATAGCATAGGAGTCAAAGTAGACCCACATTCAATAAATATGCGTAATAATTTAGAAGAGAGCTAACTACGATTACTTTAACATTACTATGAATTAGATAATTGCAGATTATTTAAACTACTCGTAAGTTGAATTAAACACTTTATACTGATACTCGTAGGACAAAAAAAAAACATTAACATGAATTGCTAAACTCTAACAACGACTTTCCTTCCCAGTGGTTCCCTTCTTTCAGTGGGAAATAGAGTGCATGGTAAGTATGCCGTCGCGAGGGTAGGGTTTGAGAAAATCCGCTGAGGTCGGTTTCGCGTCGCGCGCGGTACGCGGTACCTCAGTTGATTTTGGTTTTTCTTTAGCGTAGTTTTTTTTTCGGATTTACGTTAACATAGTGTATTTCTCGGTACCGCGTCGGAAATTCGGGAACGCGTAGTAAAGATTAGATCTTTGTCCTTTGATTGATTGTATGAAGAAATACGGAGTAACGTAAAGTAGGTTTCCTCTCCGTATGGTTTTGTTTTGGTGACGCATTTGAAAACGGGCATGTATTAGTGGCTGAAAATTGTAGATGAGCGTAATCCATTCGGAGACCCGCAACCGAAATCCTCTCCGATCTAGCTGGCCGACAAGCAGCCACCGCGAAAATGGATTACGGTGCACGGATTGGTTGACCGGTTAGTACCATCCTTTGGCACTACTCAGACTTAACGTCTAGAACCGATGAGAGTTCGGTTCCTCGTGCGGATCAAGACATTAAAATCATTACAATTTGGCTTCCAGCACTTTATTGAAAGTTTCTATCCTTGGTGCAGACCTGTGGAACATATCGTACGAGGGGCTACTGAGACTAGAGCTGCCTGATGAGACACGCCTGATCGGCTATGCGGATGATGTTGCGGCAATAGTTGCAGAACGCACGATCGAACATGCACAACTTAGACTAGGTATGCTAATCCTCCGGATGAGAGACTGAATGACTCCTCGCGTGTTCAGTCTAGCACTGCAGAAAACCCAAGTGATCGTCCTGACAAAGAAGAGAATCCCTAGAGCAAGGACGATTAATATTGGAGAAGTACTAATTGAATCGAAACCATCAGTAAATTACATGGGTATGCTGATGGACTCAAAGATGTTTCTCTGAACAAATCAGGACAATGGCTGAGAAGGCTGCTTGAGGCGTATCGGCTCTGAGTCGACTAATCGCCATGGTAGGGGGCCAAAACCCATAAAGAATGATGAGATCCGTAGAATCGGGGCTACTGTATGGAGGAGAAATATAGGGCGATGCTCTCAGCAAGAAGGTGTACTGAAAACGCTTAGCACAGGTACAGAGAAGAGGAGCGTTGAAGAGCAACGCATCTTCGAGTCGATCAGTAGCCCCAGATATTTCACCGTTGGCCTCGATTCGGTTAGTATGACGCCAATACTGATCATCCTTACTCTAGGGATTCTCTTTTTTGTCAAGATGACCGTTCCACAGGTCTGAACCAAGGATAGGTCCCTGGATAACACCCGATGTAACTTTCATCCTTCGCCGACCCTGTGTCGTATCATAAAGCCGGCTTCGGTTCTTCAGATAGTCCCTCAGAAGCTGCATTAGATATTTTGGATCCAGCGTATCCAGACCGCCACCCATGTAGCGGAGTTAAAGGCGTTCCTAACGTGTCACCAACAGGACGATCCGTCGCTTGACGCGGGTATATGTTTCTGCCTTATGGACCGTGCTCACCACCTCTGCAATCGCAGCAATGGTAGAGTGTTCTGGTCTAAAGCCGTACTCCCCAGCAGTATGAATCGCGTCAATGTGTGTTCGCTTGATGAGTTTATCTAGCACTTTGGGCGGTATGCACACGGCGGTGCGGTATTTTCCTTCGCCCTGCTGATCAGCACGAGCCTCGCGACCTTCCATGGTACCAGGAAAACCCCATCCCGTAGGCAAGCATTGAATGTGGTAAGCAG
The DNA here is from genome assembly GCA_963969285.1 of Odontomyia ornata. NCBI lineage: Eukaryota > Metazoa > Arthropoda > Insecta > Diptera > Stratiomyidae > Odontomyia > Odontomyia ornata. The sequence goes on along the minus strand of OZ017742.1, from coordinate 139,941,017 downwards.
TAAATCAGGACAATGGTGATAGACAAGTTGCAACACCTCAGCTGAACACCATCTGGACCTGGAGCCTTCCTCACTTTCAGTGAAAGGACTGTCTCTTCCTGTTTCAGCTGTGAAGAGTGGGCACTCGATTGCTGTTTCATCGTGGATGGCGTCAACACGGCTTGGATGGGCGCGGAACTGTGTCCGCACTATTACATCCATATTTCCCAATACATATATGTAAGACGTCCATAGGGTACCAAGTTTCCGCATAACTAGCTTGTAGCCAAGGCCCCATGGATCCTTCTTCACGTTGTCCACTAGATCCTGTCAGCGGTATGGCTTGCTGGTGCTAATCAATTTGCGAAGGCATTTCCCGGCCGACTTATATGCTGCTACCCAGTTGCATGCCTCGTCATGATTCCGCGCCTATTGGGCCCCTGGATCGATTGCTTTAGAGTTGAAGTCTCCCCCAACGAGCACGTTGCTATCTGCGTTCGAGGCAGCGCCCTCGAAAGCATTAAGCTTGGCTTTGAAAGATTATACATACTAAAGAAGGTGGCATGATGCAGAGCCTTTAATCATGGTGTTGCTCACTCAACAGCAAAAAGTCAGCTTTGATATCCCCGCAAACTGCTCAAGCAGGTTTTGGGCGGTTGAACTGCGGTGTAGGTTTAGCTGCAGGATACGGGTCATCGAAGCTCTGATTTTGCCTTCGCTAGAACTTCCTAATAAACCCGATATTTCCCGGATCCACAGACGTGTCGAAGAGCAGGTCTTGGATCAGCATCACGCTCTTTTCTTTTATTTCCCATTTCACCGCATTTGTAACATAGGGAACTCCTATCGGGTCCTTTGCATACTTGTGTGGTGTGACCATAGCCAATGCATTTGAAACATTGAAGAGGCGCTAGTCTTCGCCGTATCCTGCAGACAAACTTCCCTATTCTTACTTTGCCCTTATTCAGAAATTATTCGGCGTTCTTTTCGTTCAAATCAATGATGACTATGCGTTGTCCCCTTTGATTTTGTGGTGTCAACCTCGGTTTAATACTGCTCACACTAAGGAATTTTATTCTTTTTAGAACATCTCTCGCTTTTCGGATTAGCCTTTCTTCTTCATGTCACTGGCTGGCAATTGTACTTTGCGACCACCCTTCTTAGGAGAGGTTATCGGCTTCCGTTTCCGAGTACAGTACTTCCACCACATTTTCGACGGTGGCGATGACATCACAAAACGGCGCTTTATTTGTCTGGCCACTTTTTTCTTCTCCTGCCGTGAATTCTTTGTAGACTTCAGGATGATTCGTTATTGTTTCGGGATTTAAGATCCTTGCTTCGGTCGCTTCGGTAGCTATCGCAGCAGTAACCATCGAATTCTCGATGTTCTTTATATTTTCTCCCACCGCTCGAACATCTGTCGCGTCCTGCAGAGTTTCCCGTTCTTCCTTTTTAGGACTTTCTGGCATTCGCATCAGTTTTTTGCTGCGCCCGAACGCCGCAGGAGTCTCAGTTTGGACAAGAGTGTCTCTTAATCTGCGTTTTTCGTCCGTCTCCACTGTCATTGTGTTCATCGTCGTTTTTATCATCGTTAGTACCGCTCCCGATGTGATGTTAAACATCGTGGCTGCAGCCGCTGGTTGCGTCGTCGTTGTTGTTTTTATTGCTTACTTTTTAGGGTTTTGTACTAAAATACAAAACCCTATTGCAATCACGACCTGTGTCCGTCTGTCCGTCCGTCCGTCTGTATGTCACAGCACTTTTTCTCCGAAACTACAGAGGCTACACCCGTTTCTTGAATAAAATCTTAACGGTACCCTTAAATTCAATAAAATTCAGCATACGGATGACTATTTATAAGATTTATCTTTCCTGAAATCAAATGGTATTTAACAAAGTTATAGCGATTTGAATTTTCCTGTATTACTATGGAACAATATGCGCTGTATTACTATGGAAACATATGGCTATGGAACAATATGCGCTTTTTACCGACTAAGACACTACAGCTTTGCTAGGATTTGCATGAAAATTTCAGGAATGATAGATATGAATATCTTTGAGAATCGGTTCAGTTAGTGGTATCAGTAATCGTAAAACAAAATAGTGGCAGTTTTAAATGCGAAGATTGAATAATTTAGTTATTTTTCCGCTACTTCAACGGTTAAGGTGCATGCTTTGAACACTTGATTCAATTTAATGAATGACTGAAGATGAGTACCTACAACTAATACTCACAGGTAAAATAAGTCGAAGAGGCAGGAGAGAGCTCCTAGCAAAAGGGCTTTGTAACCATTCTAGGATTCGAAAAAATAGGCCATGAATCGATGATTACAGTACAGGGGAGTGGCCCCTGAAAAAAATGTCACCAAAGGTAGCCAATATGAGTATCAAATGAAAGTTCTTTCTGAGAGCTTTTCAAAACAGTTCTTAAACCGACAGTTTTGCTTCACAGGGGGTACAGGGGGGAAATACATGAAAAATGAGTTTCCTCCCTCGCGAATGGACACCTGTGATCTTTAAAACCTGAAAAAATTATCGAGGGAGATATTTATGGGCATAACAATGACAAATACCTCAGAAGTCAAATTCGTTCAACTTTGTTAAAAATAGTATGATCCGCAAATTTCACATTTTCTCCAATAAAATCGTCTTTTACTTTTGCTGGTTACTGCATTTTGTAAGTTGAGTACAAAACCCTTCTGACATGAGCGTAGGTGTGTCTACCCAACTTGTTTTTATCTGTTTTTAGGGTTTTTAGTTGTTAGTTCGTCTTCGCCGAATACGCCTTCGACATACGATATCGATAGGTTAATTTGATCAAGTATTGATCCGAGTTATAATTGGCTCCTCGGTATGTACTATGGACATAGTAAAAGAAATTGTACTTAGAGTGTGAAAGAGAAAGCAATAACTAGGCGACTTTTCAGCTCTCTTTCCGTCCCGCAAATAGCATCGTATAATCATTGGAATTATATTTCCAGGGCGAAGAGTCGCCTATTTGTTGCTTTCTCTTTCACACCCCACAATTTCTCTATACTGGATCGTCAATTTATGTATTGTATTATATATACTACGATATGTTGTCTTTTATATGCAAACTCAATAACTGGAGTCCAACCCCAGATCGATTGCTGGTCAAGAACAATTGTTACCAAAGTCGGAAAATTTAACATTAGCTAACGGATATCGTCCTTTACCATTACCCCATTTAAATCTCCTTAGGATGCAACCTAATGCGAAGTAAGCTCAGTGCTTTAGCGAAAATATAATTCTTTTATCTATTCACGTTCAAAACTTGTGCGTAAGCATCCTTAAAAAGAGTAAAAAATATGCGTATTAAAGTGATAACCTTTAGAGGCTTAGTTCTTACACGTTAGTGTATGTATATTTTTTTTTTTGTGTATTTAATTGTTATTTCGAATTATTGCTCTCTATTCCACATGTAAAATACACACATACATTGTCATCACTTTCAGGTCAAGTAAGATGTTGGAGCAAAAGCATTATGAATCAAATACCGGCTATTGGGAATAGCAAAACATTTTCAGTATTCAGGCAAAGGGCACTTGTGATATTTGTGGATATAATACAACAGAAAATACTGTGAAATTTTTCTTTATTAAATTTTCAGAGAAATAACTGTGAACATATAAAACAAATGAATTCAGGATTATTGAAATAGAAATTTTGGTGTTTTACTATAATTCTAATAACGTTAAAAATAGATAGAATTCAAGGCGAACAAATCATTTGATTGTCACTATTAATATAGTTCTTACAGTCTGCTTTTAATTTTAAGATAGCTATATTTTGTTGTAATAGGACAGTCAAAGTCAAGGTCAAAAGCGCTTTATTCAATACTAATCGGTATAAATTTTCAAAGAATATAAAGCAAATTCCAAACAATAACAATACAAAAACTTAATGCCCCAAATGGCTCTCTAAATTTATACGTTATCATTAATTCCATTTCATAAAAAAACACTATGGCGAATTCAATTAATTAAGATTATTACATATTTTAAAATTCAATTGGAAAAAGGAGAAAAAACCTACCACCACTATCCTAAAATTATTTATAATTTAAACACAACAGTGCACTTTGATCCTACACCTAATATGTTTTAACTTAATTCTAATAAAATTCCATCAAATACTTTATCTTATACTTAAAAAATTCTATCACAATATTCCTCACCTACGCGTGTGATCTTATATCTAACCTAATATAATAAACATAACATATACCTAACCTATTCCTAATTTTTAACACAAATATGCAACAATACTAAATGTAGCAATAATGAGCTGAAACTCAAAAACTAAGTAACGATAAACACAAAAACTGGAAATAAACACGAATAATTTAGACCTTGTCATTCAGCCGCCAATGCCTTGATTGCGCCGTCTAAGCTCGATCAGCTTCAACGAATCTAGAAAATGAGTATCTCCATTTGAATTCTTGGTCTCGTGAACTCAAACTCGGAGGATATTTTATCTTCTTATCGGTGGCCTGTTATATATGTGAAATATGATTGGGACGCCGTCAGAATCAAAAATATATCGATTCATGTCCAAATACACGAATGCTTCTGGAGGAATGAAGCCAGTAGCGAGGCAAGTCGCTATATACCCGTCTGTAGGGTGGAACGGCTGTGAAATCCAAGGATTTTCACTCACAGTCACAGATCTTGCGATATGATTCCGAAGAAGTTTAAATGTGAAGATATCGACTCTTGTCACTTCAGCAGTTTGATAAATTCTTCTGTTCGATATATAATGCTTCCAATCCGTCTCAGGCTTTCTGTACAAACCAGTACATGCACGAAGACATTTCCTTTCGAAAACTCTTAATTTTGCCATAGTACTAGCACTCAGGTTGTACCAGATCTGACATCCATATGTCAAAACTGGTCTAACCAGAGTCTCGTAACAGATAATTTAGACCTTTGATCAATGTATGTGGAATGAAAGAGTCTTCGTAGCATAATTTTCATATGTTCAGTATAGTACAGATACTGATCGAGATGAACACCGAGGTATCGAACACAGGATTTATGTGGAACTCGTTCCGAACTACCCTCGCCAGTCATAATGTGGAAATCCTTCCAATTACGTTTCAGGTCTTGACTGACCCCCCGCAGCGTTGTCCACAACAAGATTGTTTCACACTTCTGGGCAAAGATTTTCATTCGCCAATTGTAGCTGTACATCATTGAACATTTTTTGGAGATTTCTCTGAATTATTGTAGCTTTTCGGTCTGCCGTATAGATGATCAGATCATCAGCAAACGCTACCAATGATCGCGTTGGCGAGACGTTAAAATCAAAGTCGTTCAATAGCTTGCGAATGAAGATTGAGAAGAGCGGAGGCGCAGTAACTGCTCCCTGCTGTAGACCATTCATGACCCTGAAATCGCGCATTGTTGTCAGATTTCCATCAGTTACAGCATACGATTTCCCGTATAACATATTACACATCATGGCGACAAGGTGTCTGGGGAACTTGTCCTGAAGGAGTTTAAAAACTAGTCCATGTAACCATACCGTTTCGAAGGCTTTCTCCATATCAATGAGACATGCTCCAACATATTCTCTATCATTTAGTTTCCAACAGATGTCTGAGGTTACTTTCGTTATTGCATGTGTGGTCGAATGTCTGGCATGAAAACCAAATTGGTAATTCGGCATCAACTCATATTCCTCAATGTGGGCGTTCAATGCTCTGTTGAGTATCACTTCAAACACCTTGCTGATGTTAGGAGCAAGCTGATTGGGCGATAGCTTTTAGGGCACGAATCTTCAAGTTCGGAAATACTATAGCCTTTTTCCACTCATTTGGGGAATATGAATTGCTCAACATGTTGTTGAACAATATGCAATAATTCCGAATAGCGACCTCAGACAAATGTCGGAAAACTACATTTGGATTACCATCAGTACCACATGATTTCTTGTTGTTTATCCTGCGAAATATGAAACATAAGTCTTCATAGCTGACAAAATAATCATTAAGATTCAAGCTCTTTTGTTTCAACGACCTCTGAAAATATTTCATTCCGTAATAGAGCAGTCCGCCTAGGCAAACTGTTCGAGGAGCCTTCACGGAAAAATTTAAATATTCTTCCTGCTACCCCATTTCGGTTGAATAGCCTAAGAAAGCTCATTAATGTCTGATTAAACACACACGCCCCTCCACTTTAATGTGCTAGCCATCGTGCGAGCTCACCGCTTTTGAAGCGTTACAGGAGCTCTTGCAGGGTAAAGTGGTGCATGCAATAATTCCTAATAGCAACCTCAGGCAAATGTCGGAGAACTACATTTGGATTACCATCAGTACCACATGATTTCTTGTTGTTTATCCTGCGAAATATGAAACACAAGTCTTCATAGCTGACAAAATAATCAATAAGATTCAAGCTCTTTTTTTTCAACGACCTCTGAAATTATTTCATTCCGTAATAGAGCAGTCCGTCTAGGCAAACTGTTCGAGGAGCCGTTACGGAAAAATTTAAATATTCTTCCTACTACCCCATTTTGGTTGAATAGCCTAAGAAAGGCAATTCAAAATATTCCTATCGATCAGCAGTTAACAATGAAATTAAAACGTTTAATGAGTTGGGCGCTTTTATCACCATATACTATATATCATACATTAATTAAACATGATTCAATAACTCTATACGAATATCCAACTGCTTTGAAAGTATTTTCGAAAACTCTCCACAGGCAGCTTTCAACTTATGACATTCAAGAAAAGGAAACGTCAGCTGTCTCCTTTTTGGAAGAAAAGAAAGCGGAAAAGTAGAATTAAGTGGCAGAGGTTTTTACTCATTCTTCGTACAACCTTCAAAGTGTACAGAGAGCTTAGTGAGTGTTTGTGAAGTAAAATTTAACCTATAAATTCAAAAAATCACATTTTTGACAAAAACAAAATCCTTTAACTTTTACAAGTCTAAATAAAGTCAAATAGGGTTGGTTAATCCCCCTAACATTTAATATTAGAATACAGTGAGATAGAATTATTCAATTAAAGTAGAATCAAGTAAAGTCTAAACCCGGTTCCTTAGAGTTTGTACGCCACCAGGTAAGAGTCTACATTTAATGATATGATGGAAGATCAATTAAATAAAAAGAAGGTACCCCCCGACCCTGGGGAAAGGAAAGATACTACATTAAGGAAAATAAATGAAGAAATAGACGCCAAAAGGATAAAAAGGAACTTTAAAGGAGACTCCATGTGCAAGGACAATAACCTCAATACAAATGTCAACGGTATTTTCAACGAACTAATGGACACGTCTGAAACGGAAAAAACCAGTGAAGTTAATATCGGTCAACTATCAAGCACACAAAAAAAACAGCGAAGAAACAACTGAAACAAAAACCTCGCCAACCATATCCACGCCAATTGAGGACATAGAAAACTTCATGGCTGATACTTTAAACAAAACTGCGAAACCTAAAAAACACTATTGAGCAGGTGCTGAAAAAACATATGGATATCCTAAAAGAAGGCGACAAACATACAACGGAATCAACGAAAAAAGGACAAAACATCAACAAATATGACAAATACGACACGAGGAAAAAATTCTTCGTACTAATGGACCCATCTAAAGAAAAAGCTAATGAAAAAATGAGGCTCACTCCAATGGCTTTCTACTCAATGAATAAGAACATGAAATTAAAAAACATCAAAGACATCAAACAAGTAGGTTATAACAGGATCAAGCTATTGTTCAACAAACCTGAAGATGCCAACGAGGTAGTCATGAACGAAAACCTTAAAAACTTTGGTTTAAGAGCATTCATCCCTAACAACTTTATTATGAGGCATGGCATAATCAAAGGAGTCCTACTAAACATTACTGAAGAAGAAATTGCCAAAAATGGAATACCAAGCAATTCACATGGAATACAACAAAAGAACATCAAAATTGTGAACGTTTACAGGATAAAAAGAAGCGATCCGGAAAACAGAGAAAACTTCATACCAACACAAACAGTGAAGATATCATTCTCAGGAGAGGAACTGCCGGACGAAGTCAGATTAGAATATCTGAACATGTCTGTAGAATACTACTACCTCAGGCCAAAATAATGCCTGAAATGCCTCAGACTTGGACACACGCAATACTTTTGCAAGGAATTCCAAGGAGAAAATAAGAGATGTCCAAAATGTGGAGACAAGGAATGTCTAGACAAAGAGTGTAAAAATACAAAATGTTTCTTATGTGGAGACCAAAATCACAGCGCCATGGATAAAAACTGCCCCAAATGGATTAACTACGATATGGAGATGAAAGTATGTTCCATTAGAAATGTAACACTCAAAGAAGCCAGAAACATATTGAACAACGACAACCAATTCGAACTGCTGAAGGACAACGAATCCATGGATTCAGCATTCCCACTACTAACAAAAACAAAAGCTACAAACAACAGAAACTTGAACTATACAATAAATAAACTAATGCTAAATAAACCATACACAAAAACAACAAAAACACGAAACACAAGAACAACCAATTATACTACAAACCTTCCAATGAGTAGTCATCTACTACTACAGTCTAACAATACGCTTATGGAGAAAAATAATCTGGCAGAAAATATCTTCAAAACAGCAAACCATGTCACACCAGTAGAAAAATTAATAAATCTATTAAACAATAATTGTAAAAACCAAACCAACACCAAATACTTACAAATTGAAGCAAACTTAATCCAAGAAACAATACAAACACTTACAAACCACTGTCAGAAAAGACCTAATACAAACAACTTACAATACACAAACTGGCTAACAAACAACAACACTTAACAACATAAAAGATATCAAAAATATTAAATTTCTACAGTACAACATACAAAGCATTTCCAAAAATAAAGATACACTAGAGTACATTATGAACAAAAACAAGATAGACATTGCACTCATACAAGAAACACTCCTAACAAAAAAATCACCGATAATAAAAATCAAAAACCATCAACTAATTAACAAAATAAGAACAGAGAAAGAAGGAGGAGGAGTCTCCATTGTAATTAATAACAAAATAAAATTTAAAGAAATACCGTTAAGTAACAGAGACATTGAAGCAATTGTAATCACCACAACAAATCAAAAACCAAACGTAAATATTTGCGCGTGCTATTTTCCCCCTGACCTAAATAGCTCAACGTTCAAAGAACAAATACATCAAATTATAAAAGTGGTAAACGACAAAAACCTCTGCATAATTGGAGGAGACTTCAATGCAAGACACAAATACTGGGGAGACAAAACAAACAATGCAAAAGGAAACATCCTCAAATCCGTGCTAAACAAATATAAACTGGCAACACTCAACACAGGCACGTTCACCTTCTTTAGGAAAACCAATCAACAGACCACTCAAATGTCAGCCCCAGACATCACCCTAACTAATAATTTAAACTACTGGAATGAATGGAACACCAAAAAATACAAAATAGGCAAGAGTGAGCACGTCCCCATTGAATTCACACTGCAGGTCGAGAATAGGAACCAAAAGAAAAGACGAACACCAAACAGAAAGAAAATCATGGAGGACATCAACACGATCAACTTCACTAACGATCTGGAAGAAAATATGAAGAAAATAAATGAGCTAATCAAAAGTAACCAGATAAGCGCGAAGAAATTCAAACACAGTCCAAAACCATGGTGGTCAAAAGAGATAAACAACCTATGGAGGGAAAAATCAAAAGCCTGGACAAATTTCCGAAAAATGAAAAGTAATGAAAATGAAGCAAAGTTTCTTGCGATACAAAATAAATGGAGAGAAACTGTAACTAAGGCAAAAAGAGAACTGTGGGATCAAAAAATCAATGAAATAAATCAAAGTGGAGATATAAAACAATTTTGGAACCTAGTCAATGCAGTCAAAAACAACAACAATAACAACCCGAAATCGCAATGGGACACAGAAAACAATAAAGACTTTCTTGAAATAATAAAAAATAAACATCAGGCGCTAAACACTAACTGGACTCCCTACATGCCAAACAACATAGAACCAGCTGAACCCTTTAAAATACACGAACTGCTCACAGTACTAGACAAACGCAAAAAAAGATCATCTCCGGGTCTGGATAAAATCGATTACAATATTATAAACTCCCTAAACCACTACAATAAGTCAGCACTGCTTAACTCTATAAACGATAGCTTCAAAAATAACAACATACATAATGAGCTAAGAGACATCAAAATCGTACCTATCCCCAAGAAAAACAAACCATTACACAAAATAGAAAGCTATAGACCGATCTCCCTCATAAGTATCCCGCTGAAAATAATCAACTGCCTAATAAAAAATAGGATTACTAGTGACATTGAGTACCAAAACAATCTAAGCAATTTCTGTTTCGCTAATAGAAAAGGAAAGTCGGCAATCTCATGCATAAACACTGTAATACACCTCCTCAACAAAGATAAGAAAGCAAAAAATATAATGACTATCAACTGTGATATTTCTAGTGCGTATGAAAGAGTAAATATTGCGGAACTTTTCAAAATCATGTCCAACTTCAACATCAAGAAGGATTATATCTCGTGGATCTTAAACTTCCTAATGTACAGGAAATTACATTTAGGCAAGGATTCGACCGAAATTAACAATGGACTTCCGCAAGGGGACGTACTTAGCCCGCTCCTCTTTAACCTCTACACAACTAGCCTCCACAAAATCACTTACAGTCAAACTACACTCATTCAATTTGCGGATGACTTTCTAATCATAAGCAAAGGAAAAAACAGACCCAACAATCTCAATAATCTACAAACAAAATTCAACAAGTTCACAGAACTATGCAACAGGCTAAACCTCCCATTGAACTTGGAAAAATCGCAAGCCATAGAATTCTATACAAACAAAAACCACCCTAACAAAATAAAATATGGAAACAAACAACTAGATTGGGTAAAAAATTTCACTTTCCTAGGCAGAAACTTTAACAACCAGAATCACTTCAATGAATATATATGTATATATATATATATATATATATATATATATATATATATATATATATATATATATATATATATATATTCCTTTCAAATATAATCCAACGAACGACGGATATAAAATCTTTCAAATATTGGGTATCGTGCATTTGCTCTGAACAATTATGAAATGAAAATATAAAATACAGTAAACTCTGCATCACGTTAAATGGAGTAAACTATATATCTTTCTTATTTTTCGTTGATCAATTTTCCCCAATTTTAATGATCATTCCATGTATTTTAATTTATCATGCAAACTGAAATAGCCATACGACAAGAATAAAAAGGGAAAATATTACAGATGGCAAATAAAAAAAATGTCTGATTAAACACACACGCCTCTCCACTTTAATGAGCTAGCCATCGTGCGAGCTCACCCCTTTTGAAGCGTTACAGGAGCTCTTGCAGGGTAAGGTGGTGTATTGAATGGGTATGGATAAGTGTCCGTTCAGAACTGCAGCGATGGTCTGCTGCCTCGGGGGAAGAGGATGTTGAGATCCGCCGAGATTGGCCTTGTCTGAGGACGCATGAATGCGCTGGCAGGTTAGCGTTGCGGTGTCGTGGGGCAGGTTCTTTTCCCCAGCACAAGGACCCACTGCAAAAATATTTCGCATTCAGGAATTAAAAAGGGTCGAATGCCGATCGACTGGTGTCGGGACTGAGGTAACCAACTAAGGGTTGCTTTGTTTGTTCGAAGAACAAATTGGGCCGGGCAAAAATGGACAGCCTTAATGAGACTTCGTCGTTACCGACCATATTTATGGCCCACAAATAAGGGTGGGGCATCCATGTGGTGGCGATGCCTCCTCGCACCCTCCCAACTGGATTTAGATCCGAACGTAGACGTGGCCATGCATTTCCCATTTGATTGAAAAACTCATACAAAAGTACTGTGTATGACTCTCTCTCTCAAATGAGAAATAAAAACGTAACCGATTTATGCTATAGCGTTATGGAAGGAAATCACATAACCCTATATCATAAAAGAGTACGCAAGCGGAAGGCCACTCTACCTGGTAAGAGCCCCTGTTAAACAAAAGAAACGGAGGAGCGCGCCCGATGGCTAGCCTGCCATCGATGCGGGTTCTATACCCGGTCAGGTTGATTGACATGGAAAGATCGACTTTTAATGTTTAACAATTCATTGTATTATTTATTTCCTTTTGATTTCTATAATTTAAGTTCATAAATACTTGGCTAAATGAAGTTTTAATTCGAAAATTTATACAAGTAGTACTTCCACAATCTTGCCAAATCAAAAAAAAAGAATAACCACAATGGTACTGAACAACAAAATATGCAGCCAAAGCCTATAGTTGTCAGGTAAATCATTTGTATCTATTTGACGATATTTGGCATTATTTTACTTGTTTCAAAATATTTAATTGAAGTTGTTCTTAAATTCGCTGCAGTGTTGAAAAAAATAAATTTTGTAATTTAGAAAATGCTATGTATGCTTTTTGGCCAAAAAGAAAAACGTTCATAAATTTACTCTCGTTAAATTCAAGTAATGAATTTCATCAATCAAACACTTCAGCCTAATGAAAATTTTAACCGGTTTCCGAGCTGGACTCAACAAACCCCGAATTTACGCTTGAGCTATTGTCTTACAACCAAAAAAAATATATTAGTTTCTAATTGGTGGGTTATGTCATTACAAAGACGAGCGAAGCCATACCACTATTTGGTGCAAATAGAAATTTTAACAAAACAAAAAAATAACAAAATCCATCTATCTTGAACTTAAACTGAAATTAGCATTTTCGAATGGAATGAACCAGTAACGTTGTCATCTTACTCAGGCCCATAAGGAAATCAATTAACGTACCTGACGTCACTTCCCGTACCGGAAACAGCTGATCAGTAGCTCTAAATTTCGATAAATAGCTACTTTTGAGATTGTCAAATATGACATTTCTCAGATGAAATTTAGCCGAAATGATACAAACGGGATCGAAATACATATATTTCCGCGCTAATGTCTTTGATGTGTCATATTTAAAATAAATCGTTGACATAGTACTGATAAAATTTCAAACAACAGTCATATGTACTGTCAAAAATCTTTTAAAAAATTGTTACATGTAAACAGCACTAGATGATGCTGATTAGGCTACTCGAAGAGGTTAGTTCGCGACGTGACGCGGTGTTTCCGTTGTTGGGCCTGAGTAAGAAGGCAACGACAGTAAAGAACAAAACTATCGCAAAAATATTTTATGTAAGAAAGTTTTCATGCATACTACATTATATATAAATAGAGCTAATTAAGAACCACTTCAATTTCCACAGTTTGAAATGTTGGAATTACATCTTCACCATATTTCCTATCTTTCCTCTATTTTGCATACTGCATTATAAAATATGTAAATAGATTAAATAAAAACACATCATTGCGAGTGTAAAAAATAATCTTCAGTTGGCAAACCCTCGAGATGCGACATCTAATCTAATGGTAGATTAGATTTGATGTCTCTCTATTTGCTTTTCACTTGTGGTCACCGTGATTAAATTTGTAACCGAATCAGTTTCTTGACCGCACATCTAAAAATATTCAATTGAATGTCGAGCATGCTTGCGCTCTTCACTGGCAGCCTTGAAGAAGGTTTCCGCAAAACGTAGACGGTTAACGTTATCAGGCGAGAGATAAGCTCCCATGAACAAGTACGTAAATGACGCATCAATTTCTTTTTAAATTTGTGTTCGCATGGAGTTGATGCACTGGGAATCCTGTCAAGCCACTCAGTTGAGAGGTCCGGAGTTACAACGCTACTTAGTGGAGGTTGATGGAGGGTGAAAACATAGTTTAAATATATAAGCATGCGCCGCAAACGTAATCAACGTAGCTAAACGGTTTCACGTAATTTCCACTTGCACGTCCAAAGGATTGTCGATCATATATAGTTTTTGTGTAGCACTCCGTTCATTAAATTGAAAAGGTCACTAGTATACGCTTCTACACGAAAAGTGACACATGCACTACTACTCACATAAGTTCCCGTCTTCAGAAAAGATATAATTTGCAATAGTTACCGGTTCTTGGAATGCCAACCGTATTTCAATGTCTCACAGTTCGAATAAATTGGTATTTCATCTTGATATTGTACTTGTCGGCAATTGGAGCACTTCGATTTAGATGAAACATTGCACATTTTACTTGTTGCACTTGAACTTATTTCGTTCCAAACACTACAATACGTTAATCACTTTAAAAGGCCGAATAATTTCCTGATGGCTTCACGATTGCAAACTTCTTCAGATGCTTTGAACCGCTTGGGGCTCTAGAAGTGTACACTTGCGATAGATTTCACCTCCGTGCTTCTAATTATCATCGCGCACTCGTCGTCAATCTTATTTGCATCTTCTGCCGCACACATTCCGACGCCACCTGCTTCTTTCATGGTCTTTCGATAGAATTTTATTATTTTTTTTTCCTCGCGGTGTCCGCACTGGTGGGCGATTTCAAGCAGACTCCACGATCCTTCCAAATCTCCTCTTGTTCTTCTCTTCCGTGTCGCTACTGGTAAACATCCAATGAGCTGCTCACTGAGCCGAGCTCAGTTGCATTCGGTAATGTAATACGCCCAGAGCTTATAAATTAACTAATTAGTATATAAGCTCTGTAATACACCGTTGGGCTGCATTAAATCAGTGTTCCCATGTCCTAAATTTAAATCGGCAGATTTAAAATTTTAGAAGAAGAATTAACTGAAGTAAGGAAAAATGATGAAGATTCTAAATAGTAATAAAAGTTAAATCTCATGAAGAATATAATTAAAGGAAAACGTTTAAATTTAATATAAAGGAAAAGTGATATAAAATTACATTTAATAATAATAATAAGAAAGAAAACTATTTTATAAATTATGACTATGAATGGAAGTAATTAAACATTTTTTCTAAATCTACCATTAAAATTTCGGATAGGAGTTACGAAGATTTTCGAGCAGTTTGCTTGTGTGACTGCTCGAGTACTACAGTGGCCTTCCACTTGCGTGCCTATTTATGGCATAGGGTTATGTGATTCCCTCACACAATACTATGACGTGAATTTGCCACGTTTATATTTCTCATTTGATGGAAAAATTCATTCAAATTATGTTTGCGTGAGTTTTTCACTTAAATGGAAAATATATGGCCACGCTTACATTTGGATCTTGATCCGGTTTGGAGGGCGCGAGGTGGCACTGCTTCCACCTGGATGTCCCACTCTTATTTGGGGGCCATAAGTATCGTTGGTAACGACGATGTCCGCATAATACCGTCTGTTTTCTCCCGGCCCAGTTTGATACTGGCTATAAGCAATTTCAACCCTTAGTAGGCTACCTTGGCCTTGACACCAGTGGATCTGCATTAGATCGTTTCAATTCGTGAATTTTGCAGTCGCTCCAACCTACCGACGAGTACATTGAGACTTATCTCTTGAAGTCGCTATTGATGAGATAAATCTTCTCGATAGGGCTGGTATCAAAATTGATGGTACGACTCCGGATAGAAATGGAAACAGGATTATATGTGATGAATTGGTTCATCAACCAAACCCTGAGAGATGGCATGAAATATGTTCAGAGGTCGTTGAAGCAAAAGTTTCTGACTTCAAATCACGCCTGAACGGCCAATCAATTCTTCATTTCAATGAAACATTAACATCTGGCCTCATACCGAGCTCAAATCTTATTGATTATTATGTCAGCTATGAAGACTTGTGTTTCATATTTCGCAGGATAAACAACAAGAAATCATGTGGTACTGACGGTATTCCAAAGATAGTTCTCCAACATTTGTCTGAGGTTGCTATTAGGAATTATCGCATATTGTTCAACAATATGTTGAACAATTCATATTTCCCAAATGAATGGAAAAAGGCTAAGATATTTCCGATCTTGAAGAAAGAAAAAGCACCTTCGAGCCCTAAAAGCTTTCGCCCAATTAGCTTGCTGCCTAACATCTCCCTATTAGCTTGCTGCCTAACATTATATGGAGAATGTTTTTGATACGGTGTGGTTAGATGGACTAGTTTATAAACTCCTTCAGGACAAGTTCCCCAGACACCTTGTCACCGTGATGTGCAATATGTTCTACGAGAATACGTATGTTGTAACTGATGGAAATCTGACAACAATGCGCGAATTCAAGGTCATGAATGGTCTACAGCAGGGAGCAGTTACTGCGCCTCTGCTTTTCTCAATCTTCATTCGCAAGCTATTGAACGGCTTTGATTTTAACGTCTCGCCAACGCGATCTGATCATCTATACGGCAGACCGAAAAGCTACAATAGTTCAGAGAAATCTCCAAAAAATGTTCAATGATGTGCAGCTGTACACTGACAATTGGCGAATGAAAATCTTTGCCCAGAAGAGCGAAACAATCTTTTTTCTCATACAATGCTGCAGGGGGGCGGTTAAGACTTGAAACGTAATTGGAAGGGTTTCCACATCATGGCTGGTGAGGGTAGTTCAGAACGAGTTCCACATAAATCCTGTGTTCGATACCTCGGTGATCATCTCGATCAGTAACTGTACTATACTGAACATGTTAAAATCATGCTCAGTAAAGTACAAAAAGTAGTCATGGCCCTTCGACGATTCTTTCATTCCACATACATTGATTAAAAGGTCAAAATAATATGTTACAAGACTCTGGTTAGACCAGTTTTGACATATGGATGTCAGATCTGGTACAACCTGAGTACTAGTACTATGGAAAATTAAGAGTTTGTGAAAGGAAATGTCTTCGTGCATGTATTGGTTTGTACAGAAAGTCTAAGATGGATTGGAAGCATTATATATCGAATAGAAGAATATATCAAACTGCTGAAGTGAGAAGATGTAGTAATCGAAGAGTATGGCTCAAAAAGCCAGCGCTTCCACAGACACACAGCACAACTCCGCACGAAGTACCACATAGTGCGGGAGCACATGCTCCACCAACATTACCTCCGTCTCAGGCAGTTTCCGCACCACCAGTGTCAGCTGTACCCCAGCCTAATCAAGTGGGTATGCAACTTGGACTGAGTAAATCGACGGCGAATGAAGTCAAATCTCGATTATTCCCATTTCAAGAGCCACGAAGTGCACCGGACCCTCATAATCATCACTCCGTGAAGCCAGAACCATCGGAGGTACAATAGTTTAAAAATGTAATGTCTGGTATTACTAATATTTGAGAAATGTAGAAATAAAGTATAAGATCTAAAAACTAAATAAAGTAATACTAAAAGAATTCTTAAGTGAGTGATAAAACAAAAAGGAATAATTAAACTGTCTAAGACCACGCAAGTAACTCATTAATAAAACAAAAAACAGACAAACGTCAAAAATTATGTTATCATTTTTGCAAACATACGGGAGTATATAGGTCGGCATCAATTAAACAAGTTTCATATCGCCAAACATATATGTAAGCATATGGTTTATTTAATCGGATGCGGATTATTCGGATTGATTTTAAAATGATTAGAATGCTGTGAAGAAAGTTTTATTGGTCTGCCGAAAAGATAATACATCTGTTGGAGGCGCAGTATCGGCGACAGCCAATCGAGCATATGTTTCTCCGAAAATACCTACCACAGCGAAAATTCTCACTCGGAATGAATCTCATCTATATAGTGGGCGGAATCCTTGCTTTTCTAATTGCAGTGATAATTTATTCTCCATCGTTTTTCTACATTTTCATATTTGTCCTATATTCTGGGATATTAGTTGCTTGTGCTGTGTTTAAAACCATATACATCCATTTCTGTTTCATATCAAAAAGACAACCAATTAGAAACCTTGTGCCGTACAATTTGTTATACAATGCAACCAGGGCCAGATTGTTCGACCCTCCTAACCCAATTAAAAACCCATCGAATTTACCTTTGATATTTGGCAAAACAGTTGATTTACAATTGCAACAAATTATTGAGTTTACGCTCAGAGATTTTGTAGCGCCATGGTTGGGGCACGTTGTTACTAAACCGAAACTTTTGCTAGATCTCCTAAGGGAAGATATATGGAAAGCGGTTATTAAACTACGGGAACGAGCGATAAAAGTAGATGCTGCGAAAGTAATAGCAGTGGATATAGTTACTCGTATTACTATTCATTTGGGAAAAATTCGAATATCAGAAGCTCGGGCATTAGAAGTTACAACTCAACAAACGTTTTCAGTTAATTTTTATTTGCATTCCGAAGAACTAGAGCTAAAATTTTTGAAGAGATTTAGTGAAATAATAATAATTCTTTTACTGCCACGAGGATACTCACTTTCACCACTAAAAGATTTGCTCTGTGAAATCTTATCTTATAAAATTTTCCTTCCCATGATTAAAATGATCACTTCACCTGATTATATTAACCTGAAAATTGTTCAAAACATTGAGAGTCGTCTGGCAACGGTCGCAATCAACAAACGCAGCTATGAATACGCAGCAAGTTTCGAAGATTTTTTGAAAATTATACAAAACTCTTCAAACTTGGAAGAACTTTCACAAATAAGAATCAGTATTATTAATGATCTTATGCATGCAATTACAATGCAAAATCTTCAAAGAGCAAAAGGTTTGGATCCAGATACCGAAGAGAATTGCTTATCAAGGTCTGAGATATCGGCAGCTGTGCGGTTGAAACGCTACATCCAACAATTATCTTATGCAAAGTCACAGTGCGAGAAGAATATGATTAGAATGGGATGGGATGGGCATTTTACGAATGATTGGAATTTATCCATGTCAGAGATATTATCAACAGTTATTGGTCGACGGTATTTGACACTATTCTTGGAACCTCTAAGAGCGAGTGCACTAGTTGGTTTTTTCTCATCGATTGAAGAGCTCAAACATTTAGAGGAGTCTGCTTTTAATCGCCACGGGATCACGTCGGTAGAACCGCACCAGCAAGCGGAGACGTGGAAAATTGAATTTTCGTCAGTTTTTTAACCATCGAAAGATGAATTCGGGACGTCTAATAGCCAAGCATAAATTTTTGAAGTCGTAAAATCATTTGAATAGTTGGTGTTGAGACCCTTGGACAGTGAAATTAACTAGTATTCAAGGTGAAAGAGTGATAGCCCAAAAGTGGTTCTTTTGGTACAAATTTCGGGAAATATTACACAGTTAGTCTCTTGAATTGTCTGCAAAAACTGAATTGGTGCTGTTTAACGTACAGATATGTGTATGTCGTGAAGGCAGGAATCGATTACCGCGTTAAGTGCAATTTTGCAAGGAGTGGAAAATTTGCATTAGAAAAGCAGGGAAGGAGTTACGACAGTACTCATTCGATTGAAAAGTGTTTTGCCCCATACTGGGAATCACCCGTTATTTGCGTTACCAGTCCGGGAGATGAACGTAATTGCAGTTAGAAAATTGGACTTCAGG
The DNA here is from genome assembly GCA_963969285.1 of Odontomyia ornata. Lineage (NCBI taxonomy): Eukaryota > Metazoa > Arthropoda > Insecta > Diptera > Stratiomyidae > Odontomyia > Odontomyia ornata. Next base: position 139,921,643 of record OZ017742.1, on the reverse strand, counting down.
CGATAGTAATTGGTTGAAAAGTGTTTGCCGGAGCGCCAGTGAAGAAAAGACAAGGTGAACAAATCAGTTCGGATTCGGACCGTGCCCATCAAATTAATCGCATTCGCGCACAAACACGGTCATGCGCAGCACCCATCCGTTGATAACGGAGCCCACTATCATACCAGAGTGCGGACAATTGGAAAAGTATCACCCCGAGAATGATGATTGTTTTTGGCGGAAAAGAATGTGCACACATCGAGCGAAATAGGTGCGATCAGAAGATTTTATTTTGGGTTGTAAAAAAGAGCGAGGGGATCGTTCGACCCAATCCGACTGCATGACCACGGAATACACGCTGGCAAGAACTTGGAATTACCCTATCATTAACTGAATGCACAGTTATCGTTTTGGTTTTAATGCAAAAATAATTTCATAACAAATAAGTTTAAGAAAAAGTGCAAAGGTGCGATCAGAAGATTTTATTTTTGGTTGTAAAAAAAGTGCGAGGGGATCGTTCGACCCAATCCGACTGCATGACCACGGAATACACGCTGGCATGAACTTGGAATTACCCTATTGTAATGTGACGCCTACGCCCGGGAATCGAAGTGATTCCGATCCCGAAACCCTGGCAATCGGCCAGATAGGTATGACTTCGGAGTGCAAGCGGACTTCATCTTTCGTGCGGATATCATTGCGCAGAAAATATTTTTTTTCAAATATTATAAATATAAATATTTGAAAAATAATATTAATTAAACACCGATACATTTCGAAGCATATCTATCTGGCAATGCCGCCCACAGTTGCCATCAAAACATCGAATAGATAGAAACGTGGGACTGGTTGGAAGTGTCATTCGGAGATAAACTTTAAAAGTGGAAGTGCATTTTAAGTTGCAGTTTGCATATTTTTGTTTAATTTATTTGGTTCGGGTGTTAGATGGTCTGAGTTTCAACAGTTGCTTCGACCATGCGTCTTCGGTGGCTTTAAAGTGATGATTCATTGGGCATTTAATAACCGCCAGGGTATCGGGATTCCATCTTACAAGCTAGAAAACCAAAATAAATCTCTCATTGAAGAGTGGAAAGCAGCCATTACGTTAACAGGTACGAAATATTATTTTAAGTGGATGCTTCTTTTATTTTTACTGTGCAAAGAAGATAGAATATTTCTGTCATATTTATTTTTATCATTGCGGCCTTTGCTTCTTTCAAGTGGCATTAGTGAAGAACGAACGCCAAAATATAATAAAATTCCACCACGTATCATAGTGTCCATAACAGTAATAATAGCATAATTCTTAGGACTAGCAATTTAGTGTCGGAAGAATCATCACATAAAACTAATGTGTATGACGGCAACCACAATGACTTATCAACGAATCTTAATGGTATTGGGAGTGATACAGACAAAGCACAAAATGATTTAACAACGATGGCAAGTAGCAATAGTTACCTGGAAGGTATTGGTGCTAGTAAAAATAGTAGGAAAGATAATAAAATTGCAAATAGTCAACGGAAGCGAAATTACGATAGTGATTCGAGTGAAAATAGCAGTACCCACGGTTGTACTTTACGTAACAATAAGAATTTGAAGAAAAAGAGCGTCGTTCGTCGGTCTTGTCAATCGATCTCAACGAAGAAGGCACTCAAATAGCCGATGAAAGTGATGATGAAGAGATTTCTGCGCATACAACCATCGTTTCAGCCCCACCTGTTTCCAGCAACCAGCGAATGATCACTAATTTAAGGACTAGAATTATGTTGGACATGATAACAAACAATTTTTGCAAATTCCTACAATCTAATGCAATACTCTAAACTCAATGTGCATGGTGATTGGTTCGAAGCACACGGTATTGAAGAAAGTGTTTGCTTTTTCATTTCTTCCTTCCGAATTTACTGGCACAGTGGAAATTGCTTTACGTGCCGGGCACGCAATTTTGTTTCTTCTTAACAAAAAAAAAAAACTTGGGTAAATAATGGTATGATGAGCTTAAGCTTGTTGGATCGAAATCTTCGTTAGAAAATAAGTGACTTTTTTTTACAATGCGGTGTTGTTAGTTGTCGCGTGCATTCGTTTGTGATAACGCTTCTAATGACTTCGGTAGTGACAAAATTGCCTAATTTTTACTGAATATACTACTCGTAGATTACGCAATTCATATGTAATGTAAAATGCGAAAGAAATGAACAAAAACAACATTAATATTGCAGTTCACAATGAGGCCTCATTAGTGTTGTGACCAACTCCCAGTCCATCCCATAAGTTTGTTTTTGTGTTTATGTTATTTAAGACGAAATTTTTAAGCAACACCCCCAATAAACGAATTTAGAAGATAAAAAAAAATTTTAAGAATGACATGTAAAACGGCGCAGTGTTTTTTTTGTTAAGAAAAAAAAAAACTCATGTAACGTAGCATGTTTGTAAAGTAAACTTGTTTTCGACGCAAGTACAAGATAAAGACGAAATTCGTCCTTTTCTATAAAAGCAAACACGTTTCATAATCTTCAAAAAGTGTGTCACTTTGAACACATTAACTCTTATCTGAAAATTGTTTTATGGTTCTCTTTTATTGAAGAATACAATGAAGTTAAAATGAATTGCTGACCGAAAAAAAAACTATTTTAAGTTTTCCATAAAATTATTTTCAATTTTAGGTTATGTTATTCATTAAACTTGAAGTATTTATTTATTCAACATATATGTTAGTTTAAACTTAATTTGTTCATGCAACATTCTTTAAATTTTAATCATATTTGAATAATTTTTATGTAATTTTTAACATGTTTCTTCATGATTGAAGATGCTTTATTACTTCGTTCAAAGTACCAATAAAAGATCTTGGAACATTTTAGAATATTAATTATAGTTTTGAGTTGGTTCATAGCGTAAACAAATTTCGCTATGTTTTTGGAATTTATTTAACAAAAATGTTTCATTCGTTTGATCGTACACAAATAATTTATCCACTCCGCACTATGAAGTTCATATTGTTGATTTCTATAAATGCAACTTTTTTAATAATAAAATTGTTTACTCCAGATAACATATGTACTTCGAACATAAAAAACTAAAAAAAAAAAAGGGGAAAATTTAATAACTTATAAGTTAGTTAACTTCAAGTTTCTGACTCGATCTTACAAAACGCTATTTTTATTCTAACATTTTAATTCCTTATTAGATTTACATAGTTTTAACTTACTCTTTCATTTCGCAAGATATTTTTTTAATGAGTTAAAAATTACATAAGTCCATTCCAGTTAACTTTGAATTCGAATTCTTTCGAATTGTAATTTTTAGAAATAATTTTATAATATTGTTATTTAATTTCGCAAGAATTTAGAATGAGTTTCAGCCCTTCTAATAAACTAAAACCAATTTTATATTCTATTGTATAAACAAATATGCTCACATAATTATTAACAATGAAATTTACATTACTAGTTAGCTCAAGATTTTGTTGTATCACACAAAGGGTGATGTTTATTTTCACGATGCTAAGTAATAATATCTATATTCCGTTAAATAGCAACAACTCTATATAACTTCTCTGTTTATTAGAATTTTAGTGCTCTTTTAGAAGTAGACTACGCGCATATGAGATTAAAAGAAGGAATGTATTTTTATCAGTTTAAATAATTAAAATGGATTGCTAAATTTAATCACGACTTTCCTTTTCAGTGGTTCTTCTTTTTCAGCGGGAAAGGAAGTGCAGGGTAGGTATGCCGTCGCGAGGGTAGGGTTTCGAAAAATCCGCTGAGGTCGGTTTCGCGTCGTGCGCGGTACGCGGTACCTTTGTTGTTTTGTCGTTTTATTAGAGTAGTTTTCGTCGGGTTGAGTTAGAGTAGCATACTTTTCGGTACCGCGTCGGAAATTCGGGAACGCGAAATAAAAATTAGCTTGTGTTCTTTGACTGGTTATAGGAAGAAATAAAAATTAGCTTGTGTTCTTTGACTGGTTATAGGAAGAAATACGGAGTAACGTAAAGTAGGTTTCTTCTCCGTATGGTTTTGTTTTGTAACGCGTTTTGAAAACGGGCGTGTACAGGTGGCTGAAAATATGTAAATGAGTGTAACCCATTCGGAGACCCGCGACCGAAATCCTCTCCGAACTAGCTGGCCGACAAACAGCCACCGCGTGAATGGGTTACGGTGCACGGATTGGTTGACCGGTTGGTACCATCCGTTGGCACTAATCAGACTTAACGTCTAGAACCGATGAGAGGTCGGTTCCGCGTTCGAACCTAAAAAGGTTAAAATCATTACACTATCATTAACTGAATGCACAGTTATCGTTTTATTGTTTTAATGCAAAAATAATTTCATAACGAATAAGTTTAAGAAAAAGGGTGTAAATGTTAAATTCTATTTGGTTCTAATAATGAAATTAATTTATATACAGTGCAAAAGTGCGATTAGAAATTTTCCTCTCCATGTTGGACCATCTGCACCCATCGAGCGCTCGACGGACCATGCGGGTGAGTACCCTTTTAATTTAAATATATTATTAAAATATTTTTATTATAAAATTTATTTATATTATATATTATTCCGCTAATTGTACGATGTTATAAAAACAAAATTTTGAAAAGAAATAACATTTTAATTGTCCCTTACGTTTTCATTACAATTATTACATACACATTATAGCAAACTTATTTAAGGCGCTATGTAATGAAAATATTCCTTGAGATTTATGTTCGGTGAAAGTAACGTAGATGAGACTTCAACGGATAACTGAAGATAAAGAAAAAAAAAATACTAAATATTTAGAACTTTTGATAACAATAGTAGCAAAAGCAGAAAAGTTGATATAAAAACATGCGATCTAGTTGATTCCAGATGAGTTGATGGAAATTAACCTGAAGTTTTGATTTGAACGGTGCTCTTAACGTACTTCTGCGACACAAGTGTTTGGGTAAAAATTGAACAAATTTATCGTATGAACGAACCATCTGGAATGAATTGAGCATATTAGTAAAGAAGGAAAAGTTGATTGTTTTTTTTTGTTTTTTTTTTTATATAATTTAGAGGTCTTGTTTATTATTGGTTTTAATATATTTTTCTTTATGAAATAAAACAATGGATTAATACCATACCCTTTGGTCTTTCCTTTCTTCCGACTCTGACCAGGTATAGGACTCGGTACGGTGGCAGGCTGCCCCCCAAAACCATGAGCCAGCCACCGGGTACTTATTAATCCTTTTTTCTGTTTCAGGTGACTTTTTGGGTTGAGTGGCACAAGCAGAGTGCCTTTTTATGGCATAGAGTTATGCAATCAAATTTTATAATTCTATGGCATAAATTGATCACCGGGGTACTCCCCTTCTGATGGGAAAGTTCATACAATTCAAGTTGCATGAGTTTTCCACTCAGAAGAGGAATACCTGGCCACTTCAACAAGATATCTATGGATTTATTCCGGTTGGGTGGGTACGAAGGGGCTCCACCACCACCCGGTTGCCCCTCTTTCATTTGTGGGCTTTGAACTTCGTTGGGTAATGACGAGGTCACCCCAAGTTCGCCTTTCTTTTCAGGTTCCACTTGTTCTCGTAACAAGTTCCATCTCCCTCTGTGAGGTTATCTACAATTTTTGCGACTTCGGTCACCTTTTGAGCTGTAGTCCAATTCGTGACTGCGAAATTTTTTTGTAGTGGGTCCTCGTGCTGGGGGAAATGAACCCGCCCCACGACACCGCAATGCTAGCCTGCCAGCGCATTCGCGCGTCTCCAGACGAGGGCATTCTCGGCAGATACCGACACCTTCCTCTGCCGAGGCAGTAGAACATCGCTGTAGTCCTTTACGGACTTTATGAAAACATTTTAATTCACTACAAAGAGTTGATATCTTCACACTGAAACTTCTTCGGAATTAACGTTAGAATAAAGTCAATTTTACCTTAATCCACAGAATTTATTTAAGAAATAATCACACAGCTTTTCTCGAAAGATGGCACCATATCATGCTATGATTCACCGTATGTTGACCATCCCGCTATCAAGTGACGAATGACGCAAAGAGGAATCCTACATAATTAAGAACGCAGAAATGAACGGATACAAGTGTGATACGCCAAAGTTTAATCAGAAAAGAGGAAAATCAATTCAAACGTAACGGATTAACAACACTCGGTATACAAAACAAACACATGGATACCATCAAACGTGCACCAGTAAGGTACACTAACGTAACAACAAAAATGAAAAAGTGTAGTAATCTAGCAGGTAAAGTTGTGGAACGTGAAACGAAAACAAAAGCATATTCAAAAGAAGGGCTAGGAGCGGCACAGAAACTGGATCCTGCGCATTGTGTTAAAGATGAAATACGAACATGGTTAACACAGTCGATAAACTCGTTGAAAATACAAATTGATGCTTACGAGGGTGAAGTAGAGTCGTTATTAGCGGGTAAGAAAAAACGCTTGAATCGTGATAAACAGGGACGGATGGATGAACTACGAGGGAAACTTGAGAGGCATAAATTCCATATAACAAAACTTGAAACAATACTTAGATTGCTGGATAATGACGGCGTAGAAGTTGATCAGATTCGTCAAAAAAAAGAGGACGTAGAGTATTATATAGATTCCTCACAAGAGCCCAAATTTCAAGAAATTGAATTTATCTATGACGACATTATTGGCTTGGACGATGCCGAACTTTCTGGAACTGGTATATCATTAGGAATACCATCATCTGCGACAACAGACAGTAACAACAGTAACGAGACTGATCGCCTAGCAGTTTAGCATCAGGAACAAGTCCGGTGCAATCGCCTGCTGCCCATAATTACAGTAATGCAAATAATTTGAATTACAGCAGTGACTCGACATCAGTGGAATTAACAGCAGCTGACAAACGAAATAAGAATGAAAACAATGCCAGTAGTAAAGTAAAGCCTGTGAAACCGACAGTGTGAGAGCGAACAATAAAGCCGATGCTAATTCAAATTCGTCGAGCACGAATAGTTCTGGTTCCACAACACAAATTAAAATTGTTAGTTCAACGCCTAGTAAAAACCAATCTCATGCTGCTAACTCGTCAAGTACAACGTCTACGTCAGTGATAAATAACCAACAAGTGACTGCAAATAATATTAATTCGAATGCAACAGGAGTAAATGCTCAGCCACAGTCTGTGTTTCAAGTAACACCACCAATTGCATTTGCCACTGTCGCGAAAAAATAACCCATCACATCTCGAAAGTGATCATCATGAGCAGAACTCGTTTACACTGACAACGTCAACAGTTGGGTCACAGCATCCTTCAGCGAATAGTTTACCACCTAATTCCACAGCGCCGGGTTCACAGCAATCTAATGCCGCACATTCGTCGTCTAATGGTGCGACGAAAGCGATTCCTGTATCCACGTCCGCAGCGCATGCACATCCGAATATAGCGGTAGGATCATCCTCGGGAATAGCACCAGCCCCTTCGATAACAGACTCCTCATTATCGTCATCTTTGAGTACTTCCAAGAGTAACAGCAATACTGTCATAGTGAGAGTACGAGCGATAGCGGGAGTGGCATTTGCTTGTGTTGCTGGTGCTGTTGCCGGGAGATTGTCGCGAGTGGGAGTCTGTTATTCACCGCCACCGGGACCACGTCGGGGGGAGATCGAACAGAGAGTTTTCGCGGGGGACATCGCTTGTGTTCATATCGAGAATTTTATCGCGATTGCGTGCAATTAGTTGGCAACAAAATCCATTTGTTGAAAATGTTTGTTGGAAAAATTGTAAAACAAATTTTGCGGTGTACATTTGTGTTTGAAACAAGTTGAGTAAGCAGGAGAGTGCTCCTACCAGAAGGTCTTTGTAAACAACTTAGGGTTAGAAATAAGTTTTCTAATGGCATGAATCGATAATTTGAATTATTCGTCCAATACTTGGATATGAAATCGTTCAAATTTATGCAAAAGATGCACAGTTTCTTTCATAAGCACAGTGCTGCCGCCATTTTGACATAGCTTAACTGATTTTTCTGAATGCTCGGCTGATTGAACATATTCAAGTTAATCACTATTCCTTAAATTTTCATGAAAATTGAAAGAAAATAAAAGTGCCTAAGTCAATTTAAATATATATAGGGTTTTCCAATAAGGGGTGTTATTTTGAATAGATCCTGTGATTTAACACCTTGCGACTTCTCCCCTTGGGGTCACGTGAAAAAGAAGGCCTAATTCAACAGCCCAGCGTAGATTCAAGACCTTAAAGATAAATTCGTGAGGCTATCGAAGACATAGGGCAACCACTTTGCGGTTTGGTTATGGAAAATTTCATGAAGAGGATATGGTCCTGTAAGCGTGTCGTAGTAGTTATTTGCCTGAAGTTAGTTTTTGCTAGTAACGGCATATCTTCTTCTTTATAATAAAATAAACATCCGATCATTTATATTAAAAAAATGTATTATTCTTTTAATATCAAAATAACACCTCTTATTGGAAAACCCTATATCAACCATAAACACGTGTTATTGTTGTTGTAATTCCACACAATTGAAATGGCTATAACTCACTTGATTATGATTCGATTTCAATCAAATTTTGTATACGTATATAACTTATATCAGTCTATATAACTGCAAAGATTCAAGAAGTTTAAAGGTACCGTTTTGATTTTATGGGCAAAAATGTAAAATTTACATATCATACTATTATTAACAAAGTTGAGTGAATTTCGATTTCTAAGGTATTTGTTGCCCTTGTACTCATAAAGGCCCATGTTCGTGATAATTTTCAGATTTTTCGGCTGAAAGGTGTCCAATCGCGAGGGGGGGGGACACAAATTTTTGGTACATTTTGCCTTCCTCTGGACCCCCTAATTCATAAAATGATTTTTTTATTTCAGATTCTAAAAGTTCTAATCAAGACCCTTCATTTGATACCCCACTTGACTACCTTTGATTAAAAAAAATTTTTAAGGGCCAATTCGTTGGGGGACCCCCCTTAAAATTTTTTTAAATCACTTCTGACCTTTTCACAAAGTTTGAGCATTCTAGCTTCTATAGTTTCTGAGGAAATCAGCTGTGACACACGGACAGACGGACAGACAGACGGACAGACAGGTCGCGAAACTAGTAGGTCTTTGTAAAAAAAAATTTTACAAAGACCTAAAAATGCTTGCAAATTTCTCAATTACCAAATTATAGTGCTTCGGCTAATGAACGAAGTTAATTCGTTTGCACGCGATATTGCCATCGTTGAACTTCTCCGTGGCTTACGTTCTCGTCACCTTGATAAGAGTCGTGGGATTCATCTGCATTCTTGCCGTTTATAACCTTTAAGCACTGTAAAGCGAGAGGGCGATAAAAGATTCGAAGAAAGTTTTCCCGATGTTCCAGGCCGGGGTTTGAAAAGTGTCGTGTGCGTTTTTGCGACGAAGAAAAAAAAACCGTTTTGCATTGTGCTTCTCCAAAACTCGGATTTTTGCTGGACGGAATGCGGAAATCGTGGCTTTAAAAAGTTCCGGGCAAAAATTTGGCAGGTGGAAATGAACCGTTAGCGTATTAGGATATTCCGGATTCTAGAGGCATTTCAAATACGCTCTCCAAAATTATCGGCTGTTTCTCTATTTCCCAATCGTTCTTACAAGATCAGGTCGAATGCGGTGAACCGTCTATTGTTTTCGCGATTGCCGAGACCAAATCAATTGGAACATGATTTATCTTAGAAAGTCATCAAAATACATGAAACCAAGAAAGTAAATTTTAGGAAATGAAAGCTGCTGTAGTCGACCTGGTGTGTCCGTGTTAGTTACAGTCAACTGCAATGTGCAGCCTGGATGGAATAATTCATAAATTGTAATGATGGAAAATTTGAAAACAAAGTTTAACATTGATACGCTTCATACTAAATTCGTTGTCCCAATATAAAGTGAATAGAGTATTGACAATCTAGCTTAGGGTGAATTTAACGAGCGCGAATACGGATGACTCACATCGGGGATGTGCATTTTGGTTTTAATCGAAAGAAGATAACATCGTCAACAGAACTCACTGGACGCCATTCACATATTCTCTCGGTGAATCTTCAGAGGTTTTAGCAGAAAGTATCTGTAAGATCTGCAGCAGTAAAACCTAATCACAAATTTCAGTACCGCAGAATTCGCAATTGTAACGTAAATAACAGTGAATTCGGTGTATAAATATAGTTTTTCCCCGTTCATCTCACGATAAGTTTCCTCTCGTTCCCATTCTATTTCCCATCGACGAAAATCACTTTTCCGTGTGGGCAGCAAAGTGCGAGATATCTAGTTTGGAAGCGCGAATCTATTCGCCTATGTATCTTTCGTATCATCCTCTAGTCCTCGACAATCGGAAAAAGCATTGAGGCAAATTCATGCAAATTTCGAAAGCAAATCAAGTATCGGAAACCAAATCGGTGCAAAGCAGAGTTCGGAACAGCAAACAGATATTTTGTGAGTGCGAGAAGAATCGGAAAAGCGCTGAAACGGACAAAAAGTTTAAACACACAGTTCAATAGATTCGAAAAAATAAAGGCGTAGTACTAGGAGCAGTATAAGAGTCCACGTAGAACACTGTAACTAATTTGTTGTCGTAATCATACGTAAAACGTGTCGGAGAAGATTTGTTGACCGCAGCAAGAGTAAATAGAGACCGGGAAAATCGCGAAGTGATCAATTTAATTTAATTAAGCTTAAATTTTGAATAAAAAAATAATAATACAAAGTTTGCAGGCCCTTACTCGCCCCAAACACGAGCGCTCGTAGGAGGAGGTTTGGGTAAATACCCTTTCTTTCCAAATTTTTCCTGCATATTTTTTTAATTTTTTTTGCCTTAAAATTTATATACAGATATAAAAAAATATTATTTTTGATTTAATTATAGATTGATTGAATTTTAAAAAATTGGTTAAATTATTTATTATATTATTTTTCTACTTTGCTATATTTGTTTCCGAAAATTCAGTTGTATGCTATTTTTTTTGTCTATATTAGGAGTTAAATACGTCACCTTCATATGAATTGAACCCAAAATGGAATATATATGTATGCTTACCAAGAAAATAAAATCCATGCTTCGTTAAGTTGAACCGGCAGTCTTTCCGTTCCTTCTCTTTTGACCGGGTATAGGACCCGGTACGATGGTAGGCTCTCCACGCCACAAATGAGCCAGCCATCGGGCATTAATTAACCTCTTTGTTTCAGGGTACTTCACGGGTTGAGTGGCCCAAGCAGAGCGCCTCTTTATGACACAGGGTTATGTAATCGACTTGCATAATTCTATGGCATAATTTGGTCACCGGGGTGCTTCTCTTCTGATGGGAAGCCTCATGCAAGTTAAGTTGTATGAGTTTTCCACTCAGAAGAGGAATACCTGGCCACTGCAGCAATTATGGATTTTGATCCGGTTGGGCGGGTTCGCAGGGGCTCCATCACCACCCGGTTGCCCCTCTCTCATTTGTGGGCCATGAGCCTCTCCGGGTAAGGACGAGGTTATCTTGCTTCCGCTTCTTTTTACTTGTTTCTCTTGTTCCATGAACAAGTCAGTTGTCCCTGGTATGGTTGCCTACACTTTTTGCGACTTCGGTCGCCTTGCTTTTCTCGACCCCAGAAATTCGTGATTGCGAAATTCTTTGTAGTGGGTCCTTGTGCTGGGGGAATGAACCCGCCCCACGACACCGCAATGCTAGCCTGCCAGCGCATTCACGCGTCCCCAGACAAGGGCATTCTCGGCAGATAATGACACCTTCTTCTGCCGAGGCAGCAGACCATCGCTGCAATCCTTTACGGACTTTTTGATTTACCCTTTACACTACAAAGGATATTGAGAGCTGGAAACATCGAAATGGTACCATCTATAAGAAAACTAAAATTAGGAAGCCTTCTCAGGTCTGTCAAGGATTCACGTAAAGTCAACGAACAAAGCGGAGTGTACCAGATCAACTGTCCCGTATGCAACATGGTCTACATCAGACAAACAAGACGTCCAGCAACAACACGGTGCAAAGAACATCTGAGCGAGGCGGAAAATTCAATTAAAACGCGAAGAGGGAATAAAGACATACGATCGGCAGTCGCACAACACATTGTCGAATCAGGACATACGATCAAGATGGACAATTTGAAGGTCATAAGCCAGGTAAGCGGTATATGGAAGCTAGATATCATCGAAAGTATTGAGATTCAAAAAATTCCACAACACCATCGAATGAATGACGACACAGGTAACGCGTCATCACCCCTATTTAAGTGTGTTTGAGTATACCCTCAGCAATTAAGTTTTTTATGACTATGTCTTTTGTAATTACCATTTAAATAGTTTCTCTTTCATTGAATATTGTTAGTATATAAGGTTGATGTTTAAGATAAATAAGTCAGTTGGTACTGATCAATTTAATTTAATTAAGCTTAACCATATCTTAGATATGGTTAAATTTTTCGTTTTCTTTACAATTAATTTATATAGGCAGATATATAATGAAAAGAATCAGTTCATACATATACAAACTTAAATCATGTTCACATGCGCACAATGAATAAACCATCAATTGCTGACTTAAAACCATGGTATAAAGAATAACAAGGTATGCTCGCTCATGGAAAAAGCTTTTTATGTGACGTCACATGGATCGGAGCTTTCAGATAGAATGCATTTGTTAATGAATTTTATATGGATTTCAGGACTTGTTTGAAATAAAATCAGAGATTTCTCATAAAATCCATTTTCTTGCTTGATTTTTACCTTTGTAATTAATTTTATGCTCATACTAATATAAATAAATCTTCAAGTTCAAGGAATACATATGATAAATGCAATTGCTCTGCTTCGGTATAGGTGCACATTTTTAGTTGATAGTATGTTGAATATATTATTATCTGATCTGACTAAGGTAGCAAATATTTTAAATACATTAAATAGTTTTCTTCTCTGGAATATCAATACATTATCTTTAATTATCCATACATTTCAATTTATTTATAAGCAACAAAGTAAGTGATGCGTACAAATTAAGAAAAATGAATTTTTTTCAATTCTTGAATTGTGAGACAAACGTTTCATTCAATGTGACGTTTTTCAGCAAGCATAAACGATTTTCAGGGGATCGTTAATTTTAAAATTTTATTCAATTCGAATTCAAGGACAATCAACGAGACACGTAACGTTCTCATTGACGAATCCCATCGAATTTTTATCAATTCAAATATTGCAAGCATTAGTTGCAGGAAATTTTATTTTATGCAGATAATTCGGTTTTACTACATATTATAAATATCACATTGCTATCATGGAGATGTTTCCCTCACTTTTTTATATTTTCCTTTATATTTAATCTTGCGCATGCCTAAATTCAGTTTGAGTCGAGAATGTGTTTTACATCTATGAAACACTCCGTTGGGTTTACTATTAAGATCAATATCGGTAGATTAAGTTATTAAATTCTGAATATAGTGTTTTCCAATAAGATGTGTTTTTTTGAATAGATCTTGTGATTTTACACCTTGCGACTTCTTCCTTTGGGGCCACGTGCAAGAAAAGGTCTACGCCAATAGCCCAGCGTCGATTCAAGATCTCAAAGATGGAATTCGTGAGGCTATCGAAGACATGGGAAGCCACTTAGCGATTTGGTTATGGAAAATTTCATGAAAAGGTTATAGTACCGTAAGCGTGGTCGTGGTGGTCATTTGCTTGATGTTATTTTTCACTATTAACGGCATACCTTCTTCTTTATAAAAAAAATAAACATCCGATCATTTATATTAATAAATGGCATTTTTCTTTTAATATTAAAAATAACACCTATTATTGGATTTCATTATGGAAAATTTCATGAAAAGGATATGCTCCTGCAAGCGTGGTCGTGGTGGTTAGTTGCCTGATGTTATTTTTTACTATTAACGGCATACCTTTTTCTTTATAATGAAATAAACATCTGAGCATTTGTATTAAATAACGATATTTTCTTTTAATATCAAAATAACACCTCTTATTGGATTTAGTTATGGAAAATTTCATGAAAAGGATATGGTCCTGTAAGCGTGGTCGTGGTGGTTATTTGCCAGATGTTATTTTTTTACTATTAACGGCATATCTTTTTCTTTATAATGCAATAAAAATCCAATCATTTGTATTAAAAAATGGCATTTTCCTTTTAATGTTAAAATAACACCTCTTATTGGAAAAGAAATCAACATTTGCCGATCCAACCGATTCGATCCATGTGACGTCACAAAAGCTTTAAATGGCGATCCAGCTTTCGTGAGCGAGCATACCTTGTTATTCTTTATACCATGCTTAACACCGTCTTTTCTTTCCAGCAAACCCGTTCCCTTTCAGAAGGTTAATGCGGGTGAAAGGTGAGTATGCCGCGGAGAGTAATCCGCGAATTTTCGGTTTCGTGCTGCAGTTAGTACGGGGTGCCATATATTGAATTTTGCGTTTTTTGTCAAAGTAGATTTTTTCGGTTTTGATTCGAGTAGGTTATTTTGGGCAACATGTCGGTAATATTTGGGAGCGCGTACTTTTTTTTGGTAAGCATTTTTTTTGCGGCCCTGTCCCCGAAACGAAAGGAAGTAAGTGGGAGTCGAGTCGGTACAAGTTGTTCGACGTGTTTTAAATCGGGAATTCAAACCAGTGGCTGATTTTTTTCTTGTATTTCGGACTTAGTCTACTGGCGTAAGACCCGCAACTGAAATTCCTCTCCGAACTAATTAGCCAGTCAGCAGCCCCTTTGGGGTGGACTAAGAGTGTCCGGACTTATCGACCTGATGGGTACAGTCCGTTGTCACGCTCTAATACTTCACATCTAGAGCCGATTAGAGTTCGATTAAGATTTTCTTCGGGAAATCTCTTGAATGAACAAATGAATTTTATTGTTCGGAATTCGTTTTATATTCTTTGAAAATTTATAATGATTAGTATTAAATGAATCGCATTTGACTTTGCTTCATTCTTCCAAAAAAAATCGTGTATTTGGACATGAATCGATATATTTTTGATTCCGATAGTGCCCCAATTATATATCATATATATACATGTATATATATATATATATATATATATATAAATATATACATATATATATATATATATATATATATATATATATATATATATATATATATATATATATATATATATAAGCGAGTTACAAATAAGGAGATAGAATATCCTCCAAATTCAAACTCATTGGATCAACAGTTTTAATGGAGAAACTAATTTGCGAGGTATACTAACGCTGGTCATGCGGAACCGGAACAGTCTAGCTGTTGGTGTGTATTGATTTTAGTCACTCAGCTCGATTACTTCCCGGGGGAAGTCGGTATCGTCCTCTCAGCGATTCCAAAACGTGAACTTTTAAGCCGTGTCAATGGACCGTGCCTTTCAAGTCAACAGGTCTGTGCACTCATAATCTACTCAGTGGTGGCTGCTTGTCGGTCAGCTAGATCTAGGAAGGCGGTCTTGGATCAAATCGTGAATAGACTATGCTCGTTTACGATTATCAGCCACCGTTTTAACCGCGAACAAAAAATTTAATTATTTAATTTACGCAAAACAAAAAAAAACACACAACACAGTTGACAAAAGTACATCAAATTTCGGGTTTTTTCCTCACTCGTTCTAAGAAAGCTATTAATATGTACAAATTCAGTTTTAAGACAATTACAAACTGTTCAATAGATTCGAAGAAGTATGGATTACATTTTTTAACCCTCCGTTTTTTGGATCGACAAGAGTAAAAAAATTTATAATATGCATAAAAAAGATCAGGTGGGGAGTTAATATCATATTCATTGGATGCAAGAATAACGAATAAATTAAAAATGTCGCTTTTCATAAGGAATTTTGTGTTCAATATTCGCAGTTTAATCCTTTTTTTATATAAACCTTGTATTTTCCTCTTGTGTTCAAAATATTAATTTCGTTCTTCCTATCATTCAATTTTATGAGCCTTACACCCGTTGTTATTCCCACTTACTTATCATCCTTCATGGAAACAACTAGTAACACTTGTATTTTGTTCAACTCATCAAATAAAGCCTTCAATTTGGGTCAAGGAACTTCCGTTTTTCACTTATAGCGATGCCGTTTCAGCCTGAGATGCGAACGTCCTTGGCCCACTACTTAATCATCATCCAAAAATATGGAGTTCGTTTCTCCTCGGTGGCAATCAGAAGAATTCCTTAGAACGTGCGCCTATGAACTGTGTTCTACGATACCATGAGCATCAGGTTCTTTGCATCCTGAAGGTACCGAAGAAATTAAAAAAAAACAATAAGATTATAGGAACATCATCGATGCTACCGTAGCTACTTACTTGGTAGGTGTCTGGGTGTCGAGTTCATTGGGCCCACAACCTCATTCCTACTTTCTTGGAGTGTACGCTGAAACAGCTGCGATTGATGGTTTTGTTATCACCTTTCTACTCTGCTTCTATAGCAATGACACTGTGACCACCTAAATTGAAAGTAACAAAAGAAAAGATTTTTCTGTAATTTTTCACGCACCATCCACATTATTTTTGCGTTTCTGCTTAAATTACAGGTATCTGGCCAATTAGTTAATTTGCAATTTGCAAACAAAAATCAAAAGTTTTTGGATGAACTTTTCCACAGGCCTTATCCGAGCTTTTTATCATCGTGACAGGATTAAAAGAGCCTTCTTCAATGTCTGTCGTCTTCCATTTCGGGTGTGTTCGATGCTGCAAATTTATTGAGCTTTTTTCAAAAGTACTTGGTGGCCGCAATTATTGCAACGTATACCGACTCAATAAAATTGTGTGTATGTTTACATTACATATCACAAGGTTGAAAAGATTGAAAAGCCTTCTAAGTACACGCGAGAACAATATTTATCGTCGATTTCTAGGCTACAACCATCTCTCGTTGGCCTTGCTTAAATTACACCTTAAGAATGTTTTAAGTTTAGTCCGTTCAAACTACAAGAGCCAGTAATCAATGGGTAAAAAACTGAGAGGTACTAACTCAAAAGATCCAGATGGCATGTTCACAAAAGTGAATCGTATATCTCGCGAGAAATGTTGAGTGAATGTAGCGAATCTTAAAGTCACTAGTAGTAAGATACATCTTCTGGACAGGGCTAGTATCAAAATTGATAGTACGACTCCGATAGAAGTGGAAATAGGATTGTATGTAATGGTTTACAGAAGCTTGCTCTGATTGGAATCCATTTTGCATTGGTGCATTTACCAAACCCTGAGAGAGGGAGAGAGAGAGAGTGAAATACTTTCAGAAGTCAATGAAGCAAACGTTTTCGATTTCAAGTCAAGCCTGAATAGCAAATTAATTCTTCATTTCAATGAAACGTTGCCGAGTGGAAATCTTCTGGATTATGTTGTCAGCTATGAAGACTTATGTTTCATATTTGGCAAGATAAAGAACAAGAAATCATGTGGTATTGACGGTATTCCGAGTAACGTTATACCACATTTACCGAAGGTTGCTATTAGAAATGATTACATATTGTGGAGCAAGGCTAAGGTATTTCCAATCTTGAAGAAATGAAATAAATTTTCGAGACTTAGATGCTATCGGCCCTTCAGCTTGCTGCCTAATGTCAGTAAGGTGTTTGAAGTGATACTGAAACAAGCATTAAACGTCCACATTGAGAAACATGAGTCGATGCAGAGATGCCAGCTGGGTTTCTGTGCAAGGCAGGCATTCGACCATACATGAGATAACGAAAGTAACCTCACACAGTTGTTGGAAACTAAACAATAGAGAATATGTTGGAGCGTGCCTCATTGATAAGGAGAATGCCTTTAATACAGTTTGGTAAGATAGACTAGTTTTTAAGCTACTTCAGGACAAGTTCCCCAGACACCTGGTCGCAATTATATGTTCTATGTTGTATGCAACATCAATTCTTGTAACTGATGGAACTGTTACAGTGCCAGGCATCGATGAGATTCCAATGGAGCTCATCAAATATGGTGGCACCAATGTTCAGAAACCATCCATAAAGTTATCCAACACACTTGGCAACAATAATATATGCCAAACGAGTGGAGACAATCGATTATATTCCCTAACTAAGGTCATTAAATTCGCATCCTCATTCAATGAAGTGATGTTATTCCTGACTGGGTGAATACTCGCTTTATTTATAACCTGCTATGTATGTTAGCTAAACTTTTTTTTTAATTGGATCATTTCACCCTTTTCACATCAACTTAATGTAAATCTATACGACAAATTTGCTCTACATTTGAAGCTTATCTAACGTCGCGCGGATACGATCACTCTTTCGGATGGCTCCGATAGCTTTTTAAATTACTTTTTATGGAATTGTTTGCAGCTACACAAATGAGTTGCATATTTTGAATAATAATTTTTCTGAAAAATTATTAGAGAAGAAAAATGTTAGAAGAAGGTGGTTTCGACGTGTGGACTAATTCTCCTCAGGCCATCACTCTTAGATACACACCGGTGATGGCGACCACCAGGCTCAGAGGTGAGGGAGTTAATTTTAATTTTTGACAAGAGAAATTTACCTTGAATATAACTTGCAGATACAAAAACATATTGAGTTTGCATAAGTAGAAAAATTAAAAATTAACTCCCTCACCTCTGAGCATGGTGGTCGCTATCACCGGTGTGTATCTAAGAGTGATGGCCTGAGGAGAATTAGTGCACATGTCGAAACCACCTTCTTCTAACATTTTTCTTCCCTAATAATTTTTCAGAAAAATTATTATTCAAAATATGCAACTCATTTATATGTAGCTGCAAACAATTCCATAAAAAGTAATCTACTATGTATGGTTTAAAGACTGCATACCTTCTCGATCCTGGATAACACATCGTCCATGTATAATATTCAGCAGGAGTGGTACAGATTCATTGAGAAGAGATATTATATTCAAGCGAATCTGAAAATTCATCTACAAACCAGCCCCAAAATTGTACCGCTAAAATATCTCGAAGAACTCCATGATTCACATGAAAATTGGTTAGTATGTTATGCTATATAGGAATGTCAACCAATATAACATTGGCGCAGCCGGTTTTGGTTTCCAAACAGCTCTAGAATGGCAACTCGCTGTGGAGTAATCAATATAGTACTTACTAAATTGATGAATTGTTTGGAGCTGGAATCCTTTCCTTACACTCTCAATATAAGCAAACTCATCCACGCATCCTGATAGCTTGAGCTTCATACTCTTGAAATTGTAGCCAAAACCACTCAGTTTGTGCTATAGAAACTTTAGGTCATTTCAAAAGAAAGGGTTGCATTGTTATATGTGCGGGATTAATGACCAGTCATTAACGTAAAAAAAAACGGTCAATATTTGTTACTGGGATTGCGCGAATGAATAGTAAGGACGAATTAACAGGAGAAATTCACCAGTCAACTCCAGAGCAAAACGACGGGCTTGTATTACGAAGCGGTAGAACACTCTCAAGATCAAGAAGTAAGTCTGAATCTTTTTGTTTCAGCTCGAACCTACAGGTGAAGCGAGAACCCGAACCCACTGAATTAGACCCAGTTCTTGAACTAACTAATGCCATTGATCATCTGCATACGCACCGTTTAGAACGGATTAATCAGTTCCGTGAACGAACAAAACAATTTAAAGAAGAGATTGAACATTTCGGTGGGGTCTCGCTAAACTCGACCAGTTTTTTCGATTTATCGCAATCATTGAAAACCCTAATTACGTCTCACGATTGGCTTTTATCATTTGGGGCGAGCACATCTTCAAACGCTTGCATTAATCCAACCGACTCTTTGAATCCTGTTTGTATGGTTGATAAACAGCTGGAGGTTAAAATCCACCCAGTCAGTATGGCTGACTATGCAAAAGTAGCTAAGTTGATGGGGCAAATGATCCCTGTGTTTTCAGGAGCTCCAAGCTCATCAATGGTTTTGGAACTGCAGACCTTTATTGGATGTAGCAAACAAGTTTGGAAGTGCCTGAATAGTCAGGAGCAAGTAGCTTTTATGCAGATTTTCCCGACCCGTCTTTGAGGAGAGGCATATCAGCTAATATCCTCTAGTTTTCCATCAACCTTAGAGGCAGCTGAGGAACTTTTGAACCGGGTGTTTTTGCCAAGGGAAACTTATCAGGAACTGGTAACCGGGCTTATATCTTCCAAACAGAGTCCCACGGAGACAGTGCTCGCCTACTTATAACACCTGAGGCAAATCTTTAAGCGATGTCAGGAGGCTGCAATTATTAAATATGGTCCAGAGGGAGGCAAAGTTGCGAATACGCAGCTGGAGGATTTCGCCAAGAATGTCTTCAAGAGTGGGGTTAAAAACCCTCATCTTTGCCAGTACCTTCTGTCCCAGGAAGCTACTACCTTTGAAGATCTAGTTACCAAGGGTTTGAATATGGAAAAACTACAGCAGGGGGCTTGCCTCTTTCAGGGCAATCCAACACAGTTATATTCACAAATGCCGCAGGTACAACCTACTTTCAGTACTTGGATGCCCAACCAACATGCTTTTACTCCTCAGCAAGTCAGCTTCGCACCGAGTCCGACTACAGTACCTTACCAGTCACAGGTGGTGATGGCACCGGACCCGAACTCTGGATCAAAACCACCTAAATTTACAAAGAGTCCGAAGATCACTTGTAATTTCTGTCATAAGCGTGGCCATACTTATACAGATTGCTATAGCCGCAAAAATACTCCTTTCTGCCCACCGTGTAAAGAGTATGGCCATGACCAGAAAGATTGCAAGGCGAAGCCGGCTGCATTACCAGTCATTAATGAAGGCCCAAGGGTCTATAGTATCCAGGTCAAATATGATTTTTGTGGTCAGAGAGGTCATGGTGTAGACGCATGTTTTCAGAAGAAAAGATGGGAGGCCAGGCAACAGAGAAACGAGGTGCAGTCGAGTCAAAAATCCCCGACTCGACTTCAGTAAAAACGGTGCAACAAAAGAGCCAAGTCCGTGGTGGCAGAGTTGAACAGAGGGTAACCCAGAAAGTCACTGAAGGGCTAAACATGACAGATAATATTCGAGGAAAATCAAGCCTTGTTACGGCTTCTCTGCCATTAGATATTGGGAAACAGGGAGAAACAAAATTTACTATTGACACAGGGGCAGAGGTTAGCATAATTAGTAGGTCAGCAATACAGGATACTTGCCCGATAGATTCTAGTCATAAGCTTACTTTAGTGAGTCCGTTTGTGGAAGGAGAAACCCTTGGTACTACGCAGGGCAATTTCGAGCTCCCTACGAGACTTCCCTGCACTTTACAAGTAGTCGACAAAATTCACGGGATGTTCAATGATGGTCTACTGGGGTATGACTTCCTGGCAAAGAATTGTAATGTGGAAGGTCCCACCCAAGCGCTGGTATTTCCTCGCACGGAAGGAAATGGCAATGAATTCAGGGTCCCACTGGAGTCCCAGGGAGATGCAGTGGGATCGCCTCAGGCTTCGGTTAAGGTGTCGAATGGCGCTGACGCGTTATCCATAGGAGTAACGCAAAGCGCGGCGCTATTATCAAGCCAAACTGAGGATGTGAACTGCAACTCTGAGGAAGGGACAAATATTAGCCAAATTGGTTCCGATGGAACCTATCGAGTCATTTTCAAGGAGGCCATCTCGTTGTTGCCATGGACACAACGGTTAGTGAGGGTCCCGATCCAGTTGGGTCAGGAAATGCTTTGTACCGCAAGTTTTATAGCGGATGGTGTTTTCCTGGCTAATGCCCTCCTAAGTCCGGTCAGCCCTGTAATAGGTATTATGAACTCAAACGAGTCATCAGTCACACTTGAATGGATTGACTTAGAACTCGAAAGTTTGGATGAATACTTGGTAGATAACCTAGAGGCTACAAAAAGGGAGGTGCAGGCCCAGCAGACCTCTTGCAGGAATACCCCAGTGAAACATATAGGTGGTATATCGGCAACTGCCGAAGGGCCAAAATTTATGGGAAATGGTCGTTCAGGTGATGAACCTGATCCAACAAATTGGGGCCAGCAAGGCAACATTATACGCAACGCATTATTAAAACAACAGCTTACGCTTTATGAGCATATTAACTCCGAGGAAAGGGCTGCTATTACTCAGCTATGTCAGGAGTTTAGTGATATTTTCTTCCTGCCAGGGGATAAGTTAAGTTACACGGAGGCAATCACCCATGAGATCCCATTGGTGACCGACCAAGCACCTATAAATCAGAAAACGTACCGTTTGAGTCAGCCCCAGAAGGACATTGTTAACGAGCAGCTCAAAGTGATGTTGGACATCGACATTGTCCAGCCAAGCAAAAGCCCCTGGAACTCGCCCCTCTTGGTTGTGCCTAAGAAGGCCGGGGCCGATGGGACAAAGAAGTGGAGAGTAGTCGTTGACTTCAGGAGACTGAATGAAAAGACTATAGGAGATGCTTTTCCATTACCCCGTATAGAGGATATTTTAGATCAGTTGAGGCATTCACAGTATTTCAGCACATTAGATTTGGCCAGCGGTTACCTGGTGGAACCAAAAGATCGACCAAAAACTGCATTTAGCACCAGTTATGGGCACTATGAATTTAAGCGGATGCTTTTTGGATTGAAAGGAGCACCAGCCACTCTTCAAAGACTAATGAATTACATACTAACGGGTTTGCAAGGCTTTTACTGTTTTGTCTACTTAGATGACATAGTGGTTTATGGGAAAAACTTGGGAGATCACATCGATAAGCTACGGAAAATCTTTGTTAGACTAAGATTGAACAATCTAAAGCTTCAACCAGAGAAATGCCAGTTTTGTCGACCCGAAGTGGTATATTTAGGGCACATTTGCTCTCAAACGGGTGCGCGGCCAGATCCGAGTAAGACTAGCTGCGTGCGGGATTTCCCCGTTCCCACAACTGTGCGTAGGCTACAGTCTTTTTAGGTTTAGTCAATTATTATCGGAAGTTTATCCCTAATTTCTCAAAAATAGCGAACCCCTTACAAATTTGTTGCAGAAGGATGTTCGCTTTACATGGACAGATAAGTGTATGGAGGCATTTCAGCTCCTTAAGAATTCGTTGGTAGAACCACCATTGCTGGCGTATCCTGATTTTACCAAGCCATTTAATCTTACCACTGATGCAAGTAACGAGGCCCTGGGAGCCGTCTTATCCCAAGGAGAAATTGGCAAGGATCACCCCATAGCCTATGCAAGGCGAACCCTGAACAAGGTGGAGCGGAATTACTCCACAATAGAGAAGGAACTACTCGCGATGGTTTGGGCCGCCAAAAATTTCAGGTGTTATTTGCAGGGCCGACGTTTCACCATCTACACCGATCATAAACCTCTAAAGGGGGTTTTTAACGTAAAAGATCCCACTACTCGGTTGGTAAGGTTTCATCATAAGTTGTCGGAATTTGATTACCACATTGAGTATATGCCGGGCAAGTATAATACTAATGCCGATGCCTTGAGTAGGATTCCCCAGGACCCTGGTGGCGGGGCAAGTAATAAATATCAGTGTAATGTCCTCACTCGAGCACAAAAGCAGCGGGAACTATCTGACCAACCCATAGAAGGCTCCTCAGCGGAGCCGGTACGAGGAGGCCAGACAAGCAATGGTAATACGACTGTTGGATCAGTTGAGGTCGGGTCCCCGGAAAGCGAGCCTGGGCCACAGGAGTTAACTGGTTCATTCCTGGAAGGCCTTGGAGCAGATTCGACATCAGGACGATCCCAAGGGGGTGATGGTAACAACGTGGTCAGTGGTGATGATACAATTAAGGTTATATCCTCCCCGATGCAGCAAGCGATCCAGATCCTCACTACCCCAGAAGAGGTAAGGGAGGCTTTAATTGAGTATCACGACTCCCCTTTTGGAGGTCATCAGGGAGTAGCGAAAACCTACAGGAAGATTCACAAGAAGTATAAATGGAAAAATATGCTATCAGATATTAAAAAGTATGTGAGGACGTGTAAGAAATGTCAAGTTATGAAGGCTTCTCCCCAACATCGCATGCCGATGGTTGTCACTGGCAAAGCGGAGAGGCCATTTGATAAGGTATATCTGGACATCGTGGGGCCTCTCATTGAGACAACATCCGGGAAGAAATATATTCTGACCTTTCAGGACAATTTGACAAAGTTCGTAGATTGGTACGCTTTACCGAACGCTGAGGCGGAAACAGTAGCCAAAGTGTTCTTTGACGAGATTATTGCTAGGTATAGAATACCTAAGCAGCTAGTTACCGATCAGGGGGCGAATTTCGTGGGGAAGCTATTCAAGCAAATATGTAAGCTATTGAATATAAAAAAAAATTCAAACTACCGCCTATCATCCGCAATCCAATGGAGCCTTGAAACGAGCCCACAGACCCCTTGTAGAATATTTGAGATCTATGGTAGATGACAACCCGCAGGTGTGGGATCACAAGCTCGTGCAAGTATGGGTTGGACCATTTGAGGTCAAAGCTGTTACTTCCCCGTTAATACCACGATTGCGATAAGGAAAAAACTGGTCAATGTTCATAACAACCGACTTAAACCATACTATGAATAAATTGTTCTAACTCCCCCTCTTTCTTTTTTTCCGTATTTCTAGTAATGGTCATCGACATAGTCATCCTAGGCCTGCTCAGCGTTGGCGTTTTGGCAACTCCGAACGAGGATCTGAAACCATATTCACTGGAGAGCAAAGCGAACACAGGAATACTATTTGAAGATGTGGGTGGTCTGTTGAGCTATCACAGTAGCTGGAATGTAGTGATGGAGCTTAATCTAGGGGAAATCCAGGATCAAATAGGAGTGGCCGAACGAGCCGAACACCTCGTTAGGATGCTTTGTGCAGGAAAGGGCTTGGGATGTGCGGAGCAATTAAGGCACATCCATAGTCTAGTGGAAAATCTGAAGATTCGCTCTCGAGCTCTGTTTGAGCCGCTGATGCCTAAAAGGTCCAAAAGGTCGTTCATTGATGGGGTCGGAAGAGCGCTACATTCGTTATTCGGCACCATGGATGATGAGAATGAAAAGGAGTTGTACAGTCGGCTAGATAACCTGGAGGACAAGGAAAGGGAATTAGTTAAATTGGAAGAACAAAGGATTAGCATTGTGAATATCTCTTTGGAGGAAATCCATAAACCGCTATTAGATGTGATTAACAGGCAAACAGAACTCGGGTTACAGATGAAAGAAATCTCGCTCATGACTGATAAACTGTCAGCAGCAGAACGGAGGAATGTAGTTCTAACATCCCTGTTAGCGCAGCTTATGGAGATCGAGATGCGGCAGTGCACCTTGATTGACATAGCTGTGGCAGTTCAAAGCAACAGAATTCATCCCTTGTTAATCTCTAGCAAAAAATTGCACGAAATCTATGTTAAACCGGGCAATAGGTGCCCCAAATTCTGTAAGGAAATCCTTGCACAGACGGTGGAACTACGGTATTTCAGACGGAAGACCAAGCTGGTAGTGAAAATTACGCTTCCGCTTTTCCAACTACCCTTAATGAGACTATATCAAATACACTTGTTTCCCATCAAAACTAACAGGACCCTATTTCTGTTACCCACTGTGGAATACTCGTTTATAGCGGGTGATATCACAACTCAATAGTTTCTGCTTCTAACCGATAATTCAAATCATAAGAACATTAAACATCCACAATCTGGTGACCTATATGTGGCCCCATTAACTACGCCAATTATGCAATCCCCACCTTCAAAGAATATAATAATTTCACTTCTACACAACCCACTCAATCTGAAGTTAGAACTACCTCTTCGAGCTAGCACTTCAATAACAGATTCCCTCATTAAGCTAAGTAAACCGAACAGTTGGATATACTTTCTACCGAACGAAACACCCATTCATATCCGCTGCGATGCTAGCATCACGACACACAAACTGATTGATCAAGGAATCCTAACTCTCCATCTCCCGTGCACAATTCTGATTAACGAAATGACCATACATTATGAAACAGAAAGTACTCACCCGTTCGATATGATTCTACCGCAGTATTTCTCTGAAGTAGACCCGAGAATTTTAGAGCCTGACGTCGCTGTTCTGGGGGGTAACCACAGCATACCGCAAACAAAGTTAGTAACGAGCAAAAATGGAGGCATTCATTTTGCAGCCAGCACCCACGTCCTCAATGAAATCTTTTCGCACCTCGAGCGGATCAAATTTAATGAGACGGCCAGAAGGCATGTGCACCTATGCACGGCCTCGGCAAGCCTGGCGGTGGTCTCGGTATTATTTATGGCAATATATTTTTTGATCAAACACATTAAGGGGCGGTGTCGGACGAGATTAAGCAATAGAGATTCTACAGAGGTGTCGAACCCTGGTTTTGCCTTGCAAATCCATACTGGAGAGGCAAGTCAGCGGGTTTCACCAGTATCGCTAACAACTGATAACTCACATAATTCCGTGGTCCGCAAAGAGCGGCTTGTAACCACGCGTGGCCCAAAAGCACAAGCACCCAATCCCACACATAGTACCCAACCCCAAAACTCCATGCATCATCCCCATCATCCCACCCGTTCCTTTCAACTAGTCTAGTTATACCAAGAGAAAAAATAATGGAAAAACAGATCATAAGAAAAAAATAAGAAACAAAAAAAAATTAACAAAAAAAAAACCCAAAAAGAAACCAGCGGAAAAGAGGGCTGAGTTCAAAATAAAAAAAATATAACAAAAATCATAATCAAAAACAAAAATATAAAAAAAAAATATTACAGAAATAATAATAAATAATATAAACAAACAAGACGCTGGTACACAAAAAAAAAGAAGGAAAAACGAATTTCAGACAAAGAATGCTATAACTTTGTACAATCCTATAGTAAACATCCGACTAACTAACAATTACTAATCAAGTAACAGCTATGCACTGATTTGTTTTCCTGCACCTCGCACATGATAGGCATAAAGCCATAATTGCGGCGGCGAAGCTAATGCCTTCAGAAAGATACAATTGACTAGCAGTGAATTTACCTATGGTCTCTTGCGACGACTCGCCAGATCCAATTCGCACATATGTGGTGATAAGCGCAGTACGTTATTCCCTGATAGCGAACTTCAATGATCCTGCGAATAATGATAATAGTAGAAATATAAGAACGTTAATCGAATAGAAATTGAAAGTAGCAATGAATATAAAGACAAAACCAAAACAAAGAAAAGGAAAAGAAGAAAATAATAAGTGCCATTGCACCTGCACCGTTCACACTACATCCTCACTAACGCTAATTTGCTAACATCTGTACTACAGCCTAGTAATGCACAAATAGGTAAACCAATAATTTACAATTCTGATTTAAAGAAAAATTGGCAGTAAATAGGGAAGTTAAAGGAAAATATACTGTCTCATAAAGTAAAGCCAATTAAAAGAAATATTGAATTCCGGCATCCCTCAAATGAAAAATAGTTTTATATAAATAATAGTTTTATTCTCAAGAAAAAACGATTTAGGACCGGAAGAAATGTTCAGTATATTCTTCAACATTAGAATCAAACGTAACATTATTCCATTATTGTATACAATCAAATGAAATATTGAGTTATTAATTTATGTTTGTATAGAATCAAACCAAACACGAACCTGCTTGGCTCAAAGTTGTATCAAACAAAGACCTTTGTGAATAATTATACTGATAAACAATCAAAAAATATATATATATATATACTCGTATATATATATATATATATATATATATATATATATATATATATATATATATATATATATATATATATATATATATATATACATTATCAATCCACGATTATGTAGAACCAAAAGCGATCTTAACTCACTGTATCAAAAGAAATACTAAGTATCAAACAAAACGTCAATTCATAATTAACTTATTATGTTAGTATCAAGTAAAAATTGATGGGCGACTCAGGCAAACAAATCATGAATCCGTAATGATATGAAATCAAAAATGTAGTAATTTACAATTGTAACGTTGAATCTTGCTATAACATATTAAGTAGCGTAAATTAGGAGTTAAAAATACACGAAATTGATCGGTAGAATTAAGTTAGCATCCAGTATGTTAATCACGAACCAGCAGCAGAACAACAATCAACAATAGGCAGTGAGAAGTACAGCGGACAATAGTAATGGCCTTAACAGCGCAAAATATAAGTACAACTGACGCATTAAGTAATTCGCATCATTGGAACGGAACAACGATTTACTTCACTCTCCAAGTACGTAAATCATTCAAATCCGCTGGAGGAAATGTTATGCTATATAGGCATGTCGACAATCGTTTAAGCATTCGCACTCCGCCAAGTGTTATACGGTCAAGCACATACACCCATTGGCATCAAAACATGTACTTGTCGACCAACGGCAAGCGAAAAGACTTCATAATTCGCTTTACATAAGCCATAACATTAGCGACGATGACGACTATGTACATGAGAAGCTTCGGGGTGTGCTTCCAGCGGAGTGACACTGTGGAGAGAACAGAAAAGCTAAACAAAAGCTTTTCCTTGCCTGATTTCTCCAATTCCGCCAATTCGCCGCAAAGTTTCACCATGCGAGCAAGTGAGACGGAGCGGGGAGGAAGAAGCTTTCGTGGAACAAGAGCGCACGTTTCGACTACTTAGCGAATTTAGGGCGAATTGAGGCCGCAGAATCGTTTAAAAGCAATTGATCGAGCGAGAAGCGGCGAGTAGCGACTATAACAGAAAAGCGGTGTTCGAGCCAGTCGGTGTGTAATCCGTTCGTACTTTCGAAAGTTTCGTTCCGGTGCAACTGCGGAATATCTTCGCTTTGGTTAGATGGTGAGGTATAGGCTTGAGCCGTGAACCTCATTCGGCTTGAGGGCGTTTTACGCTGTGTAGCCACTATCAACTAACTTTACTTTCTTCCAGGCGTCCTCCGTCCGTGAAGACACCGCCAGACGCACGGGTGAAGCGTGCCGAGCAAGGCGTATAGAGTGGAGCCGTGCCCAGGAGAATAGGAGCACCCCAGCAAGACCAACGCTCGCCAGCGTGTGTATCCCGAACTATCAGGTAGCAGCCGGAGTAACCGCATCAAGCAGCCCAGGTGCACGCCATCGTTCGCCCAAGAAGAGTCTGGAGGAGGCACTCCGGGAAAACACCAGGGCAGGCCCACGGCCCATCACCCGTGAGGAGTACTTGGCCAGATTGAAGGCGCCGCTGGACACCTCCGTCCAAGAAGTCAACTACGAGCGAAGGCACGGCGGTCGACGGGAGCAGTTACGGCAGCAGCTCCACGAATACAGGCAGTGGCAGCAGAAGGTGACGGAGCTGCGGCGCCACATCAAGAAGGAGGTGAAGGATCGTCTACGCGCAACTAAGCGCGTCCAAGCAATCGTAAAAAACAAATAAATATTAATTAACTTTGAACTGGGTGATCCTTTTGGCAAATGAATAGAGTTTGAGGCAGTTAAGGTAAGCTGTAGGAGGCGAGGCTGAGTAGTGCTCAAGAAAAGGAAAAGCCAGTGCTCCAAGAAGTCAACTACGAGCGAAGGCACGGCGGTCGACGGGAGCAGTTACGGCAGCAGCTCCACGAATACAGGCAGTGGCAGCAGAAGGTGACGGAGCTGCGGCGCCACATCAAGAAGGAGGTGAAGGATCGTCTACGCGCAACTAAGCGCGTCCAAGCAATCGTAAAAAACAAATAAATATTAATTAACTTTGAACTGGGTAATAAATATTAATTAACTTTGAAAAAGGCTGGGAAGATCCTGTGAGGTATAAAATATTCAATATAAGAAGTACATAAAAATGTGTACCAGTTAAAGAATTTCATTAGTAGCGGAAAAGTACAATTTAAGACAAACATTGGCTGCTGGCAAAGCCTTACTACAGCTTAAAAAGCCATGCACCTGAAAGCCCTGCTATCACATACATGACCACATGTAGGCTGACTTTTCTCGCCAACTTATACAGCGATATATTGAGGTTTTGTGCTGTTTCAAGACAAATTTCAACGCTACAATCAGGCCGGTCCACGGAGAATATCGATCATGTTTTGTTGATTTTCAAAGTTAAAATATTAGGAACTAACATAGTTTACTTTCTGTCCGTGGCAGGAGTTGAACGTGTATTTCATTTGACTGTTCTGAAAAGTGTAGATAGTGTACACTGGACAGTGCAAGGTGAATTTTTACCATGCAAGGAATGTGATTTATACCTTTTTAATGCAAAATATAGAATATATTTCACCATACAAATATTTGTATTCTGCTGAAGTAGGCTGACAGCTCACGCCAGCTGGCCACATGTACGCTGTCTACTAAAAAAGCAAATTTCAACTGGAAGGCTTGTTACACTTACGTTGGTGTTGAATGTGAAAAATCTCCATGTATAAGATCCAAAGTAAACAGGATAGCTAAAATTGATTTTTTTAAATAATTTTATAAAACCCTACTAAAATCGCAACCTATCTATCTTTGTGTCCGTCTTTCCATCCGTCGGTCCGTCCGTGTATCACAGCAATTTTTCACGCAAACGATAGAAGCTAGAAATACCAAATTTAGTATATAGATGTAAAGTGATGCCCTCTTAAATTTTTATAAAATATTTAAGGTGGCCTTCCCTGATAAAACTCCTCAAAGGTTGCCGATATGGGTATAAATTGTAAAGTCTTAATGATAGCTTTTCAAAACAGTTCTTATACTGACATTTTTTGTTACCTGAAAAATTTGTGCCTTTGCTTCGCGATTGGACACCTATGAACTGAAAAATTTAATAAAGTTATGGAGGCAGATATTTATGAGTACAACAACAGCAAATACCTCTGAAGTCAAAATTCGTTCAACTTTGTGAATAATACAGGGTTTCCCAATAAAAGGTGTTATTTTGATATTAAAAGAAAAATGTCATTTTTTAATATAAATGATCGGATCTTTATATCATTATAAAGAAGAAGGTATGCCGTTAATAGTAAAAATTACAGCAGTCAAATGACCACCATAACCACGCTTACAGGACCATATCCTATTCATGAAATTTTCCATAACCAAATCGCAAAGTGAGTGCTCTATGTCCTCGATAGCCTCACAAATTCCATATTTAAATCCACGCTGCGCTGTAGGCGTAGACCTCCTCTTTTACGTGGCCCCAAAGGAAGAGATATCACGGTCCGGAAACTTTTCCCGTGAAAGATCAATGGTTTCGTTACTTGTGTCGCATGTAGCGCCGTCTTGTTGAAAATAAAATCAATGCTATCCAAGTTCGGACATAAAATATCATTGATCATCTCTCGATAGCGCAATCCATTCACCGTAACTGTTGCTCCAGCCGCATTTTGGGAAAGTAAGGTCCAATGACTCCGCCGGACCATAAACCGCACCAAACAGTCACACGTTGAGGATAGAGAGGCTATGGAACAATAACCCTTGGGTTTTCCGAGCCCCAGATGCGACAATTTTGCTTGTTGACGAAGCCACCGATGTGGAAACGGCCCTCATCACTCAAGATGATTTTTCGATGGAATTCCGGATCATTTTCATGCATTTCAAGGACCCAATCAGCAAAGACACGACGTTGTTGATGATCGATTGGCTTGAATTCTGGTGTTAACTGAACTTCATAAGCCTTAAGATCCAAACCTTTATGCAAAATACGGTGTAATGACGTTTGTGGAAAGCATAATTCCAAAAAACGACGAGGAATGGACAAACCTGGGTTTTCTTCAACACTTTCGGCTACAACAGCAATATTCTCGGCTGTTCTTGAATGATGTGCACGGGTTTTATTCTTCACATAACTGAGTTGTCCAACAGCTCGAATTTTTCCACCGATTTCTGTATTTTGGTCCAACAAGGTGCTTCACGACGACCCAAGAATGTTCGAGTTTTACGAGCCATCTTTGCCAAAGTTTCACCATTTTTACAGTGAATTTTAATAATTTCAATGCATTGTTGAAGCCTATATCATTCCATATATTAATGGCGTAGTTTCTACTTGTCAAATGTCAAAAAATGACAGCTTCAAACTGACATCTACCGAAAAAGCGGGCTATTCAAAATAACACCTCTTATTGGAAAACCCTTTAGTATGATCTGGGAATTTCACATTTCCCCAGTAAAATCGTATGGATACCCTTAAACTCAACAAAATTCGATGTTTAAGTAGTCTTAAAAAATGTCCTAATATTCTATAAATTGGATGAAAATCGAATAATATTTACGGAGGTTAGAGCCATTTGAAACTTCTCCAATTACAAAAACAATAACATATTTATTTCGTACTGTTACGTGTACAAATAATTCTGCGAGCTACTGTCGCAACTGTTTTCACAACCATTAAGAACATCAACAAAATGAATTTACTCGAAACCACGAGAACCCACCAAGCATGATCAACATTTGAAAGTGAGTCACTGCTCCATTCATTAAGCTGCTCGAATATACCAGATACCTCTCGGCTGGAGACCCTATATAAAGGCGAGCTGAATGAATAGAGGGATTATTCATTAGAACCGCGATAGTGAAAACTGCGATAGTGTGGAGCGAATAGAAAAGCGATATTGATCGAGTAATAGTAAAGTGATTTTCGTTGATTGTGAAGTGATTTTAGAAGACAATTGCGATAGAAATTTATTGACAAGTGGAAGTTAGACTTTTAATAGTGAAATTAATAATTGGGCATTCTTTTAAATAAACTCTTTTTAATTTAATTTAACAGACATTGCGTTTTTACTTTCCCGGAACATTCAAATTATTGGCCGCGAACCATAACACGCGACAGTACTTTATGGACTTTCCATCGAATCAGACGCTGCAGTTTTGATTTGATCTTCTTAAAATTTTGAGATAAGATCGATCACTAGAATATTTTTTGGAATTCATTATTTGAGTGGTTTTTGTTAGTTTGCAACTAAATGGCGACCATTGAAAATGGAGAAACAATGGATTTTCTTTTATACGTTTATATCTCTTTGACATGTATCTGGGCTTT
The DNA here is from genome assembly GCA_963969285.1 of Odontomyia ornata. NCBI lineage: Eukaryota > Metazoa > Arthropoda > Insecta > Diptera > Stratiomyidae > Odontomyia > Odontomyia ornata. The sequence goes on along the minus strand of OZ017742.1, from coordinate 139,888,824 downwards.
GTTCGTTGCTGGTGACTGCATTTCGTAAGCTGGGTACAAAACCCTTTTGACATGAGCGTTTTTAAAGCATTACTAAGAACAAAAAAATAATCAAAGAGACAACTCATAAAGATATTTAAATTAATATGTCACATCGATGATAAAAGAAATTAATTTCAATAGAAAACTCAATATCAAACACAAAAAATATATCGATTCGGAAATATGAAGCGCACCCAACATTATAAAATATCATTATTTATTACCTATTTGTTCTTTTTTGATTTAACTAATCGTAAATGATGTATATTTTATACCTACACTGTTTTTGTTTCAAGAAAAAAAAAATATTGTATTTCAATGCAGCTATTTAGAAAGAATACTAAGTGGATTATGAAAAGAAAGGTTCAAATAAATTAATTAAGAGAAATTACCAATCGTAAAAAAATTTTTTCCCTTCTAGTACATAGCTAGTTTTCAGGGGGAGACGAAGACGGGAGGTAAGTATGCCGTGAAGTGGGTAGAGTTTGAACAATCTGCGACTGATCGGTTTGGTTATTCGGTTCAGTTGAGTGGTGCTTTAGTTTGAGTTCGATGTTTTTATTAGCATAGACTGTTTCAATATGAGTTAGAGTAGCTTATGTCTGGCACCGCATCAGTATCTAGATCGGGAACGCACGAATCCGTTGTTAATTGATCGGCAATCTCGTAACGGCAAATCCACAGTTATAGCGAAAGGATTTTCTTCGGGAAATTTTCATAACACGTTTTAAACGGACATTTGAATCGGTGGCTGAAAAATTGTATTCTGACTAAGTCTGCTCGCAGAAGACCTGCAATCAGAATTCCTCTCCGAACTAGCTAGCATGCCTCGCAGTAGATTAAGGGTATCCGGACTTATTGACCTGATGGGTCCTGTCCATTGTCACGTTCCCAGACTTCACGTCTATAATCAGTGAAAGAACGGCTTAGGTTTCCTTCGGGAAATCTCGGACGGACGAGAAAGACATGGGAAATCATTACGAAACATTGGACTAAAGCAGGAGATGGGCTGGGTCCATTGCTCTTAAATTTGGCTCTAGAATACGTCATCAGAAAGCTTCCTGTCGCTACAAGAGTTACGTTACTATACAGGTCAAGCCAATTAGTAGTCTATGCGGATGACAGCAACATTTTGTTCCAGTCACTAAAAACCGCCAAAAAACGTTTTCCGAAACTTGAAAGTGAAGCAAAACTAGTAGGACTACAAATCAATAAGAATAAAATATAGCTCAGGACGCAATTGTGGAAAAAAAACCTCAAATACAGAATACCAAAAATGCGAAGACAATATCAAAAATGTGAGCGACTTTCTGTATTTAGGCGCCAAAATAATGAGAACCAGTATATAAAGTGACGAAATACACCGAAGAATACAGCTTGCAAATATAATGTTTTATTCTGTTCTGAAGATCTTGAAGACTAGCTGCATCCATAGGAAAATAAACCTTCAAATATACATACGGATAATCGGAGTGAAGCTAGAATGGACCAATGGTGAATTCAATACAACCATGATCTGTATGAATTTCTTGACGAGCCGGAGGTCTCAACGATTGTAAGACTGCGAAAGCGGATGAACAACGGATACCCAAAAAGGTATTCCTTGGGAGAACTGAAGGAAGGAGACCAGTGAGATAGCCAAGGAAACACTGGTCTGACTTGGTAAACAAAAACAGCTCGTCACTGCTCAGATTTTGAAATTGGAGCACGCAGTCAATGAGCCAAGATCCTTGGAAACAATTTTTGCAGGAAGTGGTGGTACGAGAGCGACTGTAGAGCTACAAAAAAGAAGAAAAATAACGATGCACGATTCTAAGGTCTTAAATTGTCTACAGCAAGGAAGAGTTACTGTGCCTCTGCTCTTCTTCATATTAATTTGCAATCTATTGAATAGCTTTGAGTTTAAAATATCGCCAACACAATCATTAGGGGCATTTCTTGAGGACTTGGTAATTTCAGTCATTTAAAGAAACCTTCAGAGAATGAATATCTGTACGATAGTGAGCATGTCAAAATCATGCTCAGTAAATAGCGTGAAGTTTTCTGTAATGACTTAGCCCTTGACGCCCTAAGCCACTGACGCTGATCAGCCAATCCATGTACCCTACGCTGGTGATGTCGACGATTCGTGAGCGACTTTTAAACTACTCGCTGCCACTGAACCGCGATTCGACATGTGTCAAAAAAATAAAAAGGGACAGAGATGACGTCCGGTTCGTGCTGGTTTGGAGTTTCACTTTTCACTAAATCTCGGTGGTGCAGATCCCGGCTCTAAAATTTTTAGTGTCAGTGGCAGCCACCCCATTCGGTGGATGCCTCCCGGACATCATCCCGGATCGCGGATGACGGCGCCTCCACAACCATTATCTGTCGCAAACGAATATCCTGCAGTTTCCCACGACAAGCTGAAGCCTTTTAACTTTACAAGTAAATTCTATAACAGATTTATAATATAGCTCGTCTAATGTTTCTGAACCCAGTGTTAGTGGCGTGGAACTCCCACCAACTACAGCTCCTCAACAGACTAGGAATCGCATCGGCTGCAGGGCGCATTACACCGCCAGGACGGGCCTACAGCATCTTCATCTACAACTTGGACCCCGAAACGGAAGAAAGCACATTATGGCAACTATTTAGTACCTTCGGAGCTGTGCAGTGTGCGAAAATCGATGACAAATTATGTGAAAGCGGCAATGGCGATACGTGCTCTTAACGGATACACGCCCGGCAATCAGCTTTTGCAGGTTAGTTTTAAATGAATCAATCCATGTAAGAAGCGCAAGTGACCGGCGCGTAGATGCATTCTAGCCATAGGAAGCTTGAGTAGTCTCTTGATTTGAATGGAAAGAGTAAGCTATACATAAATAATACTATAATATAACACAGAAGTTTCTAGACGAGCATATCCACTGTTGATTAGATGCGTCATTTTTCTATGTGGGGAAATATATCAGTTCAAAGTGTTTAGGATTAATAATTTAAGATTAAAATCAAGAAGAGAAAAGATAGTTTAATTTAGTCGAATGTATGGATCCTTTAAAAAAATATCTGAAAAGAAATCGGTAAAATGTGTTGAGAAATATTTGAAACAGATTCTCAAACAAAACCTAATCATTTTTTACTACGAAGGAGTGCTTTAAATAGATGACCGCGAATGTTAGAACATATAACCTAAGAAAATACCCAGAGAAAAACGATAAATTGCATCAGGATTTTCCATTAAATATTTTTGTTTTTTGAGAAAAGCCTGTAGTTATAAGAAATTTAAGGGAGTTGCTGTCTTTTGATGATGAATTGCCGACTGTAAAAATCAATTGGAGGCTAAAGTACACTTTATGTTCGAAGAATAATCAATATTTGCAGTGCTTATTTAACAATAAAATCAAACTGATTGGAAAGATAAGCCAAAATTAAATTGCATATATATCAGACGAAATGATTAATAGAAATAAACGATAGATTGCTTTAAAAGGAAGTTACATACTTACTGTAAACAAAACGAAACGCATAATTAAAATACTCAAAAATTGAAAACAATGAACCAATATCTCCCCATCTCAACTAGAACCTTGGTCTTCCTTCCACCTGTCCCCTTCGAGTTATAAGACAAAACCAACAGCTGAGTTAGACATAGTAATATGAACAAAATTTTTTAAAAAACAATTGTAAGCAAATAAAACAACCAGGTACTAGACTTATTCATATATATACGTATATGCATCCCTACATGTGATTTAATTCTGGTTATATGAAGCTAAATCTAAATAGGGTGAAAACGAGAATGGCTGCTTTCGTTACTTTTCATTACATATTAAGTGTCCTTTGAAGTTGCGATAGTTTTTTAATATTTAAAAATATCGCGACTAACCTTTTTAATATTGTAGTCTTCTTCTAGTCAATGAGGTAGAATAAATCCAAATTTGGAAAAAAATAAATAATAAACAATTTTTTTCTAATAACATTGCTACAATAAATTTAAACCGATCCCTTTCTGAACTATTTAGTAAATATAGTTTTGACAATATACTTTGGTGTTCAGTGAGAAATTTACTAAATTTCTTTTGCTTCTTAACAAAACAAACCGGTGCTTAAAGAACGATTCTAAAAATGTTTATTCGCCGAGACTACTATGTAATATAAATGAAGAGTAATTCCTTCCCCAATAATCATTTCAAACGTTGTATATGAATTTGTTTGCCTCAGCCAAAACCATATCGAGCAAGATCTAATCTATAAAAAGGAACGGCAGGCCATTGAAAGGGATCTATTAAGTTTTAAAGTCGCCAAATGTCGTTGTAATATGTAAACGAAACTACAATAAGTATTTTCAAGAAAATAAAAAAAAATACCTTGATATATTCAATTCTAAATACTAAAGTATAACGAGCCAAATTGATCTTCCATATTGATTCTTTTTCTGTCACATAAATGCATGTCGTAAAATGTTTCTCACAATTTCACTGGAAAATTAATTTTAAAGAACGCTATAATTTTCCTATAGAATAAAGTAGAAGAAAGCATTAGAATTGTAATTGTTTTTATGAATTCTGTTTGTAGGAACATCCTATATCATTAAATTGATTACGTATATATTAAAATACAAAGAGTTAACAAATAAAAATAAAATGGATTGCTAGGCTAACGAAGTCCTTCCTTTCCAGCAAAAATAGTTCTTTTCCAGCAGGAAATGCGAGTGAGAGGTGAGTATACCACCAAGAGGGTAGAGTTCGTTGTAGTTAGTACGCGGTGCCATAGCTTGTGTTGCGTGTTTTTATTCGAGTAGATTTTTCCGGTTTTGATTCGAGTAGTATATTGCGGGCACCGTGTCGGTTATATTCGGGAGCGCGTATTGTTTAGCGACTGTTTTTCGTTCATTTCCTCCGGAATGAAGTACGGTAACTATACTAGAGTCGATGGAAGATTTTTGACGTGTTTTTAAAACGGGCGTGTGAACCGGTAGCTGAATTTTTGTGTTTCGAACTAAGTCTACTCGCGTAAGACACGTGACCGAAACTCCTCTCCAAACTAGCTACCTAGCCAGCAGCCACCTCGGAGTAGACTAAGAGAGTCCGGACTTATTGACCTGATGGGTACAGTCCTTTGTCACGTTCCAGGACATCACGTCTAGAACCGATGAGAGGTTGGTTCAGATTTCCTTCAGGAAATCTCGACGTTCGAGATATGTGCGACTGAAATCATTACAGTTCATATCCTTTCGGTGCCACGTGTTCAAATACATTGATTGAAATACCAAAGTTATCTGATAAAGGCCTCTGGTTAAACCAGTTTTGACATATGGATGTTTGATTTGGTCTAATCAGAGTACTAGAACAATGAGGATACTACAATCGTTTGAAAGGAAATGTTTTCAGACATATATTAATCTATACAGAAAGCCCGAGATGGATTGGAAACACTATAAATCGAATCGAAAAATATATCAAACTGCTAAAGTGATGAGTATTAATTTTGTAGCTTGTAATATCGCAAAAGCAAAAATCTTTGGATTTCGCAGCCGATCCACCCTATCGACGGGTACATTAAGACTTGTCTCACTACTGGCTTCACACCTCCTAGAGCATTCGTGTTTTTTGAGATGGATTGGTATATTTTTGTTTCTGATGATGCCCCGATTGTATATCAAATATATTAGTGAACCACCAATAAGAAGATAAAATACCCTCCGAATTCATACTAGCGAGATCGATGGTTTCAATGGAGATAATCTTTTTCGGAGCATGTTAAGGCTGGTCAAGCTGGGACGAAGCAGTCAATTTTATGATGGCCAAATGGCAATTACTAAGTAAGTTGTTACCTTTTTGTTGTTTTTCGTGGTTGTACGTCTTTGTTTTATGTTGTAGCTTACGCTCGCTACGTTTATTTTAATTTAAAATCGAAGGGTTATCCGATAGGTTAGGAGTATTATAAGATTAGCTGAAATGTTTTTGATAGTTTTGACTGAAATTAAGTTGTTTCAGAGTAGTTATAAGCTTAAGGTACACTCGTGTGTTTTATGTTTTTAGTTATATATAATTTTTAATAGAGTTGAATGATTTTTTCTCTTATATTGCAATTAATAGATAATATTTAGTGATTTTCATTTGATAACATATGATATTCCTTAACTCATTTTTTTATAGAATTTTGTTAAATTTTAAAATTCCATATGAGCCATTAAGTTGTTGAGTGATTTAATGTTTTAAGACTTTTATTATATTTTAAAAATCTTATAACAATTGAATTAATAAAGAGCATTTGAATCTGAAAGACCCCACTCATAAGTTCGAAGCAGACTTACGTACTGCTAAAATACAACCTCCACTAATCATGCCTCTTAATACTAAACACTGCTACATAAACCCAAATCCATCCATACGACCCCTCAAAGCACAACCTAAGCTCCACAAAAACAATATCCCTATCTACCCTATTGTCAATTACCGCCCAGCTCCTGCATACCAATTTGGATGGCACTTGGCAAAGATGGTGGCTCATGTCATGCACCTTGACGATAGATACATGTATAAGAACAGCCGCGATCGAGCGAATTCCACTAAAATTGACTGCCACATGGCAACTTTTATCACTAGACATCACCAACGCCTACACGTCTATATCCGTTGATAAAACACTGATCATGCTAAAAGAAAAACTTTCATCCAGCTGACGACGCAATCTCATAAAGACTACAATTAAGCAGAATTATTTTAAATTCAATAATAACACATGTTGCCAAGGACGGTTTTTTTTGTGGTAGGGAGGTGAATGCTATTTAGGCACAGAGTGTAGGACTCCCATGCGCGACTTGACTACCCACTAAACACCTCCCCTGTCAATCTGAGAACCCAGCCTGGAACCGTTTGACACATTACTTCGGGCCAGGTCTCGTTTTGTTACGCCGTGGGGCGCCTTCAAGCTGGGGAGTCCCTTTCCTAGCGGGAGGGGAAGAGGAAATGCCAGAAGAGCGATCTCCCAGCCCCAGCGCCCCCAGCTGCTGTGAGTCCCTTTTATATTTTAGGACTGCCCGAGCATAATGTGCCACCTGGTTCAATTTGTCAACCGATTCGAGCATCACCGCAACTATATTATCCGGGGTGAGCTCTCCCGTCTCCTTGTAGAGTTCCTTTCACAGCCTGACCCATTTTGTACACGCAAAAAATGTGTGACAGGCATTGTCCTCCTCTCCTGGGCAAAACCGACAATCGGGAGACCGTGACTTACTGATCTTGTGCAGGTAAGACTGAAAACACCCGTGCCCGCTCAAAAGCTGGGTAAGATAGAAGTCAGTCTCACCATGCCTTCGATTAAGCCACGGTCTCACATCCGAGATGAGGCGCGCAGTCCACCTTCCCTTCGTGCAATCCACCCAAGACTGCTGCCATCGTTGAGCGAGCGTTGTCTCTCCTCGCGGACAACTATCTCCCTCGTATCCTCGTTTTGGCGCAGATAAATAGCGCGGTGCTCTCTAGCAAGGAGGGCGACAGGTATCACGCCTGCAATCACTCTCACCACCGAGTCGGAGACTGTTGGATACGAAGATGCAATTCTCAGTGCTTCTCTTCTCTGTACCTGTGCCAATCGTTTTCGGTATACCTCCTTGCTGAGAGCGTCGCCCCATACCTCTGCTCCGCACAGTAGCACTGACCCTACAGCACTCATCAAGAGGCGTCTTCTTGATGGGCTGGGTTCTCCTACGTTGGCCATAAGTCGACTCAGGGCCGATATTCCCGACGCAGCCTTCTCAGCCATTGCCCTGATTTGCTCAGAGAAACTCATCTTCGAGTCAACCAGTAGCTCCAGGTACTTCACCGCTGGCTTCGATTCGATTTGTATGTCTCCAGTACTGATCATCCTTACTCTAGGGATTCTCTTTTTTGTCAAAATAACCACTTCGGTTTTCTCCAGTGCTGAACTGAGCCCGCGAGCAGGCATCCAGTCCCTCACTCGGCGCATTAGCATACCTAGCCTAAGTTGCGCTTATTCAACGGTACTTTCAGCGACCAGTGCCGCAACATCATCCGCATAGCCGACCAACCGCGACTCATCTGGCATCTCAAGTCTCATTAGCCCGTCGTAAGACACGTTCCCCAGGTCTGGACCAAGGATAGATTCCTGGGCAACACCTGATGTAATTTCCATCCTTCGTTGGCCCTGTGTCGTGTCGTAGAGCAGGCTTCGGTCCTTTAGGTAGATCCTCAAAAGCCGCATTTAATATTCTAGAACTTGAAAAGATTTTTCCAGCGTGTCCAGAATATCCACCCATCTAGCGGAGTTGAAGGCATTCCTGACGTCGAGTGTCACCAACAGGACGATCCGTCGCTTTGTGCGACTATACGCCTCTGCCTTTTGGACCGCGTTCACCACCTCTGCAATCGCATCAATGGTAGAACGTCCTGCTCTAAAGCCGTACTGCCGAGGAGATAGGTCCCCAGCAGCACGAATCGCGTCAGTGAGTCTTCCCTTGATGAGTTTCTCTAGCACTTTCCCAGCCATGTCTAGCATGCATAACGGGCGGTATGCAGACGTCGATTCGGGATTTCACTTCCCCTTGCTGATCAGCACGAGCCTCGCCACCTTCCATCGTACCGGGAAAACCCCGTCCCGTAGGCAAGCGTTGAATGTGCTGAGCAGCAAGTCAGGACAATGGTGATAGACGAGCCGCAACACCTCAGCTGGAACACCATCTGGACCTGGAGCCTTCCTAGCTTTCAAGGAGAGGACTGCCTCCTCCAGTTCCAGCTGTGTGAAGAGTGGGCACTCTACTGCTGTTTCACCATGGACAGCGTCAACACGGACGGGATGGGTGGGGAAGAGTACCCGCACTATCGCGTCCATCTTTTCCGCGTCATGTATACAAGGCTTCCGTAGGGCACCAAGTTTCCCCATGACCAGCTGTAGTGAAAAACAATGTTCATATGTCCGTAAAGGACTGCAGCGATGTTCTGCTGCCTCGGCAGAGGAAGGTGTCGGTATCTGCCGAGAATGCCCTCGTCTGGAGACGCGTGAATGCGCTGGCAGGCTAGCATTGCGGTGTCGTGGGGCGGGTTCATTTTCCCCAGCACGAGGACCCACTACAAAAAAATTTCGCATTCACGAATTGGACTACAGATCAAAAGGCGACCGAAGTCGCAAAAATTGTAGATAACCTCACAGAGGGAGGTGGAACTTGTTACGAGAACAAGTGGAACCTGAAAAGAAAGGCGAACTTGGGGTGACCTCGTCATTACCCAACGAAGTTCATGGCCCACAAATGAAAGAGGGGCAAACGGGTGGTGGTGGAGCCCCTTCGTACCCACCCAACCGGTATAAATCCATAGATATCTTGTTGAAGTGGCCAGGTATTCCTCTTCTGCGTGGAAAACTCATACAACTTGAATTGTATGAACTTTCCCATCAGAAGGGGAGTACCCCGGTGACCAATTTATGCCATAGAATTATACAATTTGATTGCATAACTCTATGCCATAAAGAGGCACTCTGCTTGGGCCACTCAACCCAAAACGTCACCTGAAACAAGAAGGATTAAGTTGTACCCGGTGGCTGGCTCATGGTTTTAGGGGCAGCCTGCCACCGTACCGGGTCCTATACTCGGTCAGAATCTTCGGAAAGGAAAGACCGATAATTGCAGGTTACTCAACCATTATTATTTTCTAATATCATACAAATATATTCGCCGATACACAATTCCTCAAAAAACTAAAGGTATGAAAAGTTTATCAAAATTTGCGTTATCAAACAAATTTTTTTGTTTCTTTATACAATTTATAGTTTAACCAATTTTTAAAATTCAATTCGTTTATCCCGTGATGGAGAAAATACTTCACTACTATACTGCTAGGTTCGGTTCTATTTACGCGCTCTTCGAATAAAGACAACAGAAAAAAAAACGAACTTCGTTTATGTGTTAAAGCACCAAATGTACGCTTGAAATCTTTGAATTTAGGAAAAATAAAATAAAACATGAAAAAGGGAAATCTTTTGTTTTTTTTTTTTGGTTTGTTTTTGAACAAAAGAAAGGGTACTTACCACAACCTCCTGTTACGAGCGCTCGTGTTCGGGGCGGGTAAATCCTGCAAATTGGTGTTAATATTATTTTTGATTTCCCTTTTTCCCTTTATTTATAGTAACACTTCGCGCTTTTTCCCGAGTCCACTAATTTTCTCCGACACGTTTTCATAGACTACGACAACAAATTTACGTTTTGGACTATAAATCTTGAAAGTAATGCGATCTAATTCGGCCTCCCGAATACTACTCATGAGCTATTTGAGAGCTTTAATAAAAAAAAACTATAATCAGAAGTCTCATAAATGCTTTTATCCAAGCCCAGCGGCATTCCTCGTTTAGCACCGGCCGGTGCTAAACGCGGAATGCGGTGAAGTCCCAAGGCTGCGAAAGCAATCATATGGTGCGTGGTTGCCAATGAGAAAGGAAAAGTGGTTGCAACGTCCATGCGAACTTCACAAAATGAGTATGGCAACTAAAGCACAAAGCGCGTGGAGATGATTTGTCTACGTTAATTGGCAACAAAACAGCCACAAACAGAGCGTACACTTGAAAATCTCGCAATTTCCATACACAAAACAGGCGAGCACCACAAAACACCGAATTGCATCTTTCACTTCGAAAGCAAGCGACACCTTTTATCTCGTCGGACTTTGCAAGCGTTTCGGGCGAACAAAATAGTGCAAACGCTATTCACACAACCGTTTTCTCCAACATCCCCGAAATAGCGCACTGTATTGAACCCGTTGTTCTTGGTGACCGCTGACTTTCACTAATCCCGTATTAATCGCTGCCTGCGTGGGCGTTTGCTTTTCTTCCGTTCAAAATGTCAAATCACAAACACTTCACAATTCGATATCGCGCAAGAATCAAATTGGAAAAAGTTTATTTCTTTTCAAGGTGCTGTGGCGGTTATAATCCTTTTTATTACCGTCCTCCAACGCACTGTGAAAACACTACACTCTCCAAATCATTTGTTCCTTTTCCTTTTTTCGTTCCTTTCGCGTCCGACGTGCTCGCCGCCAAGGTCAATCGCAGACCCCCCCAACTCGCTCGCGATCGCGCTCATTCAAAGCAGAAATCATATCATGCACAAGAACGACAGAGCGTCAACGAACGCCGCACAAATGCAAAAGAAAATTTGACACAGAACCGTGTTCTAGCTTCGGTTCAATGTGGGACACCTTGAAATTCCGACCGAACCGACAGAATCGCGTACTCGTGGCAATGCGGATAAAATCCCCGTTCCTAACGCACTACAACTAGTCCTTTAATCAACAATCGAAAGTTAAATTTCCATGAAGCTAGTAAGAGTCATTCCTGGAAATGAATCGTGCGTATCGAACAACGTTATTACGACGGCCTCTCCTCGACCTCTCAAACTCGACTCCCCATCTCTTCGCGACAGCACCAGCAAAACCCCAACCGGTCCTACTCCCGCTATCGTCACCGCTATTCCTCTTCTTGAGATGTTCGTTGTTGGTAATATTCGCCCTCGGAAACATTACGGAGTGATCTCCCTGATCGTTCGCTGCGTTTACAGAGAGCTCTTGAATATATTTCACAGTTTGATATTTACTAAATGTATCATACTTTTGAACAGTATCATATTTACATCTGGGAATTTCAGGGACCGCATAGTCCTTTGCATTCGCATTGAGCAATTTTCGTAGCTTCGTCTGTAATAGATCTGAACTAGACGATGCACTTCGACGATTTGTTGATCGATGATGCATACTATCGTGGATCCGCGATGGTGATAATGCACACTGAACATTCGATGAGACTCCACTTGCAATGCAAACGTTACTCCCGCCGCCCCTTTCGCCGCTGGTGGTTATGCCTGGCGTTCGGTAAGAGAATTGTTGGTGGCGATCTAAAACCGTTTCGGATTTCAGATAAAGTGGTTTATTTTCTGCGAGTAGTTCCACCGCCAATTTTCGTTTACTATGCTGTCGCTGTCCAGCATACATTAATGCAGCCGCCTGACAATGGTGATAATGGGATAGCGACTGCGATTGAGCTGAAGAATGTTGATAGGGAAAAGATTGCGGTTGAGGCTGCAACGAAGAGGATGACACTGGAGTGCCAGTGGACAGGTAGGATGCAGGTGGAAGCAAGAGGCTATTGGAGTCAGACTGAACTGGATGCGATCCGAAATTCAGTGGCGGAGGTTGTTGTGAATGCTGCGGATTGGATGAAGTTGAAGAACCCATCCCAGACATATAGTGGTGCGACTGGGGTAGAGTATTTGAATGTTGCAGATGATGAGCATTGGACATGCGTCCATGATACCGATGCCGAGGACTATTACCGTAGACAACCGTCGCCAGTTTTTAAAAAAATGCAAATCTCGCTTCTTCTATCTTCGGATTGAAACGTTGGCAGCAGGTGATATACACGCTTTGGATAGCAACAACTATCGTATATGTATGAACAAATCAATCCTCTCAACATGATCAAGCGAAAGATCTAGTTTAATTTTTGTTTGTTTGTCTGTTTTTTTTGTTTTTGTTTTCTTAATGAGTTACTTGCGTGGTCTTAGACAGTTTAATTATGCCTTTTTGTTTTATCACTCACTTAAGAATTCTTTTAGTATTACTTTATTTAGTTTTTAGATCTTATACTTTATTTCTACATTTCTCAAATATTAGTAATACCAGACATTACATTTTTAAACTATTGTACCTCCGATGGTTTTGGCTTCACGGAGTGATGATTATGAGGGTCCGGTGCACTTCGTGGCTCTTGAAATGGGAATAATCGAGATTTGACTTCATTCGCCGTCGATTTACTCAGTCCAAGTTGCATACCCACTTGATTAGGCTGGGGTACAGCTGACACTGGTGGTGCGGAAACTGCCTGAGACGGAGGTAATGTTGGTGGAGCATGTGCTCCAGCACTATGTGGTACTTCGTGCGGAGTTGTGCTGTGTGCCTGTGGCAGCGCTGGCTTTTAGAGCCATACTCCTCGATTACTACAGGACAGCTAATTTTCTCGCGATCCCAAGGCGATGCGGATTGCGGAAAAGGAGCTGAAGGATCTTTCTGTGTACCATGGGTTGGCTTCGGCGTCGGGACTAGAAATGTCGAACAATAAAAGAAAAACACAATTGACTTACGCGTTTTTTTGAAAATATATGCGGACGGACAAACAGACGTGACTAATTATCTATCGGCGCAGGTCTTTCGCGTGGTATATCCCCACTTCTTTTCCCGATGGATCCGTTATCAGGTAACGGTTAGGTCCCATTACCTTCTTTATGCGGCTTTTCAAGAATCGCCTGTCCAGCTTGGCGTTGTAATACCCCGCGGCGTCACTTTGGCGGAAATTTCGCCGGAAAACTTCATCTCCTTCTTTGAAATTAACAGATCGTGACCTGAGATTGTACTGCGCTTCATTTGCACTTCCTGCGGCCTTAATCTTCCGTCCGATTTGTTGGCGGAGGTCTCCTAAACGTTCGTGGGGCTCCAGCGCAACGACGGGGTCTCCCAAACACTTTAATTGCCGTAACAGCCGGTATGATTTACCGTGGCAAATCATGTGCTGTCCAAAGGCGGCAAAGTAAGGGGCGACACCGGTGACGGAATGATACGAGGATCGCAGGGCGCATGTGATGGCTAACAATCGCCAGTCCCAAGTTTTTTGAGATGGGTGGACGTAGGAACGGATCGCGGCCAATAGGGTGCGGTTCAACCGTTCTGATGCGTTAGACTGCGGAGAGTATATGGGCGTTAGTTGGTGTTCAACGCCATACTGCTCGAGTAGGCTCTTAAACTGCCGAGAACGGAACTGTACTCCGTTGTCTGAGTACACACTCTCTGGAACCCCGAACACATGGAATACCCGGTTCTCTAAGAATTTCACGATCGATGGAGTTGTGAATTTACGGATAGGTTCCACCAGTGGGAACTTTGAAAGCTGGTCTAGAACGACTATAACTCCGATGTGTCCCATGGAAGACCGAGGATATGGACCGAGTAGATCGATGTATAGACGCTGGAATACGCGTTCTGGGACGTTGAGTTGACCCATAGGAGGTCGAAGAGGCTGGTTGGGCGCTTTGGTGCCTTTACAGGTCTCACAGGCGCTCACGTAGTCTTTGATCTGCGATGCCATTTTAGGCCAAAAGAAGTATTTCTTGAGTCGCCGTAACGTCCGACCGTAACCTCCGTGGGCACTTAAAGGATGGTCATGTGCGCGGAAGATCAGATGTTGTGTCATTTCCTCCGGTACCCAGAGTTTCCAGGACTCTTCTTCCTGCCATGGATCACCAGTGGCGTATTCATTTCGTCTATACACGTAGCCGTCTATTACCTTCAAATCAGGCAGCTGTGACTGTTGGGTCGCTATGGTTTGCCTCAACTCTTTGTAGCTGTCTGATTCAAAATGTGGGCTGTCCAAATCTATTTCGATGGGGTCCTCGTCATTCATTGTCAATTCGACTCCCTCTGGGGAAAACATCCGTGAGAGAGTGTCGGGTACGATGTTCTGGGTCCCTTTCCGATGTTTGATGGAAAACTTGAACCCTTGCAGTTTAACAGCCCATCTTGCTAGGCGTCCATTTAAATCTGCCTGGTTCATCAACCATTGTAGTGACGCGTGGTCCGTGATGATCTCGAATTGGTGGCCCTCGATATAAGCTCGGAATTTCTTCACAGCCATTACCGCCGCCAAACGTTCTTGCTCGGAAACAGTATAGTTTCTTTGGGCCGAATTCAGCTTATTGGACATGAAGGCGATGGGAGCTTCCTCTCCTTCGTCGGTCAATTGCACCAGCACGGCTCCTACTCCATGTTGACTTGCGTCACAATGAATGGAGAAGGGCTTCGTGAAGTCGGGGCTGTGCAAGACAGGAGCTGATGTGAGGGCTTGTTTTAGCTCTTCAAATGCCTTTCGGCTGAGTTCGGTCCAAACGAACTTCCCTTTCCGCAACATGTCTGACAGGGGCACTGAAACTGTTGCATAATTCCGAACAAACCTTCGGTACCAACCGCACACACCAAGGAAACGTCGTAGCTGCTTCACAGTTTTTGGTAAGGGGAACTCATCAATCGCACGAGTTTTGTCTGGATCCGTTTTGATACTGCCATGTCCTATGACATGTCCTAGGTATCGGACTTCTTTCATGACAAACTTACTTTTCTGTACGTTGATGGTGAGTCCCGCCTTACTGATGTGCAGGGCTACTTCTTGTAGAAGTAGGAGGTGTTGATCGAACGTTTCCGTGATGAGTAACAGATCATCAAGGTACACAAACACTTGGTGTTTCAGGTGAGGTGGGATGACCTTGTCCATCAACCGAGTCATCGTTTGCGGCGCGTTATACAGGCCAAAGGGCATTGTGACGAACTGATATAATGGTCGTCCAGGCACTGTGAAAGCGGTCTTGTCCCTCGAGCCCTCATCGAGTGGAATTTGCCAGAAGGCGTCTTTTAGGTCGAGACTGGTGATATAATTGGCTTTCGGCAGTCTCCCTAGTATTCCATCGATGAGTGGAAGAGGGTACGCGTCCTTGATGGTAACCGCGTTTACCTTACGGGCATCAAGACAGAGGCGGACTTTACCTGGCTTCACCACCAGGGTTACCGGTGATGACCAGGCACTTTGGGACTCCTCTATGACCCCCAACTCGAGCATCCTATCTAGCTCCGCATACACCAATTTCTCCATGGCCGGTGAGATGGCGTAGTGTCTCTGCTTAATCGGCTTACTATCGCCAACGTCGATGGCGTGTGAGACTAGAGTGGTGCGGCCAAGGACTTGGGTAGCGTAAGATGGGAAAGCAGCAATGGATGCTTCCAGGCGTTGCCGTTGGTTAGGCGTCAGGTCATGTCTATCGGGAATAGAAGTGATTTCGTTGACATATCTGGTATTTAGAGACAAATTTGTGAATAAATCGGAGGCCAGTCCAAAGCGAAGGACGAAATCGACGCCAAGGTGCACATTCTGAGTCAAAGACGGAATAATGTAGAAAATAATATCTTTCGTCTGACCCCTGACCGTCACGGTTGTGGTTAGTTTACCTCGTATAGGGTGTTTGGTGCCATCAGCTGTACTAATTTCAGTGCGCCAGGATTTAATCAAGTTCGGATAGTCTTGGAGCACCTTCGAGCCAAAGCTCGAGGCAAGACAACTGATACTGGCACCCGTGTCGATCAATGCAAACACGGTCTCGCCCAACACTTTAATTGGATAATAAGGTCTGATCTCATTCTCAGCAACCTCCGAGATGTTACAAGAGTTTAAGGTTTGACGGCAGGTGCGCACTCTCTTGCGGAAATTCCGCCAACGACGGGTTGACGAGCTACTGCGGGGGCTTCGAGTACCGCTGAGGTGGTCGGGTACTCTTTTGGCCGTTTTTTCGCGCGGCACATTCAGAACAGTCCGGGAAGTAAGTGTCCGGCTTGCCGCAACCGTAGGAATACCTGGCCACTTCAACAAGATATCTATGGATTTATTCCGGTTGGGTGGGTACGAAGGGGCTCCACCACCACCCGTTTGCCCCTCTTTCATTTGTGGGCCATGAACTTCGTTGGGTAATGACGAGGTCACCCCAAGTTCGCCTTTCTTTTCAGGTTCCACTTGTTCTCGTAACATGTTCCATCTCCCTCTGTGAGGTTATCTACAATTTTAGCGACTTCGGTCGCCTTTTGATCTGTAGTCCAATTCGTGAATGCGAAATTTTTCGTAGTGGGTCCTCGTGCTGGGGAAAATGAACCCGCCCCACGACACCGCAATGCTAGCCTGCCAGCGCATTCACGCGTCTCCAGACGAGGGCATTCTCGGCAGATACCGACACCTTCCTCTGCCGAGGCAGCAGAACATCGCTGCAGTCCTTTACGGACATATGAACATTTTGATTCACTACACAGCTTGTACCGAAGGCCCCACGGATCCTTGTTCACATTGTCCACTAGGTCTTGCCAGCAGCGAGCCTTGCTACTGTTGATCAGTTTGCGAAGGCATTTCCTGGCCGACTTATATGCTGCCACCTGGTTGCATGCCTCGTCACCGTTCCGCGCCCGTTAAGCCTCACGCCGAAGCTTGTAACACTCCCTCCACTTTTCAGCGATGACAGTAGACCACCAGTACACTGGGGGCTTGCCGTGCCGGGGTCTTCGGCGGGGCATAGAAGCGCAGCAAACAGTCGTGATTATGCCCATAGTAGAGTTCCCCACGTAGTAGAGTTCACCACGTCTTGAGCTACCAATTCTTCCGTCCCCTCCGAAGCTCCCTGCAGCGGCTCACCTGTTGTGAGAACCTTGACGAACCTCTCGACGTCCATTCTTCCGATGTTTCATCCAGTTGTAGAAGGCCGAGAGCATGGACGTCGGGAGACAGCATCACTTATCTCAAGCAGAATGCACTGATGATCACTGGCTGAGTAGTCCTCTAATACTTTCCAGTTTTGTATCCTCCGTACTAAGGACTCCGAGGCGAATGTCTCGTCCGGTATAGTTCCCTCACAGCCAATACGGCGGAAAGTCGGCGTGTTTCCGGAGCTTAGTACGACGAGGGCCATCCTGGCCGCCATTTCCAGGACTCGTTTCCCCCGCGGATCCGTCTGAGGCATGCCCCATTCGATTGATTTAGCATTGAAGTCGCCCCCAACGAGCACTTTGCCCTCTGCGTTCAAGACAGCGCCCTCCAAAGCATTAAGCTTGGCTTGGAAAGATGATATCGACTCGTTAGGCGTTAGGTACACACTAAAGAAGGTGATCCCTGAGCACCGAACCCACACGAAACCATCCTCCCGTCCACAACTCTCCGCCTGAAAGTCACTGTTCCGAACCCAGATAGCGGCAGTACCAGTTTCATCAGAGTGCCATAATGCAGGACTTTTATTGTGGTGTTGCTCACTCAGCAGCAAGAAGTCGGCTTTCATGTCCCTCGCAAACTGCTCAAGCAGATTTTGGGTGGTTTGCTTTGCTTTGCGTCAGGTCCTTTTTGTAATTGGGCGTCCGTACGAACTTTACTTTCTGGCTTTTTTTGAAGGAGTTTTTTTGCGGCTTTCTTCGCTCCTTTTGTAAGCACTGTATGGAACCCCTGATCTGTTGCTCCACGCCCATCAAGTGCCTCTTCCTTCCTTTTTTATCCCAATCTCCTTTGATTGGGCTAGACGCCATTCTTTTATTGACGTTTAATGGTGGAGCTATCTACGTGTCGCCTTTAGATTTCGCCCCAAGCGCCTCTTTAGCCTTCTCTTCGTCTTCGGCCCTTAACCAGCTTCTCCGATAGTGCCCTATGCGATCTAGGAGCTCCTCTAGTTCAAGGAGCCCTTCCTTTGCTGCTTTGCTGATTTTTGGGGAGTCGCATGCAGCTTGTATTCTTTTCAGAACATCTCCCGCTTTTCGGAGTAGTCTTTCTTCTTCGTATCGCAGGCCGCAATCGTACCTTGCAACCATCCTTGGGAGAGGTTATCGCGTTCCGTTTCCGAATGCAGTACTTCCGCCACATTTTTAACTTTAGTGGTGCATTCACGCGGTGTCTGGTCACCCTTTGCTTTTAGTGCCGTAATCTCCTCGTTGGCTTCTGGATTTTTCGTTGCAATGTTGGGGTTTGCGACCCTTGCATCGGTCGCTTCGGTAACAATCGCAGCAGTGACAATCGAATTTTCGGTGCTCTTTACGTTATTTCCCACCGCTCGAACACCTGAAGTGTCCTGCAGAGTTTCCCGTTTCTCCTTAATAGGACGCTCGGGCGTTCGCATAATTTCATTGCTGCGCCCGAACGCCGCTGGAATCTCAGTCTGTATTCTTCGTTTTTCGTCCGTCTTCACTGTCGTTGTGTTAGTCTTCGTTTTTGTCGTTTTTAGTACCGTTCGCGATGTACTGTTGACATCGTGGCTGCAACCGCTGGTTGCGTCGTCGTTATTATTTTTCGTTTCTTTTTCTGGGTATTTGTGGTCTTTTGATTTTGTTTGCTCCAGTTTTGTTGGGTCCCCCCCTCGGAGCCGCTATCTCCGTTCGTGTGTGTAGTCGCCTTTTTGGTCCCATGGTTATCTTTGCAGAGCAGGGAGGCCATGCGAGGGTTGGCACAAGTCCTTATAGGGACAAGTGCTCAGAGCCAGACCAGCGCTAATCGGGAGTCCGTCTCAACCGAACCTACACCACCAACCCAATGGTGCGAACTTCGAACGTACTCCGAGGCCTGCCAAGGTTTTACCGGGACGGAGACGGTATGATAGTTGAATTGGAGCCGTTCACACACGAGTGTCACCTCGGCGCTACTGTGCAAAGCAACTAGGTCCAAACCATCACATCCGCCAGCCCAAAGCGTCATTTCCAGTTCGTTGTCCAAAGCGTAGTCAAGATCCAATCAGAGTCGTTACCTGTCATCCCAGGAGGAAAACTCACGGCGCCCCACATATCCTCGGGTCCGTGGGGGCGGCGCTCCCCAAAGAATGCCAGCCTTCAAGAGTGCTCCTGTCGACCGGCATTCTCCCTGCGGGAATTCCCTCGAGTACGTGGGGCGGAACTCCCCAAAGAATGCTAGCCTCCAAGAGTGCTCTTGTCGACCGGCATTCCCCCTTCGACGGTTTGGATATGGGACATCCAACGTCCTCAATTATGTCAAAAATATTCTCGCAATCTTTGGAAGAAGTCTTTATACCCAAAATTGTCAAAAGTTTCAATGTAATATTTTACAGACGATATGTAGATGACTGTTTCATCGTTATTGACTCACGAGAAACTTAACAAGAAGAACTACTTACTTATGTGAATGAAATGCACCGAATATAAATTTCACAATAGGAAAAGAAACGAACGGACAACTCAAATATATGGACTTAACAGTGACATGGGAACCATAACGATTCAATTACAAGATATATAAAAAGCCAACCACATCTGATCATACCATGCAGGCAACATCTAACCACCCTGCACAACATAAATTAGCAGCATATAGATCATTGGTGCAGAGACTCCACTCCATCTCTATGATCTCTACTTACAACTCCCATTAGCTAAATAATATTTAGAGAATAGTTAGTAATAATGGATACAAACAACTTGATATTGACAAACTTACGAGTATCACGCGGTATAAACATATAAGGCAGACTCCAACTACGGGACAAACCTACAAAACCACCCCCGCGATCCTGATGCCGCATATTTTTCTCAACAGTGCTAAGCATATCACTTTCTTGAGTGCTGATACATTCGATCAAGATTAGATACTCTAGCTAAACAATAGGCGAAGCTATCAGGCTCCTGGTAAAATTCAGAAAGTATGCAACATAGGGTAAATGGAAGGTGTCCATACTATGTGAATGTACTATGCTCCTATTTTCTTCGGCTCTGTTATTTCCTGATTATTTTTTGTATAGCATCACAAATTCATCTCTAGCAACAATTAAAGTAAAATATTATCTTGTGATATGTTATCCTACTTAAAGAGTATACACTTCGTTTCCACTGTATACTCACAATATGCAAACAAAATCAGTTGTAGCACTGTTTAACCGAATTGTTACTGCTGGACTGATGGGACTTAAATTTTATGTTCCGGAGTACTTTTTGGTTACAGAGCCGGTAAGGTGAGAAAAATTAAATTAAGTACTTTTTTAATTACATTTAATGTTTTCTAGTTTTAACACAACTAATATGAAGCACCGCATCCATTCGTCAGTTGATAAGTAAAATATTTATTCAATAACGTTTTGGTGAATTTCCGAATTTGAAAATACAATATTTATACTAAGAGGTGTCCGACGGTGCTGAAATACAATATTTTATCCGAGGATGGATTTGAGTGGCAAATAATTCAAGGCGAGGTGATATTCGATGCAAACTATTCTTCTTTAGAAGGGCATCCGTCTATTCTTTAAGGCACCCTTCTAAAGGAATTAAATTTGGTAACTGTAAACTGGGGAACGAATGTGGTGCTGTGGTGCTTCTTCTCTGTTATGTCAAAACTGAAATATGTTCTAATATATTTCAAAAAGTACCGAAATTTAATTTTTCCTTGCCTTATCGGGTTTGTAATCAAAAACTGCTTGGAATATAAAATTTCAGCCCAATCGGTCCAGCGGTAAAAATTCGGTAAAACAATGCCACAGCCACAAAGCCAATTTGAGAGTGCATCGCTATTTTTCCTACCGGGATGTTGTATTCCATTTTGACGTTTGAAGGTTGCATCAATGGAAAGTGTGCGAATGTTGTTGTTGTGTGTCGTTGAAAGTCCCGTAAAAGCCGGCAAGCGTTGTTTGGCCAAGTTTTTCACTGTTCGAATTGATATTTACAGTAAATCCAAAAGCAAAAGCTGGGCATTGCAGCGACTGTAGAAAAAGCATTAAAATATATTAGAGGTTTTACATTCGGACAATTAAGGTATGTAGAAGAATTTGTCTTTTAGTATTAATTATAATTTTCGGCGAAGGATGTTACTTTCTCCTGAACTCGTCAATTTCTATGGTAAAATGAATTTAGATAGAATAATAATAAACCAGAATCGTGAAGCCTATGAACTTAAAATCGCCATTCAGTCGTACCTAAAATGATTCCTAGCAGTGCAGTTTAGTTAAAGTACACTGGAAAGAAAAGAAATTAACTAAAGTATCTCATAGTAGCTCCTATGATTTGTGTATTCTTAAGGGGATAGAAATCTAAGTAAAGCTGAGAACTGTGCTACTGTTCGCGCACCTTGTATGTGCGTACGGAACAGACAGTATTTGTGTACAGAGAAGACCATTCGTTTTTAATGTACTAGCTCATTAAGAAACGCCAGAAGATTTACCCTTGCCACTTGACAAGAACAAATTTTTTCGTACCTTTTGATCATTTTGAATGCTTAGAACGAAAATTTTAAAGATGTGTATTTCCAGCGAAGAGAGAATAACAAGCTTCGACGAGATTCCCAACTGGCGTGGAACCACGACGAGTCAAGTAACAGGCTGGCGGCATATATGTAACCCAGGAAATGCCTTCCGCGAACTTATCAACATGCAGTATGGCTTGTTGCTAGCAATATCAAGTGAACGATGTGGGCCCAGGCGTCAAGCTAGTCATGTTGAAGCTCGATGCATTAAATGAAGCAGAAAATATGGACGAGATAGTGCGGTCGTTTTTCGAGGATGGAACTGCAGGGGGCAGAAGGCAAGAATGGCTCCAGGACCAGATGGCGTCACAGCTGAGGTGTTCCAACTGGTCTAACACCTTTGTCCGGACTTGTTACCCAGTACATTCAACGCTTTTCTGTGTGGTTGGGTCTTTTCAGATTGCTGGATTTTAGCAAGGGTCGTACTGACCAAAAACTTGAAGGGTAATTCTGAATTGCCATCTGTTTATCGCCTGTTACGTATGCTAGACAAAGAAGGTACTCGAAAAAACCACTGACACGGTCTTTGCCACCGTGGACCTCGTTAGAAACGCTTCAAAAAAGGAGCACTCCACCATTGATGTGATTGCGGGGGTGGTGAGCGCGATTCAATGGGCTACTCCTCTTGTCGGAAATGTTTTCAACTCCGCTAAAATAGTGTATAGAACGGAAATACTAAAAAACCCTTTTTAAGTTCAATATATAATGCAAATTCTGATGGATGATCCGAATATCGGTGAAAGATGGAAGTCACGTCGAGTGTTGTTCAAGGATCCTTCCTTAGCCCAGACCTATGAACAATTTTGTACGAAAGGGTAGGTCAGGGTCAAGCTGCTATGTTACTAGTCACTGGACGCACATTTGGAGAAGCGCAACTTGGACTAGGTATACGAATGCGCCGGATGAAGGACTGGGTGACTGCTCGCGGCTTCATCCTGGCACTGGAGAAAATCAAAGCTCTCATTCTGCAGAATGCGAACCCACTTAGTTAGGACATGACCATTGGGGAAGCTCTAGCTGAGTTGAAATTAGCATTGAAGTACCTGGATTCGCTGATAAACCTGATAATCTCAAAGCTTATATGCTCCTGTGTGTTGAGGTATGGAGTGATGTTCTTAGCAAAGAGCTGAACGGAAAACAGCCTGCACAAGTGCAGAAGTAAGAAGCTCTGCAATTTTGTTTTCTCGATAGATTTGTTATTAATCGTAGGAGTGATACCCATTGCTCTCCTTGCTAGAGAGCGTAGAAATAATAATTTCTGCAGACTTAAACGCGATATGAAAGCTGTTTTTGGGGTGAGAGAACGCTCGCTCAGTGACTGGCAACAATTATAGGGCAAAGGGTCGCAAGTTGGATGGACCACTCATAAACGCTCAGAGATCGTGGCTTTATCGAAAGCGCGGTTATACTGATTTCCATTTGACCTTGGTCTCAGGTGGGCTTAGCTATTTTCAGTCTTACCTGCATAAGATTGGTAAGTCATGGTCCTCTGCATATTTTGCACAGGAGAGAAGACCGACGCCTATCAAACATTTTTCTCGCTCATGATATGGATCAGGCAGCGCAAAGAGATCTAGAAAAAGCCTTTCCGGAATGTTTCATCGAAGAGATACTGTAATAAATTGACAAGTGGCATCGTATGGGGGGCTGGAAGGGCGGATGTTTCCTTTTCTGGCAATTTCCTTACCCAGTTCACCTACTGGAAAAGGAACTCTTGCAACCTGGGGCACGGTTGATAGAGAAAGTAGTGGAAAATCGAAATCCCGTTACTGCTAGAATTCCCACAAGTCGGGCATAAATGGCCTATGTTGATTTTTAGGTCGACTTTTTTTTTATATTTCATCGCTATTATTTAAAATAAACTCTCAAAATGATGTTGACTCCTCCGTAAAGTTTATATTAAGAACAGAAAACAATGCCTTGATATAAAATCGCAATAAGAAATCAAATGATTCTCCGAGCCAACTACGATCTGGGCATTGAGGCAGAAAGTCGACACAAAAAAATATTTCAACGATAACATTAAAATCTTAAAAGAACGTGAAGAACACTCGTTTCTTCTTTTTATTGCAACAGTTCTTATTCATTCCTCGATTTCGAACTAATTAAAAACTAGGTCGGTTCAAATTATCTGAGTTTAGAAGTTACTCATCATCTGGCTATAGCCGTGTCGGATTTTCGACCCCTAAATATATGTCTCCAACCAGGACGAAGAGAGAAGTGTAGCGAATAAGATAATTAGAGTTAAGAAAAGAAAATACAACGACCAATTGAGAAGCATCGATGTACGAGTAAGTCTAGCGAGCAACAACACGAGACAAGCTTACAAAATAGTCAAAAGCCTGAAATGTGGTTATCAGCCCAAAACACGCTCTGTCGTGATGACCTCGGCCATATCATCGCTGATGAAACCAAGATTAAGGAAAGATGGGCATCATATTTCAAGAACCTCCTAAATACTCCGCACAGCTCCCGAAAATCGAAGCTTATAGACGTTTCTGGAGAGCTTCCGTTGGCCCCAACTGTGGGTGAAATTTGTATAACCATCAAAGCGCAAAAGAATAATAAAGTACCGGGCATCGATGAGATTCCAGTGGAGGTCATCAAATATGGTGGCAGCAGTGTTCATAAAGCTATTCACAAAGTCATCGAGCACATTTCCCAACAAGAACATGTGCCGAAAGAAGAGCCAATCAATTATATTCCCTATCCACAAAAAGGTGACAAGCTACAGTAAGGCATATCACTACTTTGTACGGCGTACAAAATATTTTCGAAGACTAGAAAATCAAATCAGACCATACGCCAACAGTATTAGTAGCCGCAGGGGAATGCTGGCTGACAGGAAAACTCTTGGAAGCCACCATCCTTTGGGGAGTTCCGCCCCCCTCGTACCCGAGGAAATTCCCGTAGGGAGAATGCCGGTCGACAAGAGCACTCTCGGAGGCTAGCATTCTTTGGGGAGCGCAGCCCCCACGTACTCAAGGATATGGGGAGCGCTGTGAGGCTTCCTCCTGGGATGACAGGTAACGACCCTGACTGGATTTGGACTACGCTCTGGACAACGAACTGGAATTGATGCTTTGGGCTGGCGGATATGATGGTTTGGACCTAGTTGCTTTGCACAGTAGCGCCGAGGTGACACTCGTGTGTGAACGGCTCCAATTTAACTCTCATACTGTCTCTGTCCCGGTAAAACCTTGGCAGGCCTCGGAGTTCGTTCGAAGTTCGCACCATTGGTATGTTCGGTTGAGACGGACTCCCGATTAGCGCTGGTCTGGCTCTGAGCACTTGTCCCCATCAGGACTTGTGCCAACCCTCGCATGGCCTCCCTGCTTTGCAAAGATAATCATGGGATCAAAAAGGCGACTACACACATGAACGGAGATAGCGGCTTTGAGGGGGACCCAATAAAACTGGAGCAACCAAAAACCCTTAAAAAAGATAAAAAAAAACCGAAAAAAGAAAAAGAATGCAAAAATAACAAAAACGACGACGCAACCAGTGGCTGCAGCCACGATGTTAACAACACATCGGGAGCGGTACTAACGATGAAAAAACCGACGATTAATACAATGACAGTGAAGACGGACGAAAAACGGAGATTAACAGACAGTCTGGTCCAAACTGAGACTGATAAACTGAATAAGGGCAAAGTACGAATAGGGTGGGTTGTCTGCAGGATACGGCGAGC
This sequence comes from Odontomyia ornata, assembly GCA_963969285.1. Taxonomy (NCBI): domain Eukaryota; kingdom Metazoa; phylum Arthropoda; class Insecta; order Diptera; family Stratiomyidae; genus Odontomyia; species Odontomyia ornata. The sequence goes on along the minus strand of OZ017742.1, from coordinate 139,863,275 downwards.
TCTTATTCAATGTTTCAAATGCCTTCGCTACGGTCACACGGGGAAAACGAATCCTAGAAATGGCGGCCAGGACGGCACTCGTCGTACTAAACATCTGAAATACGCCGACTTTCCACCGTATTGGCTGTGAAGGAACTATACCGGACGGGACATTCCCCTCGGAGTCCTTCGCAGGGAGGATACACAATTGGAGAGTATTAGAGGACTACTTAGCCAGTGATCATCAGTGCATTCAGTTGTTCTCCCAACGTCCGTACTCTCGGCTTTCTACAATTGGATGGAACATCGGAAGGATGGACGTCGAGAGGTTCGTCGAGGTGCTCACAGCGGTGCACCGGTGCAGGGAGATTCGGAGGAGCCGGAAGAACTGGCAGCGCAGGACATGGTGAACTCAACTATGAGCATCATTACGACTGCTTGCAAAGCTTCTATGCCCCGTCGAAAACCCCGGCTCGGCAAGCCCCCAGTGTACTGGCGGTCAACTGAAATTGCTGAAAAACGAAGGGAGTGTCAAGCTTCGGCGTGAGGCTCAACGGGAAAGGAACCGTGACGAGGCAAGCAACCGGGTAGCATATAAGTCGGCCATGATCAACAACAGCAAGGCTCGCTGTTGGCAAGATCTAGTGGACAATGTGAACAAGGATCCGTGGGGCTTTCGCTACAAACCATTGATGCGATTGCAAAGGTGGTGAGCGCAGTCCGGAAGGCAAAGGCATATAGTCGCACCATGCGACGGATCGTCCTGTTGGTGACACTCGATGTCAAGGCCGCCTTCAACTCCGCTAGATGGGTGGATATTCTGGATAGCATAGATTCCAGAATATCTAATGTGGCTTTTGAGGAACTACCTAAAGGACCGAAGCCTGCTCTACGACACGACACAGGGCCAACGAAGGATGGAAATTACATCGGGTGTTGCCCAGGGATCTATCTTTGGTCCGGACCTGTGGAATGTGTCTTAGGGCGGGCTACTAATACTGGAGATGCCAGATGAGACGTGCTTGATCGGCTTGTTGCGGCTCTGGTCGCTGGACGCACCGTTGAACAAGTGCAACTTAGGCTAGGTATGCTAATGCGCCGATTGAGGGACTGGATGACTGTTCGCGGGTTCAGTTTAGCATTGGAGAAAACCAAAGTGGTCATCATAACAAAAAAGAGAATCCCTAGAGTAAGGATGATTAGTATTGGAAACTTGCGAATTGAATCGAAGCCATCGGTGAAGTACCTGGGGCTGATCGACTCGAAAATTAGTTTCTCTCAGCAAATCAGGACAACGGCTGAAAAGGCTACTTCGGGAGTATCGGCTTTGAGTCGACAGAGAGGAGGACAATGTCTGCCACACAGTTTTTGCGTCTATAAAATGAGTCAGGCTGCGAAGGGACCTCTACAGGAAACGGGAGAGCTCACCCCGAATAATATAGTTGCGGTGATGCTTGAATCGGTTGACAAATGGAACCAGGTGGCACATTAAGCTCAAGCAGTCCTAAAATATAAAAGGGACTCACAGCATCCGGGGGCGTTGGGGCTGGGGGATCGCTTGTCTTGCACTTCCTCTTCCGCTTTTCCCTCCTGCTAGGGAATGGATCCCCCAGCTTGAAGGTGCCCCGCGACGTAACAAAACGAGACCTGGCCCGACGTAATGTGTCAAACGGTTCCAGACTATGTTCTCAGGTTGACAGGTGAGGTGTTTAGTGGGTAGTCCAGTCGCCTTCTTGCGAGCATAGGAGTCCGACAATCTGTGCGTAAATGGCATTCACCTCCCAAACGCACAAAAAAAAAGTTTAAATTCATTTGGTCGTTTGGTTGCACTGCATTTAACTGAAACAAAGGTGTGAGTTAGTTCGTATAACCATGTGATACATTATTCTTACTATTAGAAGTCAAAAGTAAATTTTTTCCCCTTAATAAAGTGACTCACCCTAACGCACATATGTATATTATGGTCAGAACGGCCGCGCACCCATTCTTTTTGCATGACATTATGAAAACAATAAATACCATGAGTTGGACTGGGGAGCGGTGCATCATTTAAATTGGTAAAAAAGATGCACCGTCTTTACGAGCCTGGTGAAATAGCACAATGCGTGACTGGATACATATTCAAAAAAAAGCCTCTCTAATATTTGACTCGTAGGGAATATGACTGAAAATAATTTTCACTTTTTACATGCTTTTATGAAAAGAGGTTTAGAAATTGAATTGTTTTCGAAATGTGGTCGAAGCAATTAAAATTCTAAATTTATTTTTTCCCCGGAAAATCCTGGGAGCGAAGGAAACTTCCCGGAATTACAAAAAGCGGAAAAATTATGCCACATGAATCGTATGGACAAACAACGGATATCCAAAAAGGTATTCGTTGGGAGAACTGAAACTTTATCTTATACTAAAAAATGCTATCACAGTACTCTTAACCTAAATGTTAAACCTTATCTCTAGGCTTACTATGATAAACATAACATATACCTATCCTAGATATTGAAATCTATTCCTAATTTTTAACACAAAAACACAACAACGCTAAATGTAGCTATAATGAGCTGAAACTCAAAACTATGCAACGAAAAACATAAAAACAGAATATAAACACGAATAATTTAAGCATTGTCATTCAGCCACCAACATCTAGATTGCTCCGTCCCAGCTCGACCAGCCTCAACGAATCTAGCATTGGAATTGTTGATCTCGTGAACTCAAATTCGGAGGATATTTTATCTTCTAATCGATGGTCCGTCTATATATGTGATATGGGCTTGGGACACATTCAGAATCAAAAACATCGATTTTTGTCCAAATACACGAATGCTTCGGGAGGAACGAAGCCAGTAGCAAGACAAGTCGCAATATCCCGTCTGTAGGGTGGAACGGCTGTGAAATCCAGTGGTTTTCACTCACAGTTACAGATCTTGTGATATGATTTCGAAGAAACCTCAATATGAAGATATCGACTCTTGTCACTTCGCAGTTTGATGAATTCTTCTATTCGATACATAATGCTTCCAATACGTCTTAGGCTTCCTGTACAAACCAGCACATGCATGAAGACATTTCCTTTTGAAAACTCTTAATCTTTCGATCACACTAGCACTCTGGTTGTACCAGATCTGACATCCATATGCCAAAAACAGGGTCTTGTAACAGATAACTTTGACCTTTTGTTCGATGCATCTGAAATAAAAGATTTGCCGAAGGGCCAAGACTACTTTTTGTGCTTTACTGATTTTGAAATGTTCAGTATAGTATAGATACTGATCGAGATGAACACAAAGGTATCGAACACAGGATTTATGTGGAACCCGTTCTGAACTACCCTCACAAGCCATAATGAGGAAAACCTTCCAATCACGTTTCAGGTCTTGACTGGCCCCCTGCAGCGTTGTCCGAAACAAGATTGTTTCGAACTTTTGGGCATTGATTTTCATTCGACAATTGATGATCAGATCATCAGCAAATGCTACTAATGATCGCGTTGGCGAGCGTTAAAATCAAAGCCGTTCAATAGCTTGGGAATGAATTTTGGGAAAAGCAGCGGCGCAGGAACTGTTCCCTGCTGTAGAACATTCAAACCTTGAAGTCGCGCATTGTTGTCAAATTTCCATCAGTTACAACAAACGATTTCCCGTACAACAGATTGCACATCATGGTGATAAGGTGTCTGGGGAACCTGACCTGAAGGAGTTCAAACATTATTCCATCTAACCACACCATATCGAAGGCTTTCTCCATATCAATGAGGTACTCTCCAACACTTTCTCTATTTAGTTCCCAATAGATGTCAGAGGTTACTTTCGTTATCGTATGTATGGTCGAATGCCTGGCATGAAAACCAAATTGGCAATTCGGCATCAACTCATATTTCTCAATGTGGAAGTTCAATGCTCTGTTGAGTATCACTTCAAACACCTTGCTGATGTTAGGAGGCAAGCTGATTGGGCGATAGATTCAAGGGCACGAAGATTCTTTTCCTTTCTTCAAGATGGGAAATACCTTGGCCTTTTCCCACTCATTTGGGAAAAAATTGCTCAATATGTTGTTGAACAATATGCAATAATTCCTAATAGCCACCTCAGGCAAATGTCGGAGGACAATATTCGGAATACCGTCAATACTACATGATTTCTTGTTGTTTATCCTGCCCATAGATATCAGAAATGCACCGCGAGAGTTGAAGCACCTCTTGATGTGGCGTGAAGTTGTCGTGTTATCAGCTGTTGGTTCGAATTTCAAATGAGTTTGACGTGACGCCTCCCACCAAATTTTTCGTCTTGAACTAAATCAATTTTCCGTGCAGGTATTCTAATTTAAACGAAATTAAAGATTCTACATGACTTACCCTACGAAGGATACGTCCCTGGCATGCTTTCGATAGCTGTTTTTACAATCCCACACACATCACCACTTTTTTCTTTCCCCGAGAACAACACTCGCGATCACTGTCAAACATTTCAGTTTAATTCGTTTTCACTTTTGCAACACTTTTGCAAAACATTCAACACGATTTATCTTTAAAAAATTGTTCTGTGTAAAATTTCAAATTCAACTTTAAAAGATATTTTCCATCATCTGTTGAATTTTTACACATCATATGTTTTCAAGCATATAGGTGGATGATCGTTGACAATTCGGGGGTCAAGGTATAAGAGGAGCGGGATTTTTGAGAGCAACAAGAGAGGCACTTGAGTGTGTGGATGCTCTAGCGGCGTGAAAACCGGGAGGATTTCACTTCGTATGGAAGAGGCAGGTATGTATGTAGTAAAAAACCGTCACTCACGTTTGAATGAAAGCATTTGATTTCCTCTCTCAGGGTTTGGTAGATGAACAAGCTCAAAATGAGTTCCAATCACGGCAAGTTTCTGCAAACCATCAGTTTCCATTTTTATCCGGAGCCGTACTATCAATTTCGACACCAGCCCTATCGAGAAAATTTATCTCATCACTAGCGACTTGAAATACGATACCTGCACTCGAGATTTCTTACGGGATTAACTGTTCACTTTCGTGAAAACGCCATCTAGGCCCTGTGAGCTAATACCCCTCAGTTATTCCGCCCATTGATTGCTGACCTCACTCCTGAAGTATGAATGAATCAAGTTCCGGACATTCTTGAGGTGTAATTTCAACAAAACCGACTAGAGATGGTTGTAGTCCAAAAATCGTCGATAAATATCGTTGACGCGTGTGGGAAGGCTTTTCAATCTTTTCAACCTTGCAATGGTTGGTGTTTCATTTCCTTCCATATTGTTTCGATGTTTAATATTTGGAACTACTTTCTCAATCGTTTCGAATGTCAGCTTCTCTAACTGACAAATAGAAATCTATTTCATCGTTAGCTAGATTCCTGTCATTAGGAATCATTGAGCAAGCTTCTGGTACTCCCGATTAAACTTCTTTTGAAACGTCTCCCAATCCGTTTTTTTAAATACAACCAATGATTTTCATTTCGAACTGGAATGAGGAAGACATCATCCCTTTGATGATTGATTTCTATTACGATTGCGTTATGGTCGCTATCGTAAGGAAGCACCTGCAATTTCCGTTGAGGACTATTAAAGCTGAGTTCAAGTCTTGCGTAAGCAATACCACAACATAGCATTATTTGGAGGTCCAAATATGAATGTTGGGAACTCCGACCCATATAGATCGCATCTGTATTCAATTTAGTTTTCTATTATCCACGATTTCAGGAATACACCTCTTGGATTAATTTTGGCGTTCAACCATGATGTATGCTTGGCATTCAGGTCACCGGCAAGAATATAATAACTCTGCAGCCTGTTCAATTCGAGTATATCAAACAAGGAATTGAGCATCTCCTTGAACTTGACAACATTTCGACCAGTTGTATAGGCAGAGATAACGAAGAGATTATCCCCACCTGACAGTGAAATTTTGATAACGGACACTACAAGAAATTCAAAGCTATTGAATTCGACTTTTTCAATATTTTGAAAACAATGCTACCTCCCCATCACTGTTTACCCTATCCTTTCTTACGAGTTCAAAATCCTTGAATGCCATGGAGTGCCATGAATTGAGGTGGGTTTCAGTGAGAAGCGTGATGTTTCAAGCTGTTGATAAATTTTGAGAAGCTGCTCTTCTACGTAGCACTACAGCCCCTCTCGGGCCTTCGCTTCCTGCAAATAGCGCCTTCAACTGTCTCGGTCTATTGACCGCATCCTCCAATTGAGCAATCCGAGCAGCGATGAACTGTCTTCGTCGACCGAGCCCGACCAGCGCGTCCTCGCCAACTGTGATATTTTGTGTATTTGAGGTATTTTACCTCGACTGCGTCATGAGCTTTGTTTTGTTCTCATTGATTTGTAGCCCTACTAGTCTTGTTTCGCTATCGAGTTTCAGGAAGAGATCTTTGGCGGGTTTTAATGACCGTGACAAATAGTTGATGTCGTCCGCATAAGCTACTACTTGGCTCGACTTGTATAGCAAAATACCTCGTGTATAATTGAATAGCAATGGGGCCAGCCCATCTCCCAGCTTTAGTCCGATATTTGTGTCAAAGGCATCGGTGATTTGGTTATTGATGCGGACATTTGGGGTCGTCGACTTCATTTTGGTAAGACAGACTAATTTGGCTGGGATGCCACAGCATAGCATTATTTGGTACAGTACCTTACGATCAATACTGTTGCTTGAAGTCAACGATAATTCGATGTTCGTCTATGTCCAACTTCCAGTATTTCTCAAGTACCTGCTTGACTGTGAACAATTGGACTATTGTCGATCTATCTGCTCTTAAACCACTTTGATACTCCCCAATAATACTGTTGGCGTATGATCCGATACTATTTTCCAAGATCTTTGAAAATATTTTGTACGCCGTACAAAGTAGTGATATGCCTCTATAATTTTCTCACTGTAGTTTGTCACTTTTTTGTGCTCCACTCTTTCGGCATATATTCTTGTTGCCAAATGTACTGGATGACTTTGGGAATAGCTTTATGAACACTTGTGCCACCATATTTGATGAACTCCACTGGAATCTTATCTATGCTCGGCGCTTTATTATTGTTTTGGGCTTTGATGGTGGAACAAACTTTATCCAGAGTTGGTGGGGCCAATGAAAGCTTTCCGGAAAACTTTATAGGCTCCGATGTTCTGGAGCTGTGCGGAAGATTAAGGAGGTTCTTGAAATATGATGCCCATCTTTCCTAAACCTTGGGTTCATCAGTGATGATATTGCCGATGTCATCACGACAGAGCGTGGTTTTGGGTTGATAACCACTTTTCAAGCTTTTCATTACATTATATGTGTTGAATCAAGACTCTTTTGCCTTGACTTTCCTGATTTTTCTATGCCAAGTTCCGTTACTCCAGTGCAATGTACTGGCGTAACTTTAATTGTAATTATTGGCCTTATGCCAATAACTAATACGCGTGTTTTGTATTTTGCACAAGTGCATAAACTTGTACAAAATATAATTGTGTTGAATCGGTTGGCCTTATGCCAGTTACACCAACTTATCCCAGTTCTTTACTAGGATACGAGTAGTTCTGATTTTGCACAAGTACGTAAACTTGTACAAAATAATTGCTGTTAGGTAGTATAAATGAAAACACACGCCTTGACTATTTGACTTCATGTGAAGTTTATTTTGGATCTCAATCTTTTATATTAAAACTAAGTACATCGTAGAGTTGTAATTCCCACGCCAAGAAATGCAAACGCAACGAGTATTAAAAACTAAGTACATCGTGTAGAGTTGTAATTCCCACGCTAAGAAATGCAAACGCAACGAGATTCACCTATTCTAAAATAGGTAGATCACGTTGCATCCACATCTGAATCTTGTCTAGCGCACATCGACAAGACATGTCGAAGCGCGCTAGACAAAACAAGTGTCAATTACAGCTAGACGATGCACGTACAATTTATTGTCTTGAAACAAGAACTTTAAGAATTTTGATGTACAATGATGAACTTTAGGTGGTGATATCTATGAGAATCAACATATGGGAATTTTGTTTTTATGTAATGTCGACTTGCTGACCAAGATATTTTTGATGTTGATTCTCATAGACATCACTTCACATTGTAGTTTGCTACAATATGCTTGTCGAGTGTTGTTGTTCACTAAACTTACATCGATGCGTCTCAATTGGTTGTCATAGTATTTTCTTTTCTTCTAATTATCTTGTTCGCTACTATTCTGAGATTTTCATAACGTTTTCTCTTTGTGCTGGTTTTTCTACCTAAATACGCCTGATTCTTTTTGTCTAATGCATTCTGGCACTCATCATTGAACCAATTATTTCTTTTGCGCCGGGCTTGATGTCCGATTGTGTGTTCTGCCACGGTCTTAATAGCCGCTTTCAGTTCCATCCAGAACTCGATGCTTGTTTTCAGCGATGCGTCTGATAAGATGGGAGCCAGCTATTTGTCGAGGGTGACCGTGAAATTTTTGGCCACAGACGTCGTTTGGAGCCTTTCGATGTCAAATTGTTGTAGCGGGCTGGTCTTCGATGAATACGCCTTTAACATACGACATCGATAGGTTAATTTGATCAAGTAATGATCTGAGTTACAATTGGACGTCAAGTATGCTCGAGTTCCAACGTTGTTGGATCAGAGCATGGTCGATATGGTTTTATGTGTTGCCATCCAGATATACCCAGGTCATTTTATGAATGTAGCCATGTGAAAAGCAATTCGAACGTATGACTAGATTTCTGCTACATGCCAAGTCAATTAGGCGCTGCCCGTTGTCATTTGTTTAATCGTGGAGGCTATATAATCCAGTCGTTCCCCAATAAGATAACTCTGTGGCGGACCGAATATCTACCCAACATGCATGCTTGTGCGCCTCGGGCCATGCAACGGCTTGCATGCAAGATCCATATACATGTGCTGACAACATCGTGGGTACACGCAACTTTGTCGCCGAAGCAAACACTCACAACTATGTTGTGCCCGGATACCGCTGACGGCACACATGCGCGCGTACCCAATATTTACACGACGATGTATCGAACGCGCGTCAGCATATTGCAATTGGAAACAACAGAAGCAGAGTTTATGATGCATTCGAATGTGCTGGCGGATGTGCGACCAGGAGAAGCATCGTTTACGATGCGTCGTCAGCGTTATCAATGAAAAAAAGTGGATAATACAAATATCAAACATTCATTCGTTCCTTCATTCATCCATTCGCTCAGTCAGTCAGTTTTGCATCTACGTCCACGTGAATCTCGACTTCGAGTCTGAGACGACATTACCCATTTTATCTTTTGTTTTTCTTATCTCAATAAATTTATTTGTAGAAATTGTCACGTGTTCTTTGTTCCACACGACAACCATCTATATTGGCGATCCTGACAATCGAACCACGCTTCACGACATTAACGAATGAGCAACACGTAACCACCGGCCATTAAACGAGACGTTACGAATACGCTAGTGGTGAATTCAGAGCTGCAAAATCGAGTTGCTGTTAGTGCTAGTGCTGACTATCAATTCCATCAGCCTCGCCTACAAATTGTACCGAAGTCACGTTCGCGGCGTGATACGTCGCGCAGCCCCAACCAACGCCTAAAATGGTTGCAGATGCTCGTTCCACAAGCCGCACCCGATACGGAAGGGATGGCACGTGTTGCGTTCAGAGTTCCACCCTTATGGCAGGAGGACGTGGAGCTTTGGTTCGCCCAGGTAGACGCAAACTTCGCCACCAGTCGAATAACCGATGGCACCACCAAATTCAACCTCCTCGTGGTGAACCTCGATGCGAAGGGGATGCAACAGTATTGTAACATAGTAGCGAACTCCCCATCCGACAACAAGTACAGCGCCTTGAAAAAGGCCCTGTTGGCCGTCTACGTTCACTTTTTTTTGTGGTAGGGAGGTGAAGGCATTTACGCCCGCCGGGTCTGGCTGTGTGGGACTCCCATGGAGGATACCCTTGGACTACCCACTAAACACCTCCCCTGTCAATCTGAGAACCTAGCCTGGAACCGTTTGACACATTACTTCGGGCCAGGTCTCGTTTTGTTACGCCGTGGGGCGGCATCAAGCTGGGGAGTCCCTTTCCTAGCGGGAGGGGCGAGGGGGAGAGCGGAAGAGGAAATGCCAGAAGAGCGATCCCTCAGCCCCAGCGCCTCCGGCTGCTGTGAGTCCCTTTTATATTTTAGGACTGCCCGAGCATAATGTGCCATTGGTTCCATTTGTCAACCGATTCGAGCATCACCGCAACTATATTATCCGGGGTGAGCTCTCCCGTCTCCCTGTAGAGTTCCCTTCGCAGCCTGACCCATTTTGTACACGCAAAAAATGTGTGACAGGCATTGTCCTCCTCTCCTGGGCAAAACCGACAATCGGGAGACCGTGACTTACCGATCTTGTGCAGGTAAGACTGAAAACACTCGTGCCCGCTCAAAAGCTGGGTCAGATAGAAGTCAGTCTCACCATGCCTTCGATTTAGCCACGGCCTCACATCCGGGATGAGGCGCGCAGTCCACCTTCCCTTCGTGCAATTCCCCAAAGACTGCTGCCAATTGTTGGGCGAGCGTTGTCTCTCCTCGCGGACAACCATCTCCCTCGCATCCTCGTTTCGGCGCACGTAAATAGCGCGGCGCTCTCTTGCAAGGAGGGCGACAGGTATCACGCCTGCAATCACTCTCACCGCCGAGTCGGAGACTGTTGGATACGAAGATACAATTCTCAGTGCTCCTCTTCTCTGTACCTGTGCCAATCGTTTTCGGTATACCTCCTTGTTGAGAGCGTCGCCCCATACCTCTGCTCCGTACAGTAGCACTGACCCTACAGCACTCATCAAGAGGCGTCTTCTTGATGGGCTGGGTCCCCCTACGTTGGCCATAAGTCGACTCATGGCCGATATTCCCGACGCAGCCTTCTCAGCCATTGCCCTGATTTGCTCAGAGAAACTCATCTTCGAGTCGATCAGTAGCCCCAGGTACTTCCCCGCTCGCTTCGATTCGATTTGTATATCTCCAATACTGATCATTCTTACTCTAGGGATTCTCTTTTTTGTCAAAATAACCACTTCGGTTTTCTCCAGTGCTAAACTGAGCCCGCGAGCAGTCATCCAGTCCCTCACTCGGCGCATTAGCATACCTAGCCTAAGTTGCGCTTGTTCAACGGTGCGTCCGGCGACCAGAGCCGCAACATCATCCGCATAGCCGGCCAAGCGCGACTCATCTGGCATCTCAAGTCTCAGTAGCCCGTCGTAAGACATGTTCCACAGGTACGGACCAAGGATAGATCCCTGGGCAACACCCGATGTAATTTCCATCCTTCGTTGGCCCTGTGTCGTGTCGTAGAGCAGGCTTCGGTCCTTTAGGTAGTTCCTCAAAAGCCACATTAGATATTCTGGAACTTGAAAAGATTTTTCCAGCGTGTCCAGAATATCCACCCATCTAGCGGAGTTGAAGGCATTCCTGACGTCGAGTGTCACCAACAGGACGATCCGTCGCTTTGTGCGACTATACGCCTCTGCCTTTTGGACCGCGTTCACCACCTCTGCAATCGCATCAATGGTAGAACGTCCTGCTCTAAAGCCGTACTGCCGAGGAGATAGGTCCCCAGCAGCACGAATCGCGTCAGTGAGTCTTCCCTTGATGAGTTTCTCTAGCACTTTCCCAGCCGTGTCTAGCATGCATAACGGGCGTTATGCAGACGGCGATTCGGGATTTCCCTTCCCCTTGCTGATCAGCACGAGCCTCGCCACCTTCCATCGTACCGGGAAAACCCCGTCCCGTAGGCAAGCGTTGAATGTGCTGAGCAGCAAGTCAGGACAATGGTGATAGACGAGCCGCAGCACCTCAGCTGGAACACCATCTGGACCTGGAGCCTTCCTAGCTTTCAAGGAGAGGACTGCCTCCTCCAGTTCCAGCTGTGTGAAGAGTGGGCACTCTACTGCTGTTTCACCATGGACAGAGTCAACACGGACGGGATGGGTGGGGAAGAGTACCCGCACTATCGCGTCCATCTTTTCCGCGTCATGTATACAAGGCTTCCGTAGGGCACCAAGTTTCCGCATGACCAGCTGGTAGCCAAGGCCCCACGGATCCTTGTTCACATTGTCCACTAGGTCTTGCCAGCAGCGAGCCTTGCTACTGTTGATCAGTTTGCGAAGGCATTTCCTGGCCGACTTATATGCTGCCACCTGGTTGCATGCCTCGTCACGGTTCCGCGCCCGTTGAGCCTCACGCTGAAGCTTGTGACACTCCCTCCGCTTTTCAGCGATTTCAGTAGACCACCAGTACACTGGGGGCTTGCCGTGTCGGGGTCTTCGACGGGGCATAGAAGCGCAGCAAGCAGCCGTGATTATGCTCATAGTAGAGTTCACCACGTCTTGAGCTGCCAGTTCTTCCGTCCCCTCCGGAGCTCCCTGCAGCGGCTCACCTGCTGTGAGAACCTTGACGAACCTCTCGACGTCCATCCTTCCAATGTTCCATCCAGTTGTAGAAGGCCGAGAGCACGGACGTCGGGAGATAGCATCACTTATCTCAAGCAGAATGCACTGGTGATCACTGGCTGAGTAGTCCTCTTATACTTTCCAGTTGTGTATCCTCCGTACTAAGGACTCCGAGGCGAATGTCACGTCCGGTATGGTTCCCTCACAGCCAATACGGTGGAAAGTCGGCGTATTTCCGGAGTTTAGTATGACGAGGGCCGTCCTGGCCGCCATTTCCTACGCTGACTTGGCCCAACAGCGTATCCAAAAGGTACTTTCCGAGATCGAGCTTGGAGATCAGCGCCCGTCACAGCTCCTCAACCAGATGCGCACGCTCGCCAACGGAAATGTGTCAGACACTCTGCTCCAACAGATGTGGCTCAACCGCCACGACGTCACATAGAGGAGCATCCTATCGGCTAACGACGCCCCCACTTTCGGATCTTGCAACGATCGCTGATCGCGTGCACGGGGTCACCCGACAGTCAGTCGTGACAGTCGTAAAGGAAAATGAGCTGCGGCACACCATCCCACTAACGCTGCGAATCACAAGCGAGCTTAGTAATCGCGCCTCCGCAGTACGGACGACGAAGCTTGAGGACGCACTTCAAGCTCTAAGTAACCGACACCGATCAACTTCCACATCGCACGCGGCCTACAGAGCAGCAGGCATCACCGACCCGACGCACCAGAGAATCGGATGATCATCTTTGTTGGTACCATCAGCATTATGGACCGAGCGCAAAAAACTGCCGACAACCCTACTCCCATTTAAAAAACTGTGCACCCATTGTCCACACGTAGCGGCCCTTCACCGCACAATCGAGCGTTTGAAGATTCGCTACGACATAAAAAAAACGCTTCTCTTATCGACACCGGCGCAGATGTCTCAGTAATACCACCAATCACCTGAGACCTTAGTTCCCCCAACGCCTCCTCCATATTGGTTGCAGCCAACACTATGGCCGCCTCATCGAAATGAAGGGCAGACGACTTATTGAACGCGCACGCCTCAAAACGATTATAGCGCACATCGACAAACAACCGCCCAAAGTGGACTTGCTCCTGAATGATGCCAGAAACGAGCTGCGATCACTGCTATTGGACTACGTTAACCTCTCGGAGGACAACCAAAAACCAAGGACTCAACCACGGATCACTTCCTAATTAAGGGACCGCCGGTCAACGCTAAGGCCCGAACACTTTCACCCGACAAGCTGGCCGCCGCTAAAGCCGAATTTGACCACCTTATCCAACTCGGAATTTGCCGCCCATCAAAAGCACATAGAGCAGCCCTTTGCATATGGTGAAAAAGTCAAACGGAGATTGGCGACCATGCGGGGACTACAACCACACAATCCCAGACCACGATCCAATCGGATCTCCTCAGGATTGTACCGCAGCCCTCCACGGAATGACGGCTTTTTCCGTGATCGATCTGCAGAAGGCGGGCCCCCAAATTCCCGTGGAACAAAGTGACATTCCGAAGACTGCCATCATCACACCGTTCGAATTGTACGAATTCATGTACATACATGACATTCGGACTTTGCTACGAGGTGCTTCGTGGCTTGGACAACATATTTGTTTGCCTCGACGACATACTGATCTTCTCGCCCAGCCATCAGGCACACCATGTTCACGTAAAGCAAGTGTTGGACCGACTAGTCAACCTACTACTAGTACCAATTCGAAAAGCAGCAAGTCAGGTTCTTGGGACACGCCATCAACAACCTGAAAAAACGGAAGGAACTTCCGCAACACCGAGGCCGAAAATCGTACACCAACTGAAGTCCTTCTTGGGGATGGTCAACTTCTACCGCAGTTTCCTCCCACACGCAGCACAACACCAGCACGCCCTATTGCGGCTAATCACGTGAAATCGCAAACGCGATCAAACGTGTCTCACTTGGACGGACGAAGCGGCAGCTGCATCCGAGCAGTCAAAGGCGCACTTGGAAACGCACCAACCCTTGCCCATCCTGACCCCAACGCTATATGGTCTCTTTCCGTCGATGCCTCAGACAACGGTTCGGAGCCGTACTGCAACAAACGAAGGAAGGAATCGCAACGCCACTTGGATTTTTCTCAAGGAGGTTAACAGACAAGCACGTACGACCGGGAACTTTGGGCGAAGCAATTAAGCACTTCCGGCACATGGTTGAAGGCAGAGTGCTCACCGTCTTCACCGACCACAAGCCGTTGTAGTTTACACTCCATCAACGTTCGGAAAAAGCATCGCCGAGGCAATAACGCCAGCTGGACTTCATATCTCAGTTCACCACGGATAGGAGAACACCGTCGCTGACTATCTTACAAGGGTAAATATAATTCAAAAGATCGATTTTAACATTTTCGCTCTAGCACAGAAGGATGACCCCGAGCTTCAAGCGCTAATGAACGCCCGCGACCCACCACTTGAATGAAGACAGAAGAGGCTAAACGACCCCTCCCTAACTCTCCACTGTGTCGTGACCTCCTTTCATCCCGCATGTTCTTTATAACATTTGAGCAAGAGTTATACAGAACATCCACGGTATCTCACACTCAGGCATCGGAGCGACCAGGAAGTTGACTACCGACCGATACATCTGGCCTTCAATGAACAGTGACATTAACAAATTCGTTCGAGCCTGTCTACCATGCCAGTCCAACAAAATCACTCGGCGCACGGTCACCGCTGCAGAGATACAACTTACCCAATGCTAGGCTCGATCACATCAACATCGACCTCATCGGGACAATGCCACCGAGTGAAGGATTCCGATACTGTCTCACTGTTGTCGACAGATTCTCTCGTTGGTGCGAGGCGATACTAATCGAGACGATCAGTGGTGGAAGCGCTAATCAGCATATGGACCTGCCATTTTGGAGTCCCTGCACGCATTACAATCGACGTGGGTAGACAGTTAGAGAGTCAAGTTTTCAAGGAGCTGACTAGGATACTCGGAATCACGCACTTGCGAACCACACCCGACCACCCGGCGTCTAATGGAAAAGCGGAGCGGTGGCATCGCATGATCAAAACCGCGATTCGCTGCCACGACTCACCCCAATGGACCAAGGCGCTACCAATCGTACTACTGGGATTACGGTGAACACTGAAAGAAGACATCGGTTCGACACCAGCCGATATGGTCTACGGAACGACACTTCGCCTACCCAGAGAATTTTACAACACTTCTCATGCTGGCACGAATGATTCAAGCTTCCTAAAGAATGTGTGTACGAGGACGTCTACGTTAACCCCATGCAATACGGCACACCACAACACGAATGATGTCTTCGTGAACAAGGATCTGCTCAATTCGCGCACGTCTTCGTCCGCAACGACAAAGTCAAGGCTCCACACACACCACCTCACGACGGTCCGTACCCGGTGTTAAAACGGAAGAACAAATATTTCAAGGTTCACGTGAATAGACGACCAACCGACCGTTTGATCTATATTGTGGAATTTTTTTTCCTTTTTTTCCATGGTTTCACTATTATATCTTTTTCACTGGCACTTGTTGGTTTTCTTTTTTGTCCATTTGATATTTTATTTGAGTTTTTAAACCAACCAACCATCGATGAGATTCCAGTGGAGCTCATCAAATATGGTGGCAGTAGTGTTCATCAAGCTATTCACAAATTCATCCAGTTCATTTGGTAACAAGCACATATGCCGAAAGAGTGGAGCCAATCAATTATATTTCCTATCCACAAAAAAGGTGACAAGCTGCAGTGCGAAAATTATAGAGCCATATCACTACTTTGTACGGCGTACAAAATATTTCCTAAAATCTTAGAAAATAAAATCGTATCATACGCCAACAGTATTATTGGCGAGTATCAAGGTGGTTTTAGGGCAGGTAGATCAACAACAGACCAACTGTTCACAGTCAAGCAGGTACTTGAAAAATGCTGGGAGTTCGACATAGACGTGCACCAAATTTTCGTTGACTTCAAGCAAGCATACGACAGTATTGATCTAACATACTGTAGCAAATAAAGCTTGGTTTTGGCATCCCAGCCAAATTAGTCCGTCTTACCAAAATGACAATGACGTTGACAGCCTCCCAAGTCCGCATCAATAACCAACTCACCAATGCCTTTGACACAAATATCGGACTAAAACAGGGAGATGGGCTGGCCCCATTGCCCCATTGTCATACGGAAGCTACCTGTCGGTACGCGAGATACATTACTATACAAGTCGAGCCAAGTAGTAGACACATGAATCGTCTGGATGAACGACGTATATCCAAGAAGGAGGCGGGCCGAGACAGTTGGGAGAACTGAAGGCCGGAGGCCAGTGGAGAAACCGAGGAAACGCTGGTCTGACTCGGCCAACGAAGGCAGTCCATCGCTGCTCGCATTTCGGAATTGGAAGACGTGGCCAACGGACCGAGACAGTTGGAACCGCTGTTTGCATATATATATATAAAATTTACATAAAATACAGGTATTTTACGTAAATCCCACAGAGATAATTAATATACCTGTTTGAGGGTTTGGTTCGGACTTAAAACTATGTTAAAATAAAATATAAATTCAATATTTAAAGTATACTAGAAGAGAATAACAAGTGTAACATCCAATATTTTGAATAACGAATAAAGTTAATTTTTTTTCCTTAATGAAAAAGAAAAATTTACAATATTGTAATAAACATAAGCAGTCGAGCAGCCCCGTGGTGATCAGGAGTGGCTGCTCCTGAAGAGATAAGGTGGTCACCCCGTCGAAACTGCTTAACTTGTTTTTTTACTAGTGTAAAGTAAACTACATCCGTCAAGTTTCCATCCATTACGCAGAGATGAGGGGTTCACTTCAGCCACTTCAACATCTTTAGGTTTGACATTCCCCTTGTAATGCAACGACCTTCTTCGGAGAAAGTAACGGTTGCTTTTTGTGTAATGTTTGCGTTTGTCTCAAGCCTCCGTGCCCGCTAACTTTAACGAGGCAAAACAAATATTGAATTACTGTAGAGTAGCTTAATTAACACCTAATAGAATATTTCTAAAGATAATAAAAATTGATCGGTACGTCTTGTAGAGTAGAGTACGCGTGATAAGTATTTTGTAGTGTAGCTTCGTGGCTCGACAAGAACCCGCCTCATATGATCCCGCAAATGCTAGTCGTCAAGCACGCGTACGCGGTCGTTAAGCGAAGCTAGTTAGCTGAGCTCGGTGTTGTTTTAGCTCGCTGACACTTGTGCCAGACCATCGGCACCCGTGTCCTACACGGACTTTTCGAAATTCATTACAATATATTATATAGTTTTTGTTATAAATTTGATGCAATCCATTTTTTCAATTTTCTTTACGTTAAAGTTTCGTTAGATATGACTTTTAATTGGTTGGAAATTTTATTATATACATTTATGGCCTTTATGAAACTACTCTTGATACTAACTGCTTTGAATCTCTTCGGTACCTGTATACTTTTATTTCTAGTAATGCTATTTCTACATAAAAATTTTTCTTTGAGATCATTATAGAGATACTTTAATGATTCAAAGCAGAAAAGTTTCTCTAAATTCAAAGGTATGTTGGCATTAAATTTATTTTTATGAATAATTTTTAGAAGTTTGTTCTGATGATTTTGTAAAAGTTGGATGCGGTTAGAGTATGCTCCACCCCATGCAATTAATCTATAATTTACTATGCTATGAAATAAAGCGTAATAAATCATCATAAGAGTGTCAGTCTGCATTATTTTATAGAGTTTATGAAAAACGAAAGTTAAATACTTGGTTTTTTTTTTAATATATATTCAATATGTTTATCCCATTTCATATTATAGTCAAAAATGATACCCAAATATTTACATGATCCAACTTTTTGTATGTTTTTTCCATTTATAGTAATATTTAAAAGTTCAGGAACACTACGGCCATGATTCCCAAAAGTCATATATACAGTCTTTTCCAAGTTTCAAGATAGCTTATTTAACGCTAACCACTTACTAACTTCAAGGAGATATCTATTCATTTTCGTTTCAACTCCTTTCCAAGTATTACCGGTGGTTATAATAGCTGTATCATCAGCAAATGAAATAGTTACATCATCAGGGATACTGATTAATAAGTCATTAACGTAAAGCAGGAATAGCAACGGTCCTAAAACTGTACCTTGAGGTACACCCGTATGAACTAAGCAATAGTCATTCATTTTGACACGCTGCGATCTATTTTGTAAATAAGAACTTATTAGCTGATGAGCGTTACCCCTTATTCCATAATTATACAGTTTATCTAGCAAAAACTTATGATTAACAGTATCGAATGCCTTAGCTAATTCTAAAAAAGTTGGCGATATCGGTATACTTTTATCAAGTCTATCATAAATTAGCCTTGTTAGGAAGTTAAGCGCATCATTGGTGCCTAAATTTTTCATAAATCCATATTGTCCTTTAGATATTATTTTATGAGTGTTAACAAATTCTATCAATCTTTGGTAAATAATTTTTTCAGGAATTTTGGCTATGTTGGAAATTAATGAGATAGGTCTGTAGTTAGACATTTTATGTTTTTCTTTAGATTTGTAAATCGGTGTTACATCCGCTCCCTTTAATACATACGGCCAGATGGATGTTTCAATAGATAAATTAATTATGTGTACAAGTGGCTCGACAATAAAATTGGCGAGGGATTTAATAGATTTGGTATTGATATCATCCACACCACTACTTTTAATTTTCAAATTTTTTATAATGTTCAGAACTTCATATTTATCAGTTGGGTAGTAAAAAAAATTGTGATTCGATTAACAGGAGGTAAACGTAGTTCTATATTAGGTGGCTGATCAATTTTACTGAGATTTGAGCCAATGTTACCAAAAAAAGTATTAATACAGTTGGAAATTCAGCATCGATCATCGATTCTAATATTGTTATCATCATAAATGTATTTTATTGTATTATTCTTGTTAAAACGTTTGCCAAATTTCTCATTAATTATGTGCCAAACATTTTTGGAATTGTTGATATTATTTTTAACCATCTTTTTATCATGTATGATTTTGGCTTGTTTTATTATTTTATCAAGTATTTTTACATAAAGTTTATAAACAACTTATTTTCTATATTAATTGGATCCATTTTCCAGATCCTATACAGAGTCTCTTTAGTCTTACAAGAAATTAATAGGCCTTTAGTTATCCATGCACTTCGTGCAGTATATGTAAATTTCTTTTTACAATTTTTCTTTGCTAGGGTTATACAATGAGACATAAGTTTTAAGTGATTCAGCTGCTAAATTAGGATCTTGCATTGATAATATTGAATTCGAATATACATTTTGTGCAATCCTAGGCACTTTGTTTATAATTAATGGTTTTAGTTTGAGCTTTGGTCGTATTAATTGTAATTTTATTTATTTTTAAGAACAGGGGGTAATGATCACTGAAAAGTACAGCTAATTTGAGGGCTCTCATTTCTAAAGCATTAGTTTTGATAAAGATAAGTGATGTTTAACTTTTTTTTTTAAATTCATAAATTTTTTAAGTTCACAAATAAACTCAGTCTTTGGCATCTTATGCGATCTATAAAGCGCCGATATCTCTAAAATAGTATTGTTATCTAAGATAATGCAAGAGTTCAGTACGTTAAGTCTACCAATTCTACTATTTATTGTATTTTCGTTTACAAAGTCTTTGATAAACATTACCACACCATCAGCAATATTTATATCGCCTTCATTATAATAAATTTTATACCCTATGATATTAAAGAATTGATGTTCTAATTTTCTAGATTCAGAGCACACTATTATACAAGGCTTAACCTCCAAGCTCTCAATTAAGACTTGTAGTTTTCAAAATTAGTAATTAAACCACGGATATTAACATAGATTATTAGCTCATTATTATTACTAGTAAATCTATTGAGAGCTTCGAGGTTATGACAAATTGTTTCTTGCTTTACAATCTCATTTTGAAGATTGTTATTAATATCAAGACTACAATCGATATTACAAACCAGTTTTTTAATTTGATTTTAAACCAGAAGTTTGTTGTTCAATTGTTGTTTTACCTGTACTCGCTATTTGTCCGGTCGAATTATCATTCGATCCTTTGCTGCTCTCTGGGGCTATTTTTGATGATGGGATGTAGGGCCGCACATAATTTGGTAATGTTGGTCTAAGAGCATAATCAGTATCGGCAATTAAACGTTGTTTGCGCACTATCTAAGCTTTTGTTAAATGAAATAATTGCGGGTTCTCCAATTATGTGAATACTATTTCTAAGGAAGAATGGACGGCACTTAACAGAGGATTACCTGGGTCTCCAACAATCTTTGATGCTATCACAATCCACTCAATAATGCTTTCAATTTACTGAACACATGTACAGAATCCCTGGGTATTTGTTATTGGAGGTTCGGGTAGTTCGCGTTTTCACTATTTGCGTTTTCCGGAGTAATTTTATTTTTAGCGGAGTTCGCGATTTTACTATTTTATGTTTTCCGGAGCCGATTCATTCGCGACGCACGCCATGCGTTTTCATGCTTGACTGACGTGAACTTTTTCACAGTCGAGGTCTAAAACCTTTGTCCGTTCAATGGTTTGATTGGATGTTGTTTCCAGCGGTGCTCCAATTCACTCAAAGGGAAAATGAATATTTGGAAGGGAAAGGTAATAAATGGATATTTGGAAGGGAAAGGTAATAATTGGAGATCATTATTACGGCTTAAACAAACGTTCTATTTTCTTTTTAAGAATGACACAAGTCTGGACGTCTGATGCTGCATGAGCAGTATTATATTTTGTTCCATACTTTCGATTAGCGTAAGCACAATTGGCACATTGATGTTTGTTAGTGTAGTTGCTGCTGCATTTATGTGACTGATGTTCCCCCGAACAATAAATACACTTATCAGTTTTGCTACGACACTTGCTCGCTTTGTTGTTGAAACCGGCACATTTATTGCACAACGAAATGTTAATATAATCGAAGACTCTGCAGCTATTAAATCCGACATAAATTCTAAAGTTGTTTTTAACGATGCATTCGTAGATTCCTTTTTAAACTTCAATTATTGCTCCTGTAGTATTGTTTATGCTGTTATAAGAGTGAAGCACTTTGCATTTACTTTCGTAGCTGCCAAAGTTTCGGTGATTGATGTCACTTTCCAAATATTTTTCATCATATTCACTCGGTTTTCCTGTAATTTTGACTCGTGGATTATTAGCTATCTGAATGCTCACTTCAAACTTATTACCGAGGCTTGTCTTTAGAACATCACTAGTTTTGGAAACATCTTCACTATTTACACAGTTGACAATTGTGCGATTTGTTTTAGTGTTAATCACACATTTGAACGGTATCTTTAATTGGTGTTGCATTATTTTGGTAACATTATTAAAAGTGTTGGTATTTGTTACATTTTCGGATGTAGCTTTAACTTTTATGTCAGGCACTTTAATTTGTTTGATGCAAGGCTTCTTCATTATGTCAGCATATGATGGTTTATTGAGCTTCATCAATTCAATCGTATTAGCCAAGAGTTGGTTATAATGTTTCAGTTCATCATTTAATTGTTTCAATAAAGCATTTTCTGCCATAACTACTTTAGTTGCTCACCATCTGCTTGGCTTAGATTATTTTGAATTTTCACCACCTCACTGTCTTTTATTTCGGCTATTAAGAGTTTCACTTCGTCATTGAGCATAATGTTATTTTTGTTCGAGCTTAGACTTTGATGCGAGTTGCAAATAACAAAAATATCACTCAGAGATTTAGTTTTTTTCGTATCTATTAAAGTCACTCAGATGATACACTTTTTCGCAAATTATAAAAACAACAAATCCAACATTTTGTTTAGGATGACACTTATAAAGTTTGCTTTTGTCAGGCAGGTCTACTTTACCCGCCATGATCTACTGTTCTGATTTATATATACATATATATATATATATACTCGTACATATATATATATATATATATACATATATATGTATATATATGTATATATATGTATATATATATATATATATATATATATATATACATGTATATATATATATATATATATATATATATATATATATGTTTATATATATATATATATATATATATATATATATATATATATATATATATATATATACTCGTATATATATATATATATATAGATATATATATATATATATATATATATATATATATATATATATATATATATATATATATATATATATATATATATATTGTCGCGTGTTATGGTTCGCGGCCAATAATTTTAATGTTCCGGGAAAGTGAAAACGCTTTGTCTTTTAATTTAAGTTAAAAGAGTTTATTTGATTACAAAAAAAATGCACTATAATTATATAACTATTTCACAATTTTAATTTTCACTATTAAAAGTCCAACACTTGTCCATAAATTTCTTATCGCAATCGACTTCTAAAATCACTTCACTATGACTCGATCAATATCGCTTTCCACACACTATCGCCGTTTTTACTATCGCGGTTGAATGAATGATCCCCCCATTCATTCAGTTCGCCTTTATATAGGGTCTCTAATCATTCAACTCAGTTCTCGTACATTGGTGAATTAGCGGGAACATTCGAGCAGCGTAATGAATGGGTAGTGACTCACTTTCAGATGTTGATCATGCTTGGTGGGTTCTTGTGGTTTCGAGTAAATTCATTTTGTTGATGTTCTTAATGGTTGTGAAAACAATTGCGACAGTAGCTCGCAGAATTATTTGTACATGTAACAATATATATATATATATATATATATATATATATATATATATATATATATATATATATATATATATATATATATATATATATATATACATTGTGACAAAAACGTCCCCGGAAATTGCAAATAAAACTCAAAATATTTAATTATTCATCAATATTTATTTTGTCGTCTTCAAAGTAATCTCCATCACTTACGCCAAAGATTTTTCCAGTCCTCGAAACACTTTTCATAAGCACTTTTTGGGATGGCCTTCAGCTCCTTCAGTGAGGTTGTTTTTATTATGACAAAAAAGTACCCGGAAATTGCAAATAAAACACAAAATATTTAATTATTCGTCAAAATCACACGGAGCCAAATCTGGTGAATACGGTGGTTAATCGATGGTATTTATTGCGTTTTTGGGTTTTAAATTCGGTCACAATCAAAAAAATCACACAATCGCAACGCACTACTGAGGTTTACCAACTTAAGCAGGTGCTGTTAACAAACTGGGTGACAGATCGCACTCATATTTGGCTTAGTAATTAAAGACAGTCCTACCAACTTAACGAAATACAATTTTTTGAAATATCATTCACAAGGGGAATTTAAATTACAATTTTCGGGTACTTCGTTGTCATGATGTATATTTCTACATATTACAATATATACAATATATACATATATATATATATATATATATATATATATATATATATATATATATATATATATATATATATATATATGTACATTTCGCTGGTTTTATAATATATTCATAATAAATTTTATTAATGTTCAGAAAAATAACAGTCTATGTGATAAAGAAAACTAAACCTATGAAACCGGAAATAAAATGACGAGTTTGTTTCTAGCGAAATCTTACAATTGACCTCGAAATTTCAAACGCTCTAACTTATATCCGACGAGTATGACGGAAAACAAGAACTCTTCAATTTTTTCAGAAATATTAATTTTTCGCCGGCTCATGCCTCGTAGACGTTAAGGTGTAGGTATGAAAAAGTGGATATTATTTTAAAGGGATTTTAGTAAGCTTCAATTTTGACTCCAACAGATTTTTCGATGTGACGTACCGTTTTCGAGATATGTGATAAATACTGAAAAATGGGAATTTTGAACCTGTCCCCATCGCGGCACTGGAAATTGAGAGGATTTTGTTAGGCGCAACTCAGGGGACTGCACATTAGTGAAAAACTTGGAACTAAATGATTTTTTGCAGCCAATTTGACTGGACTATTATCCTCTACCGATTTTAGCTAGGAAGTACTAGCCTACTCACCCCGAAGGTGGGCAGTTGGGGTCATCAGCTGCCAATGGAATTCAGACCGATCACTCTTAAATCTTTGATCCTTAAAATACTTGAGCGCATTTTGGACATTCATCTGCGGGGCAAATTCTAGAAAGAGTACCGTTCTATAAATCTCAACGTACCTATCTAAAAGGCAAGTTTGCGGATTCTGCCCGTCATAAGCTTGTGCGTTTTGTTGAGCACTATATCATATACAAAAAATAAAGACTAGCTACTTTTCTAGATATACACCGAACTGTAACTTGGCTATCAAATCTTCTAAGCTGATAGGGCAGTGTAGGATGGAGCTATCCTCCGTATCTTGTCAATTTCCAGTAACTCTCTGGATATACCGCTAGGAGTGGCAAAGGAAGCAATCTTTTCACACCACTTTTCTGAAATGAACTTTAAATAAACTTACATTACCACCTGTACAGTATGAAGAAAGGTATGGCCAACTTACTGCAGCATCAGAACGGTTGAGCTCCTTAATAAATCTTGCAAGGTAATATTCATGGTCACGGTTCTCAGCACAGGATTTGGGTATTATATACATCACATATTGTCGTAGATGTAATGATTTGAACAAAGAGGGAGCGATTGTTCACATTGTCTATAATTGCACAGTTTTAGCTTGGCAGTACCTTCTTTAAAGGTCTGGGAGACATCTCTAAGAAGAAGCTTGGAAAATTGTTATGCTTCCTAAACGCAACGAGTTGGAATCTAAACGGCGTTAATCGTTTGCTGATTGGGGCTCCAAAGGAAAGGAGCCAGTCGCTGTATCCAACAAACCAACCAACTGGGCACACCACTCTCAGGCTTCATCTTTTCTACAAAAGTGTAGCAAAATCCACCATAACAACTTTGAAGTTGTTCAGGTGGATTTTGCTATTGCTCTCCAAACAGTTCCGCTCTGTTGCAGTTGTACTTTCATATCCATCAAAAAATAATTTTAGAAATACAAACGATGGGTAACGATTAGAAACGATGCTCTAAAAAAAACTTAATTTATTCCATTCAATTTTTTGCGGATCGTTAATGAAGAATGACTTCGTCAAGATTTCTCCAAGGAAATTTGAAATTACCTCTCTACGATTTAAAGATGTTAAAACACGAGCCGTGCCAACAAATCTTACCCTTATGTTCAAAAGATTTGGACACTCGACAATCTACTACGCTGGTGGCTTCTGGTCGGCCAGCTAGTCAGAGTCGATCGTGGGCAGACTTGTCGTCTGGTTATAATATTCAGCCATCGTCGAATCTGCCCGATTCAAAACGCGTTCGGATTCTTGTAGCTCTCTACGTTACTCTATCATCACTAGGTATTCGAAGCTAAAACAAAAGAAAAACTCGCGATAACACAAAACCGATATATTCGTGTTCACGATTCTCGTACCGTCGTGGTGCCAATACTTAAACTACTCTACTCGCCGCCTGCATACCGCCCGTTATGCATGCTAGACACGGCTGGGAAATTGCTAGAGAAACTCATTAAGGGAAAACTGACTGAGGCGATTCTTGCTGGTGGAGACCTATCTCCTCGGCATTACGGCTTTAGAGCAGGACACTCCACCATTGATGCGATTGCAGAGGTGGTGATCGCGGTCCAAAAGGCAGAGGCACATAGCTGCACCAAGCAACGGATCGTTCTGTTGGTGACAAACGACGTTAGAAGTGCCTTCAAGTCCGCTAGATGGGTGTGTATCCTGAATACGCTGGAAAACCCTTTCCAAGTTCCAGAATATCTAATGCGGCTTCTGAGGGACTATCTGAAGGATCGAAGCCTGCTTTATGATACGACATAGGGCCAACGAATGATAGAAGTTACATCGGGTGTTGTCCAGGGATCTATCCTTGGTTCAGACCTGTGGAACGTGTCTTACGACGGGCTACTGAGACTGGAGATGCCAGATGAGTCGCGCTAGATCGGCTATGCTGATCATGCTGCGGCTCTAGTTGCTGGACGCATCGTTGAACAACCGCAACTTAGGCTAGGTATGTTAATGCCTTGAGTGAGAGACTGGATGATTGCTCGCGGGTTCAGTTTAGCACTTGAGAAAACGGAACTGGCAAGTCTAGCACATTGCCGTTTTGAAGCCATACTTACCCATCGCTGGAATCCTTCCTGAAATTGCCTATCCGATTGGAAGAAAAAGTCGGGATTCTGTTGCAATTCATTTTATCTAATTCTTTAATTCGTAGTATCATATGAATGATTCTTTTAATTTTATTGTAGTCGGCACTAAAGTTTAAACTCGACTAAAGCACATATAACATGCTTTCCGTTCACGGTATACATTTTTTTCGCAAGTATGTTTATCTAAACTTCATTCGCCTTACAAAAAAAAATATTTCTAAATGTTTTAAATCTTGGTTTTCTTATTTCTTGTCAGAATTTTTGAATTCAAGTTTAAATAAAGTCTAAACTATCTCCTGGAATAAAATATAAATTTGACATTCACTTATTATGAGGTTTTGTTTTGGTATTTCAGAACAAAATAGAAACCTTATTAACGAAATAGATCCTTTAATAACGATCTTAGATCTTAAAAAGAGCAAACTGATGCGATTTATAAAGCATCCAATGTTCTATATCATTTTTTTTTTCTTAATTCGATTTTAAAACGTTTGAGCATTAGTCTAATCAAAATATAAACTTATGTAAAATTGACAAATTGGGAATAATATTGCAACAAATGGTAATATAGGAAATGAGCGCAGAACCCGTTAGGATATAAAAAAAAACAATGGTTTTGTGTAAGAATCTAATATATTCTCCGAGATTAGTTCGCTAGAAATTGTGGCGAATAAAATAGTTGACTCTTGAATACAAAATTCATCTTCCTCTTCCATATACTACCATTTGAAATTATAAGGAGAGGAATACTCCATAATAACTTTATGCTTGTGTTTTAATATTAGGATATTTCTACAAGTTTTAATTATTCTTAAAATGTATTATTTTATTCGTTCGTCTCTTCATTTTAAATTCAATTTGCTAAAAATATTTAAAAATGTAACTTGCTCTGCACACATTGCCTATCTATTGCGTTTTTACGGATGAAATCAATAATATATTTTCCTACATTATTCTCGACGTTTACATATGAAATCTTGATCGTTCTGAGGTCAACATCCTTGGCTAGGTTGCCGTGAACATCATTATGCTCGTAGAAATTAATTTTTTCCGTCCGTTTTCTCACTGGAAGGCGGTTCCAAATTTGATTGAGATGATCATCACTACCATGGATGACGGATTACTTAAAAAACGTAAGACAATACAAAAGTTGTGGTGGCCGCTAAATGAATCAAAACTAGTCCGGCAATGTTGTTTTGGCGGCTTGAGCAGCTTCAATGTTGCGATAAAATCGGGTGTATACTGAAATCCAGACGCGGCACCGCTCATTAAAAATATGATAAGTCGCAATAACGGCGAGAAAAACTGCGGTCGAGCAGTTGGGGTTAGGTACTAATGGCCACCAAATTATCACCACACAATGCAGTGGTCTGTTGCGGTTAAATCAAACCGTGGAGATGTAATAAACATAAGCAGTCGAGCAGCCCCGTGGTGATCAGGAGTGGCTGGTCCTGAAGAGATAAGGTGGTCACCCCGTCGAAACTGCTAAGTTTGTTGTTTTACTAATGTAAAGTAAACTGCATCCGTCAAGTTTCCATCCTTTAGGCAGAGATGAGTGGTTCACTTCAGCCACTTTAACATCTTTAGGTTTGACATTCCCCTTGTAATGCAACGACCTTCTTCGGTGAAAGTAACGGTTGCTTTTTGTGTAATGTATGCGTTTGTCTCAAGCTTCCGTGTCCGCTAACTTTAACGAGGCAAAAAAATATTGAATTACTGTAGAGTAGCTTAATTGACACCTAATAGAACTTTTCTAAAGACAATAAAAATTGATCGGTGCGTCTTGTAGAGTAGAGTACGCGTGATAAGTATTTTGTAGTGTAGCTTCGTGGCTCGACAAGAACCCGCCTCATATGATCCCGCAAATGCTAGTCGTCAAGCACGCGTACGCGGTCGTTAAGCGAAGCTAGTTAGCTGAGCTCGGTGTTGTTTATAGCTCGCTGACACTTATGCCAGACCATCGGCACCCGTGTCCTACACGGGCATAAAAAAAATCATTACAGAGATCACAAAATTTCACCAAAATTCATTCACTTTAACTGCGCGATTTTCATGCGGGTTACTGATACTACTGTGCCCAAAAAATAAGGTGACATTTGAATTTAAACTGCGCGCGTCGAAGGATTTGGAGATCTCTGTCAAATTTACATGTCAAAATATGCATTAGTGTTTGAGATACGCGTCGTTTTGTGAGCTGCTTAAAGTAAGTTTTTCGTTTTTTACGATGTCGAAGTTTGTTGAATTTGCATTAAATTTTGTTTGCGGAGTCAATTTTGGCTGCGGATACGTTGAGGATGGTGCAGAAAGCCTTTAGTAACGAGGCTATTTCTAAAAAAAATGTTTAAAGTGGTATAGTGAGTTCCATGCCGGCCCTGAACGTGTGGAAGACGAAGAGCGACCTGGGCGACCATCAACCTCTTCTCTTCTTCGATTATCGTGGTTTTGTGCATTATGAATTCCTTCCGCCGGGCCAAACAGTCAACAAGGAATATTATTTGAACGTTATGCGTCGTTTGCGTAACGCTATCCCCCTAAAAAGGCCGAAATTGTGGAAAGACAATTCTTGGTTTTGACACCACGATAATGCACTATCCCATACTGCACCCGTAATTCATGATAATTTCGCCAAAAACTCAACCCATATCGTTCCGCAACCACCGTATTCACCTAACCTGGCGCCGTGCGACTTCTGGCTGTTTAGACCGCTCCGGGGACACCGTTTTGATACGATAGAGGAGATTCAAGCCGCAGCAAAGACGGAACTGAAGGCCATCCCGGAAACGACGCGTATCTCAAACACTAATGAATATTTTGACATGTAAATTTGACATAAGTAGATGTCAATGACAAACTACTTACCTAAAAAAATAATTCTTCAAATCTTTCGACGCGCGCAGTTTAAATTCAAATGTCACCTTATTTTTTAGTCACAGTAGAAAGTTGAAAATGTCGGAGTGTCGACTTTGATGCTGTGAGAAATTTCTTCTCAAATGTCAGACCACGGGAGACGTTTCAAATCAGTCCATTTCGTAACCTGGTGTGGAACGTATCGAACTTTACCCGAGAGGTTTCATGGCGACATCTACCATTTCGCCGTGAAATCTCTCCAGTAATACCCAATTTTATATTCCACCCTAATTACCAGTCGACTGATAACAAATCCTTTGTATTAAACTAGGAATTGAATTTAATCTTAAATATTATTGATATTGAAATGATCATGAAATTAACAGGAAGAATTATAAATTTCATGTGATTTGTTGTCAGTTGAATAATCAGTCATGAAAATGCGCAATCAATTAATATCCTTGCTTATTTGGTTCCGCTTCTACGTATATACAAAGTAGTTAGTCGAACAGTAGGTTAAGTTCAAATATGATTTAATTTCTATTACGTTTTAAAGTAACTATCTATCTACCAGAATGCTTAAATAATATTATAGTAATGTGATCCTGCACCTCATTTAGGAACTCCTAAAAACTTATTCTTCATTTTGGCTAAAGTTTCAACTTAAGAATTTTATTTTATTAAAAATATACATCGCCAGTCCTTCACAACCTTGTAATCATAAACTCTTTTTTTTTGATGAAAATTAATCTCCTGATGTTGGATTTTATAAGAATTCAATCATTTGTTTTTTTTATAGAAACTTAAAATGAACGTTAGTATGGAGTTAATCGCATTGAGAGACGATTTAATTTTCAACCAACCTGGTTGGATTCTTTTTGCTGATAGAAGATTATTCAAAAAATTAAACGATTATTTAAGCCAGATCCGACTGCCAATATGGGAATCATTGCCACCAATATATCCGATGGGTCCGAGATATCCAATTTATCCAGTCTATTCAGGGGGATACTCAAGAAAGCCAATACGCAATTTTCACGCTTCTGTAAGTAAAATTATCGCTTTATTTTTTTTATTTAATCAACTCCACATTACTATATCTAAACATAAGTTCATTCAAGCATTTTATATGTGCTCATCATGCTCAGGGTTGAAATCGAAAATATGGTAAATAAATAATAATAATGCACTTTAGGTCAAATCGACATTATTAGGTAACTCTGTAAAAAATCAAATATGATGAATATGTCTATTAATAAACACTTCAAATTGATTATGAGACATAATTGTGGCTTAGTCAAAAGCTTTGTATGATAGTATTGTCGCGTGTTATGGTTCGCGGCCAATAATTTGAATGTTCCGGGGAAAGTGAAAACGCACTGTCTTTTAAATTAAGTTAAAAGAGTTTATTTACTAAAAATGCACAATCATTAATTTAACTATTCTCTTGTCTAAAAATTTTTAATTCCAACTGTCTATTACTAAAATCACTTCACAATCAATCAATATTGCCTTTAATTCGCGCTCCACACTTATCGCAGTTTTACTATCGCGGTTTTACTATACCTCCCCATTCATTCAGCTCGGCTCTAGTCATTTAAACCATTTCTCGTACATTGGCGAACTACTGGAATATTCGAGCAATCCTGAATGGCCGCAGTGACGTTACTTTCAGATATTGATCATGCTTGGTGGGTTCTTGTGCTTTCGAGTACATTCGTTTATTGATCATCATGTTCTTAACAGTTGCGCAAACAATTGCGACAGTAGCTCGCAGAATTTTTTGCACATGTAACAGTATGAAGAACAAGCATTTTGAAAGCTTTGCTAGTCCAAATTGAAACTTGTTGTTCAGTATTGTTAGAGAATCTCATTAATTGAGCATAACTGTATTCTAAGGTTGATAAAGTCAGTATCACGCTTCACTGGTTAACTTCTAGCCGCTTTTTCAGTGAAGGTGAAGGGGCTCATAGTCCTACAGAAGAACTAGAACGTTTTCATTGTAGGCAGCAAGCTTTGAACCTGGGTATTACTGGGCAAGTACCCTGCCTACTACACCACGTGGATTCAAACAAATTATAATCAATTCAAATTGGCTGGTTGATGAGTTTTGATCACATATGTGAAAATATAAGATTGCAGAAATTCTTTTTTTGTCGTATTTGAGCCCTTTCCGCTCTTCAGTTCATGCATACAGGGCCTCCAATTGTCTTGGTTCATCGAAAGTGTCTAATTACAGTGCTGAGGGACGACAAATTGTCTTCGTCAACAGTCAGATTGTGTTTGCTTAGTTTTTACACTGGACTCCTTTCCTCAGTTTGCCGAACGAATAGCTTTTAAGGTACCTCTTGTTCGGCCACTCGCTTCACTTGCCCAACCCATTGTAGCTTGGACAGCCTTACCATTATTGAGACCACCGGTTCGTCAAATATTTCATATAGCCTGTGGCTATATCTTACTCGCCATGTGCCTTTGTAATGATTTTATGTCTAAGTCCGAACAAGGAACCGCCGTCTCATCGGTTCTAGACGTTAAGTCTGAGTAGTGCCAACGGATGGTACCAACCGGTCAACCAATCTGTGCACCGTAACCATTTTCGCGGTGGCTGCTTGTCGGCCAGCTAGATCGGAGAGGATTTCGGTCGTGGGTCTCCAAATGGATTACGCTCATCTACAATTTTCAGCCACCAATAAATGCCCGTTTCCAAACGCGTCACAAAACACAATCATACGGAGAGGAAACCTACTTTACGTTACTCCATATTTCTTCATTCAACCAGTCAAAGGACAAAAATCTAATCCTTATTTCGCGTTCCCGAATTCCCGACGCGGTACCGAAAAATATACTACGCTAACTCAAACCCGACGAAAGCTACGCTAATGAAAAGGCAAAACCAACAAAGGTACCGCGTACCGCGCGCGACGCGAAACCGACCTCAGCGGATTTTCTCAAAACCCTACCCTCGCGACGGCATACTTAACATGCACTCTACTTTCCGCTGAAAGGAAGGAACCACTGGAAAGGAAAGTCGTGGTTACTGTTTAGCAATTCATGTTATTATTTTATTTTTTTTATAGAAACTTTCAATCCATACAGTAGCATTAAATATTGTAACAGCTAAGGTTTGATCCTGGCTTTTAGTCTTAAAAATACTTTGGCTATAATTAATTTTTTTAAGACTGTTCCTCCTAACCTCACCTTAAATATAGTAATACAAGTAAACAACGTTGAGGTTCGATGAATAAATTTTAAGTGCTATATAAATTGTATGGTGTGTAGGCAATGATTTAAAAAAAAGGAGTATGTAAGGTTTCCAAAAGCTTACTAAATTGCTTAATGTATATACTTTTGAAAGTAAAGAACATAACCTGGATTATAGTGCTTAAATCAGAAAACGTTAATCTAAGGTCATGTAAGCTTTATAGCTAAACTATCGCAAAGGCAAGTAAAAAAAATTGTTAATTTTCTTTTAATGATTATCAGAGTTCTCTATATAGTGCTCAATCATACTTCATTTACATCGAAAACGAATTCGAACCTATAAAATTTTCCCGGTAACCTATGAAATCTGAATAAGAGTAAAATAGTTCCAAACTGAAGGCTAGCCCCCAAATTCCTTTTTCAAAATATTATATTTTTTTCCAGTATTGAAGTTTCAAGGGTTATGCTTGCTACAAATAATGTTCATGACTGATTGAATACATGCATATATCCTCTTTAATGACCAAGGGAAACCGTACAATTTAACACTTTAGATACCAATTATAAAAATCTTGAGGGGAACAGGTATTATTTTTAAATTATTCAAACTGACTTTAATTTTGGGCATCCTTACAAGCAAAGCATCAGACGCCGACTTGCATTTCATTCCTTGCATCCATCTCAAACCGCGCGGATGCTGATAGTCATTAAAATTTAATAAAAAAAATAGAAAAGCCCCAGGTGGTTTTTACGAACATAACACGACTTGCATTACTGTCTTCTATAGCTTATAGTTTATGAGTTTTATTTGTCGCGAATGTTATTCTATGCAAATAATTATTTTCATATTAGATATTGGAATTTCGCTAATTTCGAATCTTGGCTCAGTATTCTACTCCTTTCTCGTTTTTTTTCTATTTAATTGTAAACTTTATATTAATTCTATGTTCACCAAGCAAACTGCTAATTCAAGATATTGCAATATTTTTGCTCAACTTCTTGTGCTAGATCATATTTAAGTTTTTTAATTTTATTTAATATGAAATTACGTTATTTTTAAATGTTAAATTAAATTATGTATACAAGCTACAAGACTAGTTAATATTATATAATTAATATTTACATCACTTTCTCCTTAAATTTACATTCCACATGCTCATATATATCAGCTACATGCTGGAAACTCCATCACTTACTAATTCCAAGTATAATACAAGAACTCAATTTAAATTGAATTAAAACTTACAAATAAAATAATAATAGGCGGGGTCGAAACAAAATCATGCTTTTAGAATTTTCGTGGCATGTTGATTAGATATTCTCATATGGTTATTTATTTGTGTTTTTAATTTTTTTAGATTTCAGTTGCCATTCTCTCTTCTCAAATTCACAACATTTAAAAGTTTAATTCCGTTTTGCTCTACATGTTTCTTCACGATCATATTGAATTTGTTGTTAGTCTGGTTTTTATATTTTGAATACTTTTTATGATTTTATTCCTTATCTGATTCTTATGTTTTACTCATTTATGTAAGTTTATTTCTACTGTTTTAGTTTTTTTTTTTGCAAATTTTTATTCCAGACATTTATGCCCTTAAATTTTGTTAACTATTTCTAATGAAATAGTTTAAAAGTGTTTTTTTTTTATTTTCCTTTCAGTTCAGAAAGTATTTTCTAGTGTTTTTGGATTTATGTTTAATTGTTTCCGTTTAATAAAAATACATATTTTAAAAATATGTATCGTGGTTGTTTCCATTGCATCATTCACTTTTGCATCAAGATGTGTTTAAAGTTTAAGAAACGAGTAGGAATATCGATCAATTGTTAACTACCAACTTATACCAGACGCACTCGTTGGACTAATTGGTTATTTTCTAAAACACCCAAAATATGCATACAATCTATGCTTGTATCTTTTCTTAATAACCAATTGTTTCCACTTGTGTATTGTATCTCTATTTCCATTATTTCAATGTTTTCCTTTTTTTTTTTGTTATAGTTTGGCAAAACTATTTATTATGCTTTTTCCTTAGGATTTAATTATTCCTAAATTTATCTTCTCTAGGTAGTTCCATATTTATTTTTTTTAAAACTATTTGTGATACTCTAAAGAGTTCAACCGCATCGATTGGTGAATGAATCGTCAACTGTTACAACTTTTTTAGATGACTGAAGTATTCTGAAAGTGAATAAACATTCGCAAGTTAGGAAAGTCGACAATCAAAGAATCGATGAATTAGATTTTAGTATTCAATAGATTGAAAGTATCTTATTTCTTTGAGTGCGATGTGCGTGAACGAACCCTAGTAAGCTAATGGGTAATAAGTGTAGAAAGGAACGAATAATTCTGATATCTATATTACTGAGCTCCACAGCACAATTTGATTGTATCTCTTTCTAAAACGTTCAAACAGCTTGGGCGCATGAACGTTAATTAAAATATTGATGTTATTATTTCAAATGTTGGATTAGATCGCTGATATCAACACAAAGTTGAGTTCTAGCAAATTGTGGAAAAGTGTAGAAATAGACTAAGCCTTTAAAAATTTACTTTAAAACATCACTTTATGAAGTTTATGCAAAAATTATATCAACCAGATGCTTACTAAGGATATATTTCAAAGTCTTGCTATCAACAACTTGCTATTTTCTGAAATCGAATGGAATGAACGCTAGGCAGCGTGACCGAAAGGTCGGGTGACGTATGGGTCAATAAAATTAGTGCTCATTGCATAACCACATACGAAATGAAACAGATTCCAAGGAAATCAAAGAAATACCCAAACGCTTTTCTTTAGTAAAATTCAAGGAAAACGTATCGCAGTCCCAAGCTTCACATCAATCTTTCAAGAGTACTATACGTGACACCTTTATGCCGTTAGTAGCAGTCGCAAGAATCATTCATTTGGCCTTGCCAACATGGAAACAACGCGCAATAAAATTTTCTCTACACTGTGCACAGGGCTCCCTCTTTCTCGAGATCGTTCTTCTTTGGACCAGTCCAAGGAAATAATTATTTCATCGTATGAATCATATTGCATACTCACTTCACTTCAAAAACTCTACGAAGACGTTGAGACTGTTGTGCGACCGACGATGATTTTTGTGCTAAGGGCTGACTGATCCGTTAATTTGCTGAGATGAATTCGGGGTAACAAACGGAGGATCTACACTGCTGTTTCGTCGTGGAGATTGTGGTTTGGACTGAGTAGGTGAATCAGGTATTTCAGATGGTGATATGATTCCGCTTGTCATGCGACTGAAATCATTTACTACCGAGTTCTTATCATCAGCCGTAGTTGCTCTACACTTGTCGGTGAGTCCATTGATCAAATGGTAATGATAAAGCTGATCCTGATGATAATGATACAGCTTCAGGGAATAAGCATTGTAATAGGTCTCTTAACCTAAAAACGTGTACTTACGGCTGACAAACAATTGCGCAACCAGAAATATGGGAATAAGCAACTCAATTCTTGCGCTTTCCTGACTCGTATGAATGCCATGCGTCCATCACTTTTGACCTGCTTACTTTTCGGCACTTTCACACACAAAACTAGTTACACCCGCGAAATTTCAGAAATACGTCGACCGCTCTTCAGTGACGGCCACCACTCACACACTCCACTGCTATGTGGCGGTCAATTCACCTTGACATCCCACGACAAAATTGACGTGGGATGTGCGCCCGTCACAACCAACATGAAATGACAAGCCACCTAGCAGCAAGGTGTGTTGGTAGTGGTCGCCAGCGGCGTCGCATGATTCATTACACCTTCTTCTAGCTTCGCTCCGATTATTTGCGTTAAGACTCGCCTTTCGAAGGTGTGAAATTCGTTTGTGGGTGCTTGATGTAGCACATAGATCTTATATCACAGATTTGAATGCTTGTTACTTTTTTTCCTGTGGATGTAGCTTGCGTTCAGAGTTGTTAGAATTGAGCAAAACATTTTATATGACAGATTTATACATAAAAGACTTCTTTTAATGAATGATATCGTTTATTTATATCTAGTTCTTTGAATTTGTAAATCATAACCGTTGGCCATGCACAACTTTAAGGTAAATTAATTTCCCATGGGCAACTCAACGATTTCTTTTTTCGTACGCAAATTGCATACCTAAAAAAATTAACACGTCTATTGAGATGAAGAGGTAATAATATTTGGTAAAAGTTGTCAGATTTGAAATGTGATGTGTCATAAACGTTTGTGCATATGAATTTCCTGGACAATTTATTTGTTGAAATAGCATACATAATGTCTGAGAATCCAAATCATCTGTATTTTCAATGTAAAATCGATTGAACAAAATTTTAATTGTTCGGCGGCAGCTAACTAAAGTTATCAAACAATATTTTTCATATTTGGGCCATTTGATTCCCTTTCTTCGTCAAATGCACGTCTGAATACACAAACTTGACAAGTTCAACATTGCATTCGCCAAGTATAATATTTTCTTTATTTGGATATTTTTCCTCGACTATGTCACGATTTTCGTTTTAGTCTGTTGCCTTCTAAATGTTTTGCTTCGGAGTCGAGTTTTAAGAGAATTTCTTCAGCAGTTATAAACATGCGTGAAGGAAGAGATGGATATTAAGTTTGCAGTTCTTTTGGTACAGTAATATTTACAGTGAACTAAAAACAAAAAAAAAAAGAATACTAAAAATCCCAGAAAAAGCAACTTCATTTCGTTAATGTAATGAATGTTAATCAAATAATTTGTATTTTATTGCAGGTACAACCTGTCGAAAATTCGTCGTTAAATGTAAGATTTGACGTAATTTTTAAGTATTTAACTATTTCCTCCCTGTTGTAGTTGTTTAAGGAAGAATACAAAGGACTCGAGCTCAAAAAACTGCTATGTGTTCAATACAGCATGTACAATGGAGAAAGGAAATTTTTGGTCGGCGGCACCAATCCTAAATACAGATGTAATCTTTGTTGTTATGAAGTGGAAAGCGATTTGAAAAACCATTTCACTGAAATTATACATTCTGAAAGACTGCAACTGCTTACAGAAATGTATGACCCAGTGAATGCTATATGGCTAAAAGGCATACAGGAAATAAAAAATGTAAGAAAATTTTTCTTATTTTAGGGCATTTCACAATGTAAATTGAGACGTTTTTGGATGAGGAACATCCGTGTTCAATTCTTTTCTTAATTCTATAATTTTCCGAAAACAACGCTGTTAATATTTATTTTTGACAATATATGCTTCGAGAGTTAATTGCTTCCTTCTTCAGTGTCAATTCTTTCCGAATCTGTTTCTCAATTTAGATTAAATATAAAATCTAACGTACAAGTTCAACACTGACACCCAAATGCAGTTCCAGACAAGCCTTGGTGGGATTGGCTCCTTCCAGTAATTTATTTTAAAATCTGATTTCTGTGGAGCAAACTGAAGTAATGCAATTCAAATAGTAAGGGTATTCTTTGAACAGTAATTAAGTTATTAAGTTTATAAATTTTCAAGACTTTTGAAATGAGTACACAGTATACGTTTCTGGCTATTGGACTCACTGGACTTTTTAATTAAAAGCCTAAAGTACTACCATGGATATGTTTTTCTCGATAATATATATATATATATATATATATATATATATATATATATATATATATATATATATATATATATATATATATAATAAATTTGCAATTTATATAATAATGAAATAATTTGTATTTAATTGCAGGAACAACTTGTCGAAAGTCCGTCGTTAAGTGTAAGATGTTTATCATTTTTTAATTAATATATTTTTTCTTTATTTTCCTTTTTCTCTTCCTTTCTCCCTATTATAGTTATTTAAAAAAAAATACCAACAACTGGAGCTTAAAAAATTGGCTTGTGTCCAATTCAGCATAAACAACGGCGAAAGGAAATTTTTGATCGACCGCGCTGGTGACAAATACAAATGCAATCTTTGTTGCTGTGAAGTACGACGTGTAGCTAATTTGAAAAAGCATTTCAACGAAATTATACATTCTGAAAGACTGCAATTGCTTACGGAAATGTATGATCCAATAAATGGTGTATGGTTACAAAGCATACCGGAAACAAAAAATGTAAGGAAATATTCATTTTAAGGTAACATAGCAGTATAAACTGTATTTTTGCACCGATGGATTAAATATTAAATGTAAACGATCGGTGTAAGTTCAAAATACACACCTAAAATGCAATAGTTGGCCTGACAACTAACTATTAGAAGGATGGTTAATTGACTAGCTGTGTATGCCTTGCTAAATTTCTAACTAAACTAATTAGTTCTGCAGATCAAATATTATTAAGGGAAATTCAGAAGCACAACTTTTCTGTGGATTCTGAAGTATAAGGCTCAATACGCGCTGTACTAGATATTTCGTGAATTGGGAAATCCGCTCACATTGTTGCGGTTGAAATAGACTGCAATGAAAATTCAAGCAAATCGAATACAAGTTGAGTAGATGGAAGTATGCTTCTATCAGAAAGTTTCGTCCAACTAGTGAAACAATTCAAAAATCATTTCGAAAATATACACATTAAATAATAGGTTTAAAGAAAAACTCCTTCATATCAATTCAAGCGACCATGTTAGTTTCTTTCTCAATCCTTAAACTGTTCTTCATCTAGATATTATCCGTG
This sequence comes from Odontomyia ornata, assembly GCA_963969285.1. NCBI lineage: Eukaryota > Metazoa > Arthropoda > Insecta > Diptera > Stratiomyidae > Odontomyia > Odontomyia ornata. The sequence goes on along the minus strand of OZ017742.1, from coordinate 139,824,047 downwards.
CAAAACAAGTCATAATGGACACCAAAATAACCTTACTTAATTTCTTTTCAACATGTTTCAAGTGCGTCTAACAGGCAATAACTTTCCTTTTTCTAACTACCACTGCGAATCGCTCACTTGCACCAAATTTCTCTTATCGCCCCTTATATGTTAGAAATCAATTAGACTAGACTTAATGAATACATTATAATATTGTTGAAATGAGGCGAAGATTTAAGAAGTTTCGTAACGTTATTGGCTGTTTTTATTAATTTTTTTCCAGTATTTGTTGTTTCGTTTCGTTTCTGGGCTCTTTTTGCCCAGAAACGATGTTTCACCAGTCGTACCTACGTTTTCCTTGGCATACTCGTAATATGAGGCAATGCAGGAAAGATGCACAATTTTACATTTTTTTTCGGCTTTCGGCGCTTCTATATGCATATGAAATTGGTAATTTGCTTTATGATTCGGTATGGATCCTTCCAGTTTAGCTTCAGCTATGCCCCACAAAGTCGTTCTGCTGGAATCCAAATGAATTTGCCTTGAAATCATATCTGGTCTTCATGCTGTTATTAGCCGACGCAAGGTGTTCCTGCACTGTTTGGGGTATTTGGTTTAATCGGTGCCTCAATTCAATTGCTTACTAGAATATAGTTTTAGACTGCACAAGGGGAACTCCGGTCTTTACCTCAACTGGTAATGGAATGGTCCTTCCAAAGGCGACTTTGGCTGGAGCTTCACCTGTCGATACATGCTTTCAGGTCTTTGTACAAATAGGCTACTCCCGTCTCAGTTTCTTTGGTCCTCGTCAAACATGTTAGCCAAAAGTTGGTTGAGCGTGACGGTAAAATGTTTAACCATTCCATCCGTCGTTTTGTATCCCAGCAGCTCCCACATTTCGCAAAAAACTTCTGACTCGAACTTTTAGCCTTGATTTTAATGCAGTTCGTAAGTCATGACAAACATACTGAACAAGTGTAGCATGGTCAATTCGGTTACAGTAATTACTTCTTGTTTCGTAATGGGGTAGAACTCAGGTGACTTATTAAAATAATTAGCAAAAGTTTGCATCTACCGATTTCAACATTTGGATTTGAGAAAAACTCAAATTCAAATGTTGGCAATTGTTGCCAACGCGTTGGCAATTCTTGCCAACGCCTTTGATGTAAGCGCAAATCGTGCATCTACAACACCAGTCCTCTACGCCTTCTGGAGTGTGCAGCTAATGAATCCTTTCTAGTCACTTCGTTACGTTCTTTTTTTCACCAAGGTTGCTACCCGATGTTTTTGGCATACATTTCCTTAATAAAATTTAAATGAAGAACAATTTACATCCACCGTTTCCTATTTCCGCTTGAATACCCCACTCTTCACCTAGAGAGAGCTCCATTGGACCCAATAGCGGCATGCGCGGATACTTATTCTAATGAGGCCGCTAATTAGCTAGCTCGACATCTCAAACTTTCTCCTGTGATCAATCTTCATTTCGACTGATTTTCCTTGACTCATCGGCAACGGTACCAGTCACTGGGCAGGAAGAATGAAGAAACTATTTCAGTGGGGTGGCTTGATTCACGAGTAGCATTTTTTTTTATTTGGAGTGTATTTTTTTCCACTTTTCGCACATGCTCATAGCAGAGTGGAAAAACCTTTGTTGCGAAATCGCTCAGGACAACTTGGAAATGGTTTCTTTTGGCTATTCCCAAACTTAATTTTGGCTTTTCCCAAGATTGAAAATTCCGTGTGAAGCTTTTGGTCATCTATTGGACGTGTCCTCAGGTGGCGGATAGAGGCGTGCGCCAACCGGTTAGCCCGCGGGTAGGTGGGAAATAAAATAAAATTCGCGATCCAACAGACCAAGTCGAAGTACTGAGGCTCCACTTAGTATTTACTTGTCGTGGACCCAGGACAATAGGCCCTATCTTATTGGACAAACGGCAACGACTAACGCAATGAATAAAAGACTATTTTTTTGGAACTTAGAATGTTAGATCATTCAAGAGACCAGTTGCACTGCGACAACTTCTGGATGAAATAAAGAAATATAAAATCAAAATCTTCGCAGTACAAGAGGCCTTCTTCTTCTTAGCACTACAGCCCCTTTTGGGCCTTCGCTTCCTGCAAACAGCGCCTCCAACTGTCTCGGTCCGTTGACCGCGTCTTCCAATTCCCAAATCCGAGCAGCAATGAACTGTCTTCGTGGACAGTCAGACCAGCATTTCCTCGGTTTCCCCACTGGCCGCCGGCCTTCAGTTCTACGAATACCTTCTTGGGTATCCGTTGTTCGTCCATACGATTCATGTGTCCAGCCCATTGCAGCTTCCGCAGTCTTACAATCCTTGAGACCTCGGGTTCGTCAAAAATTTCAAACAGCTCATGGTTGTATCGAATTCGCCATTGGTCCCCTTCTAGCTTCGCTCTGATTATTCGCCTCAGGACCCGTCGCTCAAAGGCGTTTAATATATTTGCGGATGCTTGGGTTAGGGTCCATGTTTCACACCCATAGCATAACATAGGTCTTATCCCAGATTTGTATACTTGAAGCTTTGTTTTCCTGTCTATGCAGCTGGTCTTCAAGATCGTCAATACTGAATAAAATATTTTATTTGCGAGCTGTATTCCTCGGCGTATTTCGTCTCTTTCATTGCCCGTTTTCGTTATTTTGGCGTCTAAATACACAAATTCGCTAACATTCTCGATGCTGTATTCGCCAAGTGTGATATTTTGTGTATTTGGGGTATTTTTCCTCGACTGCGTCATGAGCTTTGTTTTATTTTCGTTGATTTGTAGCCCTACTAGTTTTGCTTCGCTGTCGAGTTTCAGGAAGAGTTCTTTGGCAGTTGTTAGTGACCGTGACAGAATGTTGATGTCGTCCGCATAGGCCACTACCTGGCTCGACTTGTATAGTAATGTACCTCGCGTATCGACAGGCAGCTTCCGTATGACGTACTCCAGAGCCAAGTTGAATAGCAATGGCGCCAGCCCATCTCCCTGTTTTAGTCCGATATTTGTGTCAAAGGCATCGGTGAGTTGGTTATTGATGCGGACTTGGGAGGTTGTCGACGTCATTGTCATTGTGGTAAGACGGACTAATTTGGCTGGGATGCCTAAACCAAGCATTATTTGGTACAGTACGTTACGATCAATACTGTCGTATGCTTGCTTGAAGTCAACGAAAATTTGGTGTACGTCTATGTTGAACTCAAACAAGAAACCAGTGAAGATATATTTGACATGCGAGCCGTGTTTAAAAGCGGAAAATCGTCAGGAAGCCTTGAGTTCGGAGTTGCTTTCATTGTGGAAACATTTATACAAATTGTTATCAAATTTATGCCTGTTTTTTGTTTGTGGTTGGGAGGTGAATGTCATTTACACAGTGAGTGTGGGACTCCCATGCTCGCAATTGACTGGACTACCCACTAAACACCTCCCCTGTCAACCCGAAAACCTAGCCTGGAACAGTTTGACACATTACTTCGGGCCAGGTCGCCGCGAGGCGCCTTCAAGCTGGGGGACCCCTCTCCAGCGGAAGGGGAGAGGGGAAAAGGAAGTGCTACACAAACAATCCCGCACCCCCACCGTCTCTGGATGCTGTGAGTCTCTTTTATCTTTTAGGACTGCCCGAACATAATGTGCCACCTGGTTCCTATTGACAACCGATCCAAGCATCACCGCGATAATACTATCCCGGCTGAGCTCTCCCGTCGCCCTGTAGAGGTGCCGTCGTAGTCTGTCCCACTTTTTGCACGCAAAACATGTGTGTTCTGGGCAACACTGACAATCGGGGACCGTGACTTACCAATCTTGTGCCAAAGTCAAAGTCAAAAGCGCTTTATTTAATACTAATCGTTATAAATTTTAAAAGAATATAAAGCAAAATCTAAACATCAACAATAAAAAACTTAATGGCCCAAATGGCTCTCTAAATTTGTACGTTATCGTTAAACACATTTAAAAAAAAAACTATAGCAAATTCAAATCAATGAAGATTATTATATATTTTCACAATTCAATTGGAAAAAGGAGAAAAAACCAACCAACACTATTCTAAAATTATTTATCATCTTAACACTACAGTGAACTTTGATCCTACACCTAATATGTTTTAACTTAATTCTAATAAATGCAATCAAAAACTTTATCTTATACTAAAAAAAATCTATAACAATGTTCCTAACCTAAGCGTTTAACTTTATCTCTAACGTAATATAATAAACAATAACACTAAATGTAGCAATAATGAGCTGAAACTCAAAAACTAAATAACGAAAAACACCAAAACTGAAAATAAACACGAATAATTTAGACATTGTCATTCAGCCACCAATACCTAGATTGCCCCGTCTCACCTCGATCAGCTTCAACGAATCTAGCAAATGAGTATCTCCATTGGAATTGTTGGTCTCGTGAACTCAAATTCGGAGGATATTTTATCTTCTTATCGGTGGCCCGTCGATATATGTGATATATGATTGGGACGCCGTCAGAATCAAAAACATATCCATTCATGTCCAAATACACGAATGCTTCTGGAGGAATGAAGCCAGTAGCGAGGCAAGTCGCTATATGCCCGTCCGTAGGGTGGAACGGCTGTGAAATCCAAGGGTTTTCACTCACAGTCAAAGATCTTGCGATATGATTCCGAAGAAGTTTCAATATGAAGATATCGACTCTAGTCACTTCAGCAGTTTGATAAATTCTTCTATTCGATATATAATGTTTCCAATCCGTCTCAGGCTGTCTGTACAAACCAGTACATGCACGAAGACATTTCCTTTCGAAAAACTCTTAATTTTTCCATAGTACTAGCGCTCTGGTTGTACCAGATCTGGCATCCATATGTCAAAACTGGTCTAACCAGTGTCTTGTAACAGATAATTTTGACCTTTTGATCAATGTATCTGGAATGAATTACCAATCTTGTGCAGGTAAGACTGAAAATACCCATACCCGCTCAAAAACTGGGTCAGATATAACTCAGTCTCACCATGCCCCTGATTTAGCCATGGTCTCACATCCGGGATGCGGCGCAACTGTCTCCTTCGGGTCCTCGCTTCGACGCAAGTAAATAGCGCGGCGCTCTCTAACAAGGAGGGGAACAGGTATCAACGCTTGCAATAACTCTCACCGGCGAATCAGAGACTGTCGGATATGAAAATGCGATCCTCAATGCTCCTCTGTGTACGTGTGCCAAGCGTTTCCGGTACACTTCCTTACTGAGAGCGTCGCCCCATATTTCTGCTGGGCAACACCCGATGTAACTTCCATCCTTCGTAGGCCCTGTGTTGTGTTAGCAGGCTTTGGTCCTTCAGGTTGTCCATCAGAAGCCGCATCAGATATTTTGGAACTTGGAAAGGGGTTTCCAGCGTATCCAGAATATCCACCCATCTAGCGGAGTTGGATGCGTTCCTAACGTCGAGTGTCACCAACAGAATGATCTGTCGCTTCAGGCAGCATTATGTTAGTACTTCACAATGAACTTGATAAATTCTGGACTTTGGTGCCAGTTCGTCCAAAGTCTTTCTTTCTCGAACACTTTTCAATTAACACTGCTTAGCTCGCTACTAAGTTAATTGCACATTCGCCTTTAATATTTGTGAGCCCACACCGTACTCGTATCACAATCACAAATTATGGAGCTCGTCTCTCCTCGGTGGCGACCAAAAGAATTGATTATAACGTACGAATTTGCAGCGTGCTCCGCGATACAATGTGTATTGACGTGACTATTTATTGCAGAATTGAATCAAGTTCACTAGGGTCGCCTAGAATAACATCCACAGAATCAGTATTTGTAAGAATGAAATGAAACAAATTTGCTGTACTTACAACCTCATTGTTATTTTTTTTTCCTCTACCTAACCTTCGTTAGGCGTATTGGCTATGGCTTATTAGCACAAGCCACCGATGTATCGATTAATGTCCTCTAGGGACTTATGGTAATATAGTGCTTTTTTCTAGTTTTTCTTTATTGGTTTTGTGATTTTACTGTGTTAGTGTGTTAGTATCCGTTTGGAATGGTTAATAGATTCTTGGGTTGAGTGTTTTTCTTGGAAGGTTAAAAGTTAGTTTTTGGGACTTGAGAGGACTATTCGCGTGAAGTTAAAGTTCTAAATTTGCTTCTTCAAGAAAGTCGATTAATTGAGTTAGTGCTTTCTCGTTGTTTTTATTGAAAAATTTTGCTATTGGATAGTTATTTTGAAAGATTTCATACTTGTTCCTTAGAGCTTCAAAGTGTTCACAGTTTAGAATTCTATGTTCAAGATCGTCTGTTATGTCGCACCATTTGCATCCTTGGGATGGAACTATTTTTGCTTTTTTTAATCTTTTGTGATTGTAGGCTCGGTTGAGTAGAATTCTGTTAATTTGCTTTTGCGTGTTGCTGCTTGGTGTGAAATCATGGAACCATGGTTTGGTTCTGTAAATAAGGTCCGTTTGTAGCCAAGGGCTGTACGCTAGGTTTTTGATGTTTTTTCGGTAGTATTCATGCCATTCTATGTTAATGGAGTCGTTAATCTTTTTGATAGAGTCGTCCCATTCCAGAAATGAGTCGAACTCTTCGCCTTCTATTGTGGCCAGTTTAGCTGCTTTGTCAACCAATTCGAAGCTGTGGAACTTTTCCACTTTCGGTATCCAGTATAATAATAGTAGTGCGTTGGGTCTATTGTTGATTGTTTTTCTGATTTTTTCTGTAATGAGTTTATGGTTTGTGTTGTTTATGATCTCGTTTATTGTATTTTTGGCTATGGTGTTGGTGGGTTCAACATCCGCATTGTTTATAGCTTCCTGGATTGCTTTTAGTTCTGCATTTGCTGCTGTAGAGTCTGTGTTCAGGCAGTATTTAAGTGTGTTTTTGGAGTTATAGCAGTGTATGGCAAAACCAGTGCCTAGTTTGTTTTTTGCCGCATCCGTGAAATATATCTTGGCTTGGTTACCCATGAGATTTTCTAGTACTGCTTCAATTGACTTGTTGAAGTTTTCGTAGTTTATTTTCTTGAAGTTGTTGGGGATGTTGTGCATAAAACTATTGGTTTGAAATTTTATGTTGTATGGTTTTGGTAGTGCAGAGCCCACACAGGTGTTGTTGTAGATGTCGACATGTTTTTTGTAAACTGTGGCATAGTTCGAGTTTTTTTGGTTTTCCGATATCATTTCTTTGAAATCTTGGCGCAAAAGGTTTTTTCCTATTTCTTTAGCGAGGAGTTGCTCAGCTCTTAGTCTAGCTGGTAATTCTTTAGCTAGAGCAAGCGTTAGTATATTTGGAGCTGTTGCGGGTACCCCGAGACATCGTTTTATGGCTTTGGCTTTCAGGCTGTCTATTTTGTTTAGAAAATAATTTGGCGCATGAACAATGTTTGTTAGATTGCTTTCTATTACCGGTCTTATTAGCGACTTAAAGGTGTTTAAAGCCTTTTTGGGGGTAAGGCCATGTTTGGGGGAGCTGATTTTGAACGCTATGTTAATTGTTTTGTTTGCTTTACTTAGGGATTTATTATAAAATTCATTGAAGTGATTCTGGTTGTTAAAGTTTCTGCCTAGGAAAGTGAAATTTTTTACCCAGTCTAGTTGTTTGTTTCCATATTTTATTTTGTTAGGGTGGTTTTTGTTTGTATAGAATTCTATGGCTTGCGATTTTTCCAAGTTCAATGGGAGGTTTAGCCTGTTGCATAGTTCTGTGAACTTGTTGAATTTTGTTTGTAGATTATTGAGATTGTTGGGTCTGTTTTTTCCTTTGCTTATGATTAGAAAGTCATCCGCAAATTGGATGAGTGTAGTTTGACTGTAAGTGATTTTGTGGAGGCTAGTTGTGTAGAGGTTAAAGAGGAGCGGGCTAAATACGTTGCGGAAGTCCATTGTTAATTTCGGTCGAATCCTTGCCTAAATGTAATTTCCTGTACATTAGGAAGTTTAAGATTCACGAGATATAATCCTTCTTGATGTTGAAGTTGGACATGATTTTGAAAAGTTCCGCAATATTTACTCTCTCATACGCACTAGAAATATCACAGTTGATAATCATTATGTTTTTTGCTTCCTTATCTTTGTTGAGGAGGTGTATAACAGTGTTTATGCATGAGATTGCCGACTTTCCTTTACTATAAGCGAAACAGAAATTGCTTAAAATGTTTTGGTACTCAATGTCACTAGCAATCCTATTTTTTATTAGGCAGTTGATTATTTTCAGCGGGATACTTATGAGAGAGATCGGTCTATAGCTTTCTATTTTGTGCAATGGTTTGTTTTTCTTGGGGATAGGTACGATTTTGATCTCTCTTAGCTCATTATGTATGTTGTTATTTTTGAAGCTATCGTTTATAGAGTTAAGCAGTGCTGATTTATTGTAGTGGCTTAGAGAGTTTATAATATTGTAATCGATTTTATCCAGACCCGGAGATGATCTTTTTTTGCGTTTGTCTAGTACTGTGAGCAGTTCGTGTATTTTAAAGGGTTCAGCTGGTTCTATGTTGTTTGGCATGTAGGGAGTCCAGTTAGTGTTTAGCGCCTGGTGTTTATTTTTTATTATTTCAAGAAAGCCTTTATTGTTTTCTGTGTCCCATTGCGATCTCGGGTTATTGTTGTTGTTGTTTTTGACTGCATTGACTAGGTTCCAAAATTGTTTTATATCTCCACTTTGGTTTATTTCATTGATTTTTTGATCCCACAGTTCTCTTTTTGCCTTAGTTACAGTTTCTCTCCATTTATTTTGTATCGCCAGAAACTTTGCTTCATTTTCGTTACTTTTCATTTTTCGGAAATTTGTCCAGGCTTTCGATTTTTCCCTCCATAGGCTGTTTATCTCTTTTGACCACCATGGTTTTGGACTGTGTTTGAATTTCTTCGCGCTTATCTGGTTACTTTTGATTAGCTCATTTATTTTCTTCATATTTTCTTCCAGATCGTTAGTGAAGTTGATCGTGTTGATGTCCTCCATGATTTTCTTTCTGTTTGGTGTTCGTCTTTTCTTTTGGTTCCTATTCTCGACCTGCAGTGTGAATTCAATGGGGACGTGCTCACTCTTGCCTATTTTGTATTTTTTGGTGTTCCATTCATTCCAGTAGTTTAAATTATTAGTTAGAGTGATGTCTGGGGCTGACATTTGAGTGGTCTGTTGATTGGTTTTCGTAAAGAAGGTGAACGTGCCTGTGTTGAGGGTTGCCAGTTTATATTTGTTTAGCACGGATTTGAGGATGTTTCCTTTTGCATTGTTTGTTTTGTCTCCCCAGTTTTTGTGCCTTGCATTGAAATCTCCTCCAATTATGCAGAGGTTTTTGTCGTTTACCACTTTTATAATTTGATGTATTTGTTCTTTGAACGTTGAGCTGTTTAGGTCAGGGGGGAAATAGCACGCGCAAATATTTATGTTTGGTTTTTGATTTGTTGTGGTGATTACTATTGCTTCAATGTCTCTGTTACTTAACGGTATTTCTTTAAATTTTATTTTGTTATTAATTACAATGGAGACTCCTCCTCCTTCTTTCTCTGTTCTTATTTTGTTAATTAGTTGATGGTTTTTGATTTTTATTATCGGTGATTTTTTTGTTAGGAGTGTTTCTTGTATGAGTGCAATGTCTATCTTGTTTTTGTTCATAATGTACTCTAGTGTATCTTTATTTTTGGAAATGCTTTGTATGTTGTACTGTAGAAATTTAATATTTTTGATATCTTTCATGTTGTTAAGTGTTGTTGTTTGTCAGCCAGTCTGTGTATTGTAAGTTGTTTGTATTTGGTCTTTTCTGACAGTGGTTTGTAAGAGTTTGTATTGTTTCCTGTATTAAGTTTGCATCTATTTGTAAGTATTTGGAGTTGGTTTGGTTTTTATAATTATTATTTAGTGAATTTATTAGTTTTTCTATTGGTGTTATTTGGTTGGCTGTTTTGAAGATGTTTCCTGCTAGGTTATTTTTCTCCATAAGCGTATTATTAGACTGTAGTAGTAGATGGCTACTCATTGGGAAGTTTGATGTAAAGTTGGTCATTGTTACTTTACGCACTTCTGGAGCTAACAGTTTGACAGCGATGACAGAATTACTGAGACTTTTTCAATGCTTTCCGTCATCCATCTCGGGTGCGTTCAATGCGCGCAAAGTTATTGTCTTTTCGGAATTGCTTTGCGGCCATAATTATTGCAGAGTATAAAGGCTCAATAAATTTGCGTACATGTATGTATTACAAACCTTTGAGGTTTCTTGCAAAATTTAGATTACGTCTCTGATAAACATGACTCGATTGATGAAGATCCACCTCTAACTGTTGAAGAGCGAATATCAAATAGGGCACATGATCCACAGGTTTCTATTACTTTGGACATCGTCGCGTAGAGATCAATTGGCAGAGATCTATTATGGAAAAACCACAAATACGTCCAGCGCATTTAGCAAAAAGAAGAAATGCCGAGCGAGTGGAGCCAATTTATTTTATTCTCTAGCCACAACAAAGCTGACAAATTAAAGTGGAAGCAGGTACTTGAGAATTACTGCGAGTTCAACATAGACGTATTATACACCAAATTTTCGTTGACTGTAAGCAAACATACAACAGTATTGATCGTAACGTACTGTTCCAAATAATGCTTTGCTTTGGTATCCCATCCAAATAAGTCCGTCTTACCAAAATGACAATGACGTCGACAACCTCCCAAGTCCAATAACCAACTCAGCGATGCCTTTGACATAAATATTGGACTAAAGCAGGCAGATGGGCTGACTCCATTGCTATTCAATTTGGCTCTGGAATACGTCATAAGAAAGCTACCTGTCGATATAAGAGGTATGTTATTATACAAGTCGAGCCAAGTGATAGCCTAGTGCCTTGTGGAGGTCAGTGCGCTATACAGCGCGCTATAAAAAGAATCGAGTGCAGCTGACACTTAGCGGCAGCGTACACGTTTTTCTCGGCTAGCTTTTTGGGGTATTATTTGGGGTGTGTTTTTTTTATCGCGCCACAGATCTACACTATAAAAACGTTCATCAAGCGTAATCCATTCTAGAAGACATCCCGACTAATTCACATTGTCTTGTAAAGATTTCTAATTCAACAACGTTTTTTAATGACGAACCTATGGTTTGCGAACACGGAAGCCGGAAATGGATACTTGAAAACAAGCTAAAAGACAACCGTCACGTTCTACGAAGGAGATAATTATATTTCAAGGAAAACGGTAAGCAATTCGACTAGCAATCGATTGCTAGCTAGAAATTGACTGCACGCTATAGTTTATTTACTACGGAATTAACAATATTCTGCGCTGTCTGTCTATCTGCCCGTCTTTCCGAAAGATTTTACGTAGGAATCCACCTTAACCAAAAAAATAAGATCTGTCAAAAAATAAAGTACTCGTCAGACTATGGTACACACATACACACAGTAAAAATCGGCTTCGCATTTACAAATCACCCATTAAACTTGCGGTAATGTATGGAATGGATTCCAAAAGCCTCTGGACGTGTTTGAAAGTAAATTACTCAGAAAAATTGATGGCCCACTGAAAGAAGAAACAGAGTGGAGGCTACGTTACAAGGATGAGTTGCAAAGAGTGCGGCCAAACCGAATTAGAAGGTTGCGGCAAAACCGAATCAGAAGGGTACACCAGAATGTGTAAATCAATTGATGTACTATAAAAAAGAAATGTGGGTGTAGTTCAGACCATTTTACATTCAATTAGGTTTGAAAATAATGCCCACAAGATGGCGGACGACCGGTACAATACAACGGCATTGTTGCGTGAAATGCTGAACCGTCGAAAAGCTCTTTGCGTTGCGGTCACAGATCGATGATGTTCAATATACGCACGCGCGGCAAAGCTCCAATGGACAATGGAAACGATGTTGTCCACTAAATGCGGTCGCCGAAGAAAGGAACATCGTATGCATCTGTCTATCTTCACCTGCGACCGAGGAATTATCACTTGAAAGTACTTAGCCGGTTCTGTCGCCAGCGTTTTTCTAGCCAGCATCGGTTCCTCAGAAGAACTTTAAAGAGTAAAGCACAAAAGAAATGTTCAGTAGGAAAATCGAGGAAGCGATGGAAGGACAGCAGTGCTTTACTAGGCATAGCAAACTGACGAGCGCGGGAGGTCATGGGTCGAATTGGAAAGTAAGGAAGGAAACAGGAGTGTTCCCTCTAGATAGTCAAAAATGAAACCATAAAGCCAGTACGTTCGGGTAGTCCTGACAGTGAAAAAGGTCATATTTGAACACCTGGAGACGACTCTTTTCAATCTCTCTCCTTCTCTTCTCACTTGAACAACTAAGCCATGCAACCGGATAGCGCCTTTAGGCACAGCAAAACGCCCGAAGTATTGTGTCAAATGGTTAATGGCTACATTCTCCGGTTGACAGGCGACATGTTTGACGTGTAAATAAGGCTAGAATTGGATTGTTGAGCCATAGGTAAGAGGTGATTCAGTTTCTAAGTTAGTATCTATCGGAGTCGATATTGATTACAATTAAAATAGTAACATACGGTTTAATTAAATTTAAGGTAGGAATAATATCAAAGCTGTAATGAAGAAAATTCATATGACTTGCATTATAAGTACTACAAAATTACTAGCTACACATAAAGTGTATTTTTTCCGTTAGATATCGAATCCGCATTTTTTGCATTAAAACTGTTTGTATTCGACTTACAGGCAAAAATATTGGATATCAAGCATCAAGAAAAAATAGTTGAGAACAAGAAGCATGAAAAGACTCTGGAGAACAGGCAACAGGAGAAAGCACTTGAAAGCAAACAAACTAAGGAAAAACTCACAACGTTGTCATCATTATTAGAAGTAATGGATTTAATCTTTCAAATTTAAATTTGACTTGCTCCTTTTTTATTTATTCCTTTAGAATTTCAAAAAAAAATATTTTCATCTTGATGACGAAAAAATATTGAACGTTCGATACAGTGTCCCATATCAGTATAGAAAATTCATGGTGGATTTTAATAATGGAAGGATGCGTTGCAACATGTGTGGTTGTTTCCTAAGTAGTATCATTGACTTACGTGTACATTTGAAAGGGGCGAGACACTCGAAACGAATGGACAAAGTAGTGGAAATGTACGATCCACTGAATAGTGTTTGGTTAGAATCTGCGGAAAAAATAGGAAAGGTAAGTTTATATATTGTTATCTTTGATCGTCTCAAACTGTTGATGTGTTTTTGAAAAACTATTGAAATGCGACGTCAATGTTACAAAGACGAGCAGAGTAAACGAAGTAAAACGCATAATGATACATTTCTATTGATGAACTATTATAATTTGAGTCATAATCATGAGGTTAGTATAGAGAGATTCTTTTTGAAGGGTGATAATTGAGCATATAATCGTACATTTGTAGAATTAAGATTATTGTACGTAATTTTTTGGATTAAAAAAGTAATAAATATTTGTTCTATTCACAAAGGCATCCAATTCATTTGGCAACAAGAACATATGCCGAAAGAGTGGAGCCAATCAATTATATTCCTTATCCACAAAAAAGGTGAGAAGCTACAGTGCGGAAACTATAGAGGCATATCACTGCTTTGTACGGCGTACAAAATATTGTCAAAGATCATAGAAAATAAAATTGGATCATACGACAACAGTATTATTTGGGAGTATCAAGTTTTAGAGCAGATAGATCGATAATAGAAAAATTAGGTAGGTAGCAGGTACTTGAGAAATGCTGGGAGGTCAACATAGACGCACACCAAATTAGTCCGTCTTACCAAAATGACTATGACGTCGACGATTTCCCAAGTGCGCATCAATAACCAACCAACTCACTGATGCCTTTGACATAAATATCGGACTAAAGCAGGGAGATGTGTTGGCCCCATTGCTATTTAATTTGGCTGTCGTGTATGTCATAAGGAATTAACCTGTCGATAACCGAGGTACACTACTATACAATTTGTGTATTTAGGCACCAAAATAACGAGAACCGGTATTGAAAGATGCGAAATACGTCGAAGAATACAGCTCGCAAATAGAATATTTTATTGTTTGGACGATTCTGAAGACCAGCTGCATACAAAAGAAAACAAAGCTTCAAGTAAACAAATCTGTGATAAGACCTGTGTTATGCTATGGGTGCGAAACATGGACCCTAACCCAAGCATCCGCAAATATATTGAACGCCTTTGAGCGACGGGTCCTGAGGCAAATAATCGGAGCTAAGCTAGACGGGAATCAACGGTGAATTCAATATAACCATAAGCTGTATGAAATTTTTGACGAGCCGGAGGTCTCAACGATTATAAGACTGCGGAAGTTACAGTGAGCTGGCCATATGAATCGTATGGACGAATCGTTGGAAGAACTGAAGGACAGAGACAAATGGGGAAACCGAGGAAACGCTGATTTGACCCGGTCGACGAAGACAGTTCATCGCTGCTCGGATTGCTCAATTGGAGGACGCGGCCAATAGACCGAGACAGGTGGAGGCACTATTTGCTGAAAGTGAAGGCCCGAGAGGGGTTGTAATGCTACGAAGAACAAGAGGAAGGAATATTTATATTCACGCAGATTTTTAAAAATTAATCGTGATCGCTAATAAGATAATGGAAAAAGTTAGAAAAAAAAGAAACTGACATTTTAAATAATTTACCTAGATGTCAGGCTTATATTCATCTCTAACGTCTGGAACTATACTATGTATAAAGCATAAATGAACCCCATAGAATACTTATCACGCACGGTACAAAAAGCTTGTTGGCATGTAAACTCTTGTTTATATTGGTTTGGAGCACAACTAGACATCATGGATTTCTCCGTCAGTCCCTGCTGATTTTTTTTCGAATGTTAATCACGTGCCAACAAACATGTCATATGCAGTAGTTGTGTCAGAAGGATTCGGGTCAAAAAACCTGATCAAGAACAAGTGTTCATAGTCCTTGTCAAAATTTGTTGTATTCATCACCAAAAGAGTAAAGCAAGAGTCATGCCATGTCTCGTTAACATTATATTATCATTATAGGTAGATGTTACCGGCCAGTGATTCTATTTATTTGAGAAAACATGCAGACTTGGTCTTATGTTTTCCAAGGCTGAACAAAAGTTGCAATGTGCCTGGATGGGAAAGTCTCTCATCGGGAAAGATTTAACAGAAAGGTACACACTATGAAGAAGTTATTAATAGAAAATTTTCGGCGGAAGATGGTCATTTTGAGAGCAATCAAAATGAGATCTATACTTCTTTGAACCCAGATGGTAAAGTAATCGATTTTTGCTGCTGATTACCCAGTCGAATATCCCTTAAATGCCTAAAATTGCCAATTGAACACGCGCATTGTTGTGATGATTCTTTAAAATTTTGCGTCGTTTTTGTATCCAAACGCAACCTAGCCATCGAACAAACCACAGCTCTAAGAAAAAATGCCTAAAAAGAGATATGTTATAGTGGATGTTTTCTGAATAATTTGACATAACTTTTTCGATGGTGGAAGAAGTTTTTTGTGTTATCTGAAGCGAGTCCTTGATTTTTGTTTTCTTAGTGCAAACGCTATAGAATTGTTTCTTAAAAATCATAATTACAATAAAACAACGATCAGGCGGAGATTAAATATTCATTGAATGTAAGAATAACAACTGGAGTAAAAATGTTGCTTCTCATGGGGGGTTTCCTGTCTAATATTCACAATTTTCGGTTTTTTTATATAAATCTTGTATTTTCTTCTTGTGTCCTAAGTATTAATTTGGTTACTTCCTATCAGTAAATTACGTGAGCCTTACACCCATTGTTATTCTTACAGATTTATCATTTTACATGGAAATGACTAGTATGAATTTTGTTCAACTTATCGGACAAGGCCTTCGATTTGACTCCAGGAACTTCCGTTTTTCACAGATGGCGATGCCGGTTCAGCTTGAGTTGCGAACGTCCACTAAACACCTCCCCTGTCAACTCGAGAACCTAGCCTGGAACCGTTTGACACATTACTTCGGGCTAAGCCTTGCCTCGCCGTGAGGCGCTTTCAATCAGGGGATCTCTCTTCTAGCGGGAGGGGAGGGGGAAAGAAGAAATGCCCGACAAGGGATCACCCAGCCCGACGTCCCGGCTGCTGTGAGTCTCTTTTATCTTTTAGGATTTTCCGAACATAATGTGCCACCTGGCTCCATTTGTCAACCGATCCAAGCATCACCACGACTGTTCTATCCGGGCTGAGCTCTCCCGTCGCCTGTAGAGATGCCGTCGTAGTCTGTTCCATTTTTTGCACGCATGTGTGTGGCAGGGATCGTCTTCCTCTCCTGGGCAAAACCGGCAATGGGGACCGTGGTCTTGTGCAGGTAAGACTGAAAACACCCATACCCGGTCAAAAACAGGGTCAGATAGAAGTCAGTCTCACCATACCTTCGATTTAGCCATGGTATCACATCCGGGATGAGGCGCGCAACCATCTCCTTCGCGCCCTCGCTTCGATGCAAGTAAATAGCAAGGAGGGCAACAATGATAACGCTTGCAATAACTCTCACCGGCGAATCAGAGATTGACGGAATGAAGATGCAATCCTCAGCGCTCCTCTTCTCTGTACCTATGCTAAGCATTTTCGGTATACCTCCTTACTGAAAGCGTCGTCCCATATTACTGCTCCGTACAGTAGCACTGACCCTATAGCACTCATCAAGATGCGTCTTCTTGATGGGCTGGGTCCCCCTACGTTGGCCATAAGTCGACTCAAAGCCAATACTTCCGAAGCAGCCTTCTCAGCCGTTACCCTGATTTGCTCAGAGAAACTCATCTTCGAGTCGATCAGGAGCCCCAGGTACTTCACCGTTGGCTTCGATTCGATTAGTATGTCTCCAATACCGATCATCCTTACTCTAGGGGTTCTTTTTTTGTCAAGATTGCCAGTTCCGTTTTCTCAAGTGCTAAACTGAACCCGCGAGCAATCATCCAGTCTCTCACTCGGCGCATTAGCATACCTAGCCTAAATTGCACTTGTTCAATGGTGCATCCAGTGACCAAACCCGCAACATTATCCGCACAGCCTATCAAGCGCGACTCATCTGGCATATCCAGTCTCAGTAGCCGGTCGTAAGACACGTTCCACAGGTCCAAGGATACCACCCGATGTAACTTCCATCCTTCGTTGGCCCTGTATCGTGTCGTAAAGCAGGCTTCGGTCCTTTAGTTGTTCCCTCAAGAGCCGCATTAGATATTCTGGAACTTAAAAAGGGGTTTACAGCCTATTCGGAATATCCACCCATCTAGCGGAGTTGAAGGCGTTCCTGACGTCGAGTGTCACCAACAGAACGATCCGTCGCTTGGTGAGTCTTCCCTTGATGAGTTTTCTAGCAGTTTCCCAGCCAGTATGCATAACGGGCGGTATGCAGACGGCGATCCGGGACTTCCCTTCCCCTTGCTGATCAGCACGAGCCTGGCCACCTCCCATCGTATCGGGAAAACCCCGTTCCGTAGGCAAGCGTTGAATGTGCTGAGCAGCAAGTTAAGACAATGGTGATAGACAAGCTGCTACACCTCAGCTAGAACACCATCTGGACCGGGAGCCTTGCTCGCTTTCAGTAAAACGACTGCCTCTTCCAGCTCCGACTGTGTGAAGAGTGGACACTCGATTGCTGTTTCACCATGGACAGCGTCAACGCGGAAGGGATGGGCGGGGAAGAGTCCCTGCACTATCTCGTCCATCTTTTCCGTATCATGTATGCTAGGTTTCCGCAGGGCACCAAGCATCCGCATAACTAGCTTGTAGCCAAGGGCCCACGGATCCTTGTTCACATTGTCCACTAGATGTTGCCAGCAGCGAGCCTTGCTGGTGTTAATCAATTTGCGAAGGCATTTCCTGGCCGATTTATATGCTGCTACCCGTTTGCATGCCCCATCACGGTTCCGTTCCCGTTGAGCCTCACGGCAAAGCTTGTGACTTCTTCTTCTTCGTAGCCCTACAGCCCCTTTCGGGCCTTCGCTTAGAGATAGTTAGAGTATCTCATTGTCATGATCTAACGTATCGGCACTCCACAAGGTGATATGATCATTATCACACTTTGGCCGTGTGTCCGTCCACCCAGCTGCGATACGTTCTGATTTTAAACTTGTGACACTTCCTTCGATTTTCAGCGATTTCAGTTGTCCACCAGTACACTGGGGGCTTGCCGTGCCGGGGTTTCCGACGGAGCAAAGAAGCATTGCAAGCAATTGTGATGATGCTCACAGTTGAGGTCACCACGTCTTGAGCTGCCAGTTCTTTAGTCCCCTGTGAATCTCCCTGCAGCGGAGCACCTGCTGTGAGCACCTAGACGAAGTTCTCGACGTCCATCCTTCCGATGTTCCATCCAATTATAGAAGGTCGAGAACACGGACGTCGGGAGACAACATCACTGATTTCAAGCGGAATGCACTGATAATCACTGGCTGAGTAGTCCTCTAATACTCGCCAATTGTGTATCCTCTGTACTAAGGACTCCGAGGCGTCACTATCAAACCCAAAAATCCAATTTTCCTGTAACCACTAAAGTATGATAATACTTCAATTTACGAATATAGTGCTCACTGCTTAAAATCAGGCGCATGAATACTTCGTAAGTTCAAAACATCGAACGCATTATTCATATATCGAATAAATTGAACTGTACCTTCAGAATTAAGGAACTCTGGTATTTGTATAATATCCCTGCAATATTCAATTGCATCGGCAATCAAGTAACTGAAAACTTGGGTTGTAAGACGAACTTTCATTTTTGGTTGGAGGTACTCTTTAGTTTCACCTAAGGAGTTTCCAAAAAGTTTTATTAGATGTGATGGATCTAATGAAAGAGTGATTTCATTACTATCGGAAAGCAAATACCATTTAGAAATATATTATTGAATTTTTCCGTTGCTCCTTTTTTGGCGTTAAATTCAAATGAATAAATAAGAAACTCTAATATTTTCCGTAAAACGCCAATATTTATTAAAACCCGGGCAGGCACGTGTTTCGGAAACAAGTTATTTCCTTCTTCAGTGCCGAACACGGCAACGGTACATATAGATATCGTCCGTGAATGTGGTAAGCATGTTTCAAACGACATATCACACACGTAATTATATGCCCTTGGAGATAAAAAGTTAAGAGTAAGGGCAAAGTTCTTGAGGGACAAAAAATATTCGCGATAAAATTTACCACCTCCTACTTTTTTTAGTCTTTCTAATAACTCAACAGAAATATAATTCTTCGCAGACAATTCCTCTACAATCTTATCCAAACTACTCACTTTGCGTTTGAGTCTTCGTATTCTTTGCTGCAAAACCTTCTTTTCCTTCTTCTGACGTTTAACAATTTCCTTGAGAATGCTGTTGTGGCGCTTCAACTTTGCTTTCTTTGGCGTTGGTGGAAGGTGAAGATGAGGACTTCAAAATCCTGTACAATGGGGTTGTTTTCTTCTATAAAGTAAATAGCTTATCATCTTTGAAGAGGTAAATGAAATAATTTTTACTTTTTGTTTTGAGACTCGCACTGGACTCACAAGATATTCGGATCCTTCCGAGAAACTATACGATAGGAGGTCTCTGCGTTCCTAAAAATTAAAGTGAAGGCAACAGCTTGAAAATTAAATATCTGAAAAATATTACAACTAACGATCTAAACAATACGGTTGAATCAATAAAGGTTATAAAAAGTTTTTCACAATTATTTTCAATTACTGAAAATGATTACACCAGTGAGTGAAAGTCAAACAAAATTTTTTCAGTTATCCGTCTTTCCGACACACTCTTGGATGATTACTTACATTGATAAATGAAAGGGAATAACTCAGGAAAAACTCAAGACTAAATTCAAAAGAATAATTTTGCACTCTTCCTAGTATCGAGAAATCAACTGATTTCGAAGACTTCCAACTGGCTTATTGGACATGAAAATTAGAAGATCAGTTGAATTACATTTAAATTGGTATATTTACTTAGATTTAAGCTTTCAGGAAACGAAAGCATTAAGAAATTATTATTGGTATAGCAGGAGATACTAGACTTATTATTCAATGAGTGAAAGTAGCAGGAAAGTGCTCCTGCCAGAAGTACTTTGTAAAATGTTTCGAAATTCAAACAACGTCTTCTGAATATTAAAATTTGGCTCATAAATATATTCCTAATACATGGTGGTTATCTATTTTGGTTGCCGCAATTTTATCTTCACTGTGCTGATCTCAATATTTGAGTAATCATGATAACATATCAATGTTGCAAAATATTTCTAAATTTTTATCAAAATCCTTACATATCTGTAATTTTTGGATCGTTTGCGAACGTGTATTTAAACAGTATCACGTTTCATCCTTATTATAGCTGATAAACTCTCAATCGTATATTACGTAGCCATTGACTACTCGATTTTTATGAAACTATCAAATAACATGCCTTTTGCTTCAAAAAATTTAGATAAAAAATAAATTAAGAGTCACTTTTCATTTTAATAAATGAAAACGTAAAATGTATTATTACTATCAAATTTGATAAAGTTTTGACTTCTGGGGTATTTGCTGCCCCTTGCACTCATAATGACCTACTTTCCTGATTTTTTTCAGATTTTTGTGTAAAAATGTCCAATCGGGAGAGGTTGGGCACCAATTTTACGTTCAGTTCCCCTCACCCTGCCCACTTCACGCAAATGCTTCTTGTTTAAGACCCCCTATATGGAGAGACCCCCTTAAACATCTTAAGATATTTTTTGTACTGCAACTTTCGAGAGGTAGCCACTTTTGAACCACGTACAAAATTTCATGATTCTAGCTTATGTGATTTGCGAGAAAACTTTCTGTGACGCACGGACGGACGGACGGACAGGTCGCGATTTTGGTAGGGTATTGTAAAATTTTTTACATTGTATGTCACAGAACTGAGCTGTGATATTTTAGCTGACTACTGTAGTTATATCTTTATTTTCATGAAGATAAAATTCTGAAAAGGATGTAAAATTTTTAAGGTAGCTGCTCAGTCAGTATTGGACATAAACAAATCAAGTATATTAAATACATTGATTATTTTCATTTCAATCTATGCTCCGAAATATGAAGGTAATACAGGACTAGTAACAATATCATTTAACATACGTTTGCTTTTCATCAAAACATTCAAACACTTCGGATACATCAAACCGATCAAGTCCTATTTGGTTTATAAAAACCAAATCCAAACTAATTGTGAAATAACATTGCTACTCTCGAAAAACTTCTCATTTAAAACATAATAAGAAGTAAAGACATACAAATTTTACATAAATTCCCCTACGTTAGGTCCCATGCGTCATAATCAAATTAAATTAACGTGCCTTTTCCTTGAAATTGGTGCCCGTTATGTATTAGCTGCAGTAATACGAGTATGCCTGCAATTTTCTGCGTCTTTTATGTATTTTTCATACAATCTTTTTGACAAGGTTACCTTATTCGCGTTGCAAATACAATTATAGTCATTTCAGACGGACACTAGAGTGCCATTCCTATATAAGACAAGTCGCAAGTTCAAATAACAATTTCAATGACTCGAAGTTTTTTAATTCTGAATGCTAAATTAATTTTTTTTTATAAGGATGGTGGTTTCGAGATGCTCCCATATTCTCATTAGGTATTAGCTTATGGAATATGCATCAGCTGAAAGGAACACGGGAAGTGGTAGAATGTATTTCCGATTTTCATTTGATTCAAATTCAATTACCCGATTACCCGATGAAAATATGGATGCATCTCGAAACCACCTATATAGTAAAAATTTGTTTAAGTTTCAAGTCAAATATTTGCATTGAGAAATTTTTCATACCGATTACTTGAAGGATTCGAAAAGTAATCGTCGATGAAATCGAATCCGTTCGTTTTGATATAATTTACGTATTAGTGGTTTTAGCTAAGATTATGTATTTTTATTCATAGGAAATACAACCATGTTGGTAATTTTCTCAAGCGCTAATTTAAAATGTCCACGTTTCATAGCATATGGGATTAAAACTCATGAGATCATGGTCCGCTACCTAATATACAAAAACAGCAACATGGACAGCCTGGGCAACATCTACGAATATAATAAAATCCATGCCAACCATGATCACTATGACGCAGCTCAATAAGAGACAAAAGGCAGAGCATGTGTTTCAGCCAAAATTAGATTATATCAAAACGCAAAACGATTGCTTTTCGAATCTTTCATGTCA
Organism: Odontomyia ornata; assembly: GCA_963969285.1. Lineage (NCBI taxonomy): Eukaryota > Metazoa > Arthropoda > Insecta > Diptera > Stratiomyidae > Odontomyia > Odontomyia ornata. The sequence goes on along the minus strand of OZ017742.1, from coordinate 139,801,960 downwards.
GCGACGCATATAGATTCCTCTGCATAAATATTCCAATTTTTAAGGAATGAAACTAATTGATTCCTAGTCTTGGAATTTATTAATAACCATATTATCCTAATCTAATTTAAAGCAAGATGCCGGTTTCCTTTCCTTTTTACATTTGTTTTTTTATTCTTTCAATAGTATAACGTCCTTTTTGACTATTTTTTATAATCTTCTTCTGTACAGTTTACTGAAGAAGACTGTAAATAACAGTCAAAAACAATGTTAAAGAATAAAAATCTAACGTCAAAAAGAAATAGAAATTGTATTTAACATTGCCCACAAACGACACAAAAATAATTCTGGGTGATTTCAACGCTAATGTTGGCAATGAGATATCTCATCAGGGAACGACTGGAGGATATAGCCTCCACGATGAAACAAATGACAACGGCCAGCGCCTGATTGACTTTGCATGTAGCAGAAATCTAGTCATACGTTGGACTTGCTTCCCACATCGACGCATTCATAAAATGACCTAGGTATCACCGGATGGCAACACACAAAACCAGATCGATCATGTTCTGATCCAACAACGTTGGGCCTCGAGCATTCTTGACGTCCGTACATACCGAGGAGCCAATTGTACTCAGATCATTAATTGATCAAATTAACCTATCGGTGTCGTGTGTCAAAGGCGTATTCAGTGAAGACCAGCCCGCTACAAAAATTTGGCATCGAAAGGCTCCAAGCGGCGTCTGTGGCCAAAAATTTCACGGAGACCCTCGACAACCAGCTGGCTTCCATCTTATCGGACGCATCGTTAAAGACGAGCAACGAGCTCTGGATGGAAGTGAAAGCGGCTACCAGTGGCAGAACAGACAATCGGACATCATGCCCGGCGCAAAAGGAATGATTGGTTCGATGGTGTGTCAGAATGCGATAGATAAAAGAATCAGGCGTACAAAGAATATGTAGGTAGGAAAACCAGGACGAAGAGAGAAAACTATGAAAATCTCAGAAGAGTAGTGAAAAAGCAAATTAGGATTAAGAAAAGAAAATACTATGACGACCAATTGAGAAGTATAGATGTAAGTTTAGCGAGCAACAACACAAGACAAGCATACAAAGTAGTGAAAAGCCTGAAACGTGGTTATCAGCCCAAAACCACGATCTGTCGTGATGACAGCGGCAATATAATCGCTGAAGAAACCAAGATTAAGGAAAGATGGGCATCATATTTCAAGAACCTCCTTAATCCTCCGCACAGCTCCAGAACATCGGAGCCTATAGATGTCTGCGGAAAGCTTCTATTGGCCCCACCAACACTGGATGAAGTTTGTTCCAACATCAAAGCCCAAAAGAATATTAAAGCGCCGGGCATAGATGAGATGCCAGTGGAGCTCATCAAATATGGTGGCAGTAGTGTTCATCAAGCTATTCACAAAGCCATCCAGTACATTTGGCAACAAGAACATATGCCGAAAGAGTGGAGCCAACCAATTATATTACCTATCCACAAAATAGGTGACAAGCTACAGTGCGAAAATTATAGAGGCATATCACTACTTTCTACGGCGTACAAAATATTTTCTAAAATCGTAGTAATTAAAATCGGATCATACGCCAACAGTATTACTGGGAAGTATAAAGGTGGTTTTAGTGCAGGTAGATCGACAACAGACCAATTGTTCACAGTCAAGCAGGTACTTGAAAAATGCTGGGAGTTCAACACAGACGTACACCAAATTTTCGCTTTCAAGCAAGCATACGACAGTATTTATCGTAACATACTGTAGCAAATAAAGCTTGGTTTTGGCATCCCAGCCAAATTAGTCCATCTTACCAAAACAACGTCGATAACCTCCCAAGTCCGCATCAATAATCAACTCACCGATGCCTTTGACACAAATATCGGACTAAAACAGGGAGATGGGCGGACGCCATTGCTATTCAATTTGGCTCTGGAGTATGTCATACGGAAGCTGCCTGTGGATACGCGAGGTACATTACTATACAAGTCGAGCCAGGTAGTAGCCTATGCGGACGACATCAACAATTTGTCACGGTCATTAACAACTGCCAAAGAACTGCTCCTGAAATTCGATAGCGAAGCAAAACTAGTAGGGCTACAAATCAATGAAAATAAAACAAAGCTCATGACGCAGTCGGGGAAAAAATACCTCAAATACACAAAATATCGCACTTGGCAAATACAATATCGAGAATGTTAGCGAATTTGTGTATTTAGGCGCCAAAATAACGAAAACGGGCAATGAAAGAGACTAAATACGCCGAAGAATACAGCTCGCAAATAAAATATTTTACTCAGTATTGAGGATCATGATGACCAGCTGCATACACATGAGAACAAAGCTCCAAGTATACAAATCTGTGATAAGACCTGTATTATGCTATGGGTTTGAAACATCGACCCTAACCCAAGCATCCGCAAATATATTGAACGCCTTTGAGCGACGGGTCCTGAGGCGAATAATCGGAACGAAGCTTGACGCGGACCAATGGCGAAGGTCTCAAGGATTGTAAGACTGCGGCAGCTGCAATGGGCTGGACACATGAATCGTATGGACGAACAACGGATACCCAAGAAGGAGGCGGGCCGAGACAGTTGGGAGAACTGAAGACCGGAGGCCAGTGGGGAAACCGAGGAAACGCTGGTCTGACTCGGTCGACGAAGACAGTTCATCGCTGCTCGGATTTCGGAATCGGAAGACGCGGTCAACGGACCGAGACAGTTGGAGGCGCTGTTTGCAGGAAGCGAAGGCCCGAAAGGGGCTGTAGTGCTAAAAAGAAGAAAAAGAAGATTTAATTTTAAATTAACTTAAAACAACAAGATCGGAAATGCCTTGGGCTTTTTCCACTGATTTGGGAAATATGAATTGATCAACATGTTGTTGAACAATATGCAATAATTCCTAATGGAAACCTCAGGCAAATGTCGGAGAACTATATTTGGAATACTGTCAATACCACATGATTTCTTGTTGTTTATCCTGCCAAATATGAAACATAAGTCTTCATAGCTGATAAAATAATCAATAAGATTCAAGCTCGGTATGAGGTCAGATGTCAAAGTTTCATTGAAATGAAGAATTGACCCGCCGTTCAGGCTTGATTTGATGTCGAAAACTTTTGCTTCAACGACCTCTGAAAGTATTTGATTCCCTCTCTCAAGGTATGATAGATGAACTTATTCAAAATCAGTTCCAATCAGGGCAGATTTCTGCAATCCATCACGTATAATCCTGTTTCCATTTCTAACTATCTCACTATCGAGAATATTTATCTCAGCATTAGCGACTCCAAGACTCGATACCTTGACTCGAGATTTCTTACGGAATAAGCTATTCACGTTCGTGAAAACACCATCTGGGTCCTGTGGGTTAATACCCCTCAGTTTTTCCGCCCATTCATTGCTGACCTCACTCCTGAAGTATGAACGAATCAAGTTCTGGACATTCTTCAGGTGTTATTTCAACAAAACCAACGAGAGATAGTTATAGTCCAATAATCGCCGATAAATATTGTTGAAGCGTGTGAGAAGGCTTTTCAATCTATTTAACCTTGCAATGGTTGGTGTTTTATATTCTTCCATATTGTTTTGATGTTTAATCTTGGGAACTACTTTCTAAATAGTTTCCAACGTTAGATTTCTATAACTTCGACAAATAGTGATCTATGTCATCGCTTGTTACATTTCTGTCATTAGGAAACATTGAGCAAGCGTTGCCATCATCAGAAGGGGGACATTGCTTCTGGTAATCCCGACTAAACTTTCTTTGAAACTTGAAATTCAACCGATAATTTTCATGTTGAACTGGAATGAGGAAGAAATCATCCCTTTGATGATTGATTTCCATTACCATATTTCCATTTCCATTACGTCAGCAATGCAGAGGTTTAAATATGAATTTGTCCTAGGGTATGCTGGGAGCTGCGACCCATATAGATTGCACCTGTATTCAATTGGATTCTGTTATTCACGATTTCAGGAATACAACTCTTGGATTATTGTTGACGTTCAGTCATGATGTATGCCGGGCATTCAGGTCATCCGCAAGAATATACAATAATTATGCAGCCTATTCAATTCGAGTATTTCAAACAAAGAATTGAGCTCCACTTTGAATTTGAGAACGTTTCGACCAGTTGCATAGGCATCGATAACGAATAGTTTACGCCCACTTGGCAGTGAAATTTTGATAACGGACACTTCAAGGAATTCAAAGCTTTTGAATTCGAATTAATTCAAAACCATAAGTTCTTCTAACCGATATCCCGGTGCCACTTCCCTCATCGCCATTTACCCTATTGTTTCTTACGAATTCATAACCCTTGAATGTAATGGATTTCCAAGAATTGAGGTGGGATTCAGAGAGAAGCATGATGTCAGGCTTTTGATTGACGGTGAATCTCCGGAAATAGTCACGTCGATATAGAGTAACAATGGAGTTGCCGTTGACTGAAATAAGACGAAGCCTATCCATGGGAACGTGACTGGATGACAAGTTCTGCGAAGTTTGCTTAGTCATGTTTTCTTTTATTGATGATTGTCGCCAGTTTCGTATTTGACGTTTCCCCAGGATCTCCTAACGGTGAAAAGCCGTCGGGCGCCTCCATGCCAGCGGCTTCGGAGTTATCTTTGGATTTTTCGGTTTTCTTTATGTATCGAAGTAAAATTATAATATTCGATATAAAATGCTGGATCGATTGCTTCAATGATATGATAAGCTTTTCAATAGAAGTTTTCAAAATTATTTAATTTTTGAAAACTTTTAACAGGAACGATTAAAAAACACGTCTGTGCGCAAATAATGCTAGACGTAGAATTATCTTATCACGTATGATAGAGCTAGCTTAAATAGCAGTGGAGCTTACCCATCTCCCTGCTTCAGTTCAACTCTCCTGGCTCGTCGTTCACCCTGGCTTGAGGTTTTGTTCAGACGAAATAGTTTTGCTTGGATGCCAAAATGAAGCAGCACCAGCCGAAAAAGTTAATTTCTCGTATGTTCCGTAAGGTTTCGAAAAAGAATTTACTGCAATTTTTGTAGCACCACATGGGTATTTATTAACATAAAAAGGATACGCCGACGTTCGTTTTTAGAGACTCTTTATGGAGGCGCAAATATTTTGCTAATTAAATTGAGTTGCACACGTATGGATCACATATTGAAAATCGGCGGATAACAAATTGTTATAAACATAAAAATACAGGTTTTGCCGTTCTCACATTTGCTGTTTACACATTTCACAGTGGTTACCACACAAAGGTGATATCTTGTCGGCTTAGATAGCTCAAATAGTTAATTTCAAAAGATTTCCATAACAGCTTAATCAGCACTTGCGTTGCCATTAACATATACATTTTCAATTCTTTTTTGAACCATCAGGGGCCATCATTTTTAATTTTTATTGAAAACGTCTGCTAAAAATATTAAGCTGTAAATTTTCGACTTTTTTATTTGTCATCCGATTTGCATAATTAAATTAAATTAACTTGCCTTAATAACTTATAATTTCAAGTTTCATCGGAATCTGTTGAGAAACTTGGCTGCTAGAGGGCTACAGAAATAAAAAAAAAAAGTTAAGTCACCCCCCTGTATGGGGAGACCCCCCTTAAACACCTTAAAATAATTTCTTGCCCTGCAAATTTCGAGAGGCACCACTTTTGACCTACGTAGAAAATTTCCTCATTCTAGCTCATGTGGTTTACGGGAAAACTTGTTGTGACGCACGAACAAACGGACGGACGGACAGACAGGCAAGTCGCAACTTTATAATTTTTTACGGTATTGTTAAAAATATGTTACAATATCCAAAAAATGGCCTGCTTTATAAACACTTCCATGCAAAATATTCATTATTTCAGTTGCTGCTAAAATAGCGAATTGCCTTTGCCTTCTGACCTTTGGGAGCCTCCATTTTGAATGCATGTATTTGATTTTGGATCATTTTAAATCTTTGTGTGCTAGAACCTCATCAATGTGCCAAATCTCGTTCAAATCGAAGTTTCACTCTAGACAGGGCAAACGTATTGTTACATGTACAAATAATTCTGCGAGCTACTGTCGCAATTGTTTTCACAACCATTAAGAACATCATGATCAACAAAACGAACGTACTCGAAAGCACAAGAACCCACCAAGCATGATCAACATCTGAAAGTGACGTCACTGCGCCATTGCTCGAATACTCCAGGTAGTTCGCCAATGTACGAGAAATGGATTGAATGACTAGAGACCCTATATAAAGCCGAGCTGCATGAATGGGGGGATTATTACAACCGCGATAGTAAAATCCACTTTGGTAAAACTGCGATAAAGTGGAGCGTGAAGTAAAGGCGATATTGATTGATTGTGGAGTGATTTTAGTAGCGGACAGTTGGAATTAAAAATTGATAGACAGTGAAAGTTAGATTGTGAAATAGTTAAATTAATGATTGTGTATTTTTAGTAGATAAACTCTTTTAACTTAATTTAAAAGACAGTGCGTTTTCACTTTCTCGGAACGTTTAAATTATTGGCCGCGAACCATAACACGCGACAGTATTAAATTTTTAAGTGAAAATAACAGCTAAAAATATTAGGTTTTAAATTTTCGACTTTGTTATCTTTCATTCGATTTTAATAATTTTTTACATAATACAAGAACTTAGTACAGAGATCCATAACCTCGAGTTTCATCAAAATCCGTTGGAAATTTACCTAAAACTGTTCTTGTGGTGGTCGAAATAAATATATCTTGCCCACTACGACTCGCCCTATTCGCTTTTCGCGTTGCTCATTTCTGTGCCATCCGTCATCCGATATTTTCCCACAGTTGCTCATTTCGATCCCGTCGCCAAACACGTTTTCTCGCTTTTGTCGTTCAGACTGGTGTGCCGTTTGTTGTCATGTTTGGTTTCCGCTGCCGCCTAGCGAAATTCGTCTGTTTTAATTTACGGCAGGAAACTTAGAGTTGCGCTGTTTTAAACCTTTTAGTCTTGCTTTCCTATTTTTAATCCTTTCAAAGTCGAGCTGCTCATTTCTTTTGGTCCGGGATATTTAACCAATCGTTCATGCTGCCACGGTCTTCGATGCCGTTTTGACTTCCATCCATTTTTAGGGTTTTGTGAAATAATTTTACAAAACCAAAGCTACCAATGCTAGAAACATCAAATTTTGTATGCAGGTGTAAAGTGGTGCTCTCTTCAAAGTTCACTTACAAAAAAAATTCATAACGTAGTTAAAAAAAAAATTTCATCAAAACTAGCCGACATGGGTATCAAATGAAAGGTCCTGATGAGAGCTTTTCAAAACAGGTCTTAATTTGAAACGTTTTGCTTCAAGGGGCGCACAGGGTGGGGAAATACATAAAAAATTTGTGTCCCAATCGCGATTGGACAGGTGTTTGTGATTACAACAACAAATACCTTAGAAGTCAAAATTTGCTCAACTTTGTTAATAATAGTATGATATTCGAATTTCAGGTTTTCCCAAATAAAATCGTATAGGTACCCTTAAACTGAACGAAATTTAATATTTAAGTAGTCCCACAAAAGGTCCTTAAATTTTGTAAGTTTGATGAACGAAGGATATACACGGAAGTTATAGCCATTTGAAATTTCTCCAATTACAACAACAATAACATATGATTCTGGTATTTTATGGACTTTCCATCGAATCAGTCACTGGAGTTTTGATTTGATCTTCTTGAAATTTTGAAATAAGTTCAATAACATTAATATTTTTGGGAATTCATGATTTGTGTGATTTTTGTTGGTTTGCAACAAAATGGCGACCGTTGAAAATAGGAAAACAATGGACTTTTTTTATAAACGTGCACATCTCTTTGACATATTTCTTGACTTTATTCGTTGCTGGCGACTGCATTTCTGAGAAGTTGGGTACAAAACTCTTCTGACATGACCGTAGGTCTGTCTACCCAAATTGTTAATTCTCGTTTTGGGTAATGTGCTTTTTAGGACAGGCAACCGCAGTTACCAAAATTTCTAAATAATCTGTAGAATGAACTTATATTAGTGGTTTATTAATCCTGTAAAATGCTCGTAACTTTCCACATGCAAGGAGTCGTTTAGCTTACTTTAACGTGCAAAATTCTAAAATTTTAGTTTGATGAAATTATACCTACATCAGAAGCAGTTAATTATATTCAGATGAAATGGATCCGCAAGTAAGCAAAATTATGAAGCCTGTCCTTGTGCTCATTATCAGCTCGTGGTGGGTTTAATCTTAGATGGTGAAAACTCATCTTTGTTTTTTGTTGATTTATTCAGTCTTACAGAAAATGCCGTTTTAACAATGAAAGATTGCTGAGTGTTCCGTAAAGAATAAATTATGAGAATAGAAAGTTCATGATTAACTATAAATTTGTAATATTTTGATGCTTATTCCTCTGTCTAGTTGAAAAAAGTCACTTTTTTTATCTTACGGAGTAATGGCATAGGAGAGAGATCAAATAATAGTCGATAAAGAATAATATATTTTTAAATGAAATTATCAAAAATGGTTATTTGTTACTTTCAAAAATGGTTATTTGTTGTGCAGGATAAACTACTGGAAATCACGCAACGAGACAAGCCCCTGGAGAATCAAGAACAGGATAAAACACATCAAATTAAGCAACAGGAAAAAACAATGGAGTACAAACTAACTAATGAAGAGCTAAACCCGACGTCATTATCAGTAAGTAATTGATGTAATCTTTTTGATCGCGCCAAGCTTTTTTTTAATTCCTTAGATCTTCAAAAATTATTATATTTTTCTTGCGTATGATAAACTACTGGAGGTACAATATAGTAATGATTACAAGAATAGAAATTTCATGGTTGTTGATAATATTGCATGTTTGCATTGCATAATGTGTGATTGTAATATATATAGCATTAAAGATTTGCGAGCACATTTCAAAGGGATGCGACACTCTAAACAAGTAGACAAAGCAGTGGAAATGTACGACCCAATGAAATGTGTTTGGTTAAAACATTCGCTAATAATTGATAAGGTAAGTTATATTTTGATATGTTTATGTATTTTAAAATAAAAATTTGTTATCAACTAGGAAAATAAAAAAAAAGAAATCCATATGGTATCAATACCACCATTATCACAAAGCATTGAGCTACTACGTGATGAACATTCTTTTCAGTATTTTGATCTTGTCCCATGTTCGCAGTTGAATTTATTAGCCGAATGTGATAATTTTTAAATCAAAAGAAGCAGAAAAGTCAGATAATTTACAAACAATCTCACGTGATCGCTAGTAAAGGTTTATAGAAGAATAATTAATTGGTAAAATAAAAACAAAAGAAATCTATTAGTTGGCTTAATTTAGCGATTTGAAGTTCATATCCCTTCTTCTATCTATAACAGCCTTAACATTTGAACAATTTTTGTAACTGACAATTAACTTATAACAAGCCTCTAAACTTTTTGCGAGCTCTCAATGTTTCTTAGGATCTCCACAGTAAGCAAGGTTGAGGAAAGATTGGTTTTATGCTTTAAAGAACTCTTTGACCTTTTGCACAGCTCTACAATACCGAAATCAATGTTTCTCTCTGAAGAATTGTAATGATTTTAACTTTTCAAGATCGAACGCGGAACCGACCTCTCATCGGTTCTAGACGTTAAGTCTGAGTAGTGCCAACGGATGGTACCAACAGGTCAACCAATCCGTGCACCGTAACCCATTCACGCGGTGACTGCTTGTCGGCCAGCTAGTTCGGAGAGGATTTCGGTCGCGGGTCTCCGAATGGGTTACGCTCAATTACAATATTTCAGTCACCTGGACATGCCCGTTTTCCAAACGCGTCAATAACTACTCATCCAGAACGGGAAACCTACGTTACTTTAGTTCTGGATGTGATCTCTCCACAGATCTCAAATCAAAACTCTACAAAATCCTATAGGCGCGTTACCGAATCACCGACGCGGTACCGAAAAATATGCTACTCGAAATTAAACCGACGAAAACTACTCTAATGAAATGACGAAACAATCAAAGGTACCGCGTACCGCGCGCGACGCGAAACCGACCTCAGCGGATTTGTCGAAACCCTACCCTCGCGACGGCATACCTACCCTACACTCTCTGTTCCCACTGAAAAAGAACGAGTCACTGAAAAAGAAAGTCGTTAGTTATCTTAGCAATTCATTTTTAACATTTATTTATAATTCAAATGCTACCTAGCAACAAATGGTAAAAGTAAATATTTCTTAGCAATTAATTAACATATTTAGTTGCACTTTCTCAATCTTTATCGATTTGTAAACGTCAAAATAAGAATCCAAAAATTATATTTTTAACGAACCACTAATACCTATGTATTGAAAATATTTTTCTTGAATTTACGTAAACTTAAACGCGAAGTTTGCCAGAAAAGCTTTGCACGTGACTTCAGTAACGTTCTTTTTTTTTTTTTTGCACTTACACACTAAATTGTGTTTGCTGGAGATCAATGCTATAGCGTCCTTTAAACTTATTTGTAACTAAAAGAAGTGATTTTTAACAATCTAAATTTGTATCTTTTCACAATGCGAAAAATAAATTCAAGTTTAGTAAACCTTATGTCATTTCGGCAAATTTTCCTATTTAATCTACTCTTAATGTGACCTTTTACAAAAAGATCTGAATTTCTTACGTGTATAATTATGCATGTATGAATGAATGGATATGTAGAGACAGTACAAAAGTATCTTAAAATATATCATATGATTTAATAATAGTTTCTGCTAGTTTAGTTTAATGTAAAATAGAGCTAAATTTTATTTAATTAGAAATTCATAGTGACTTAAACATTTACTGCTTTAATGCAGAGTTTCAATGTACGAGTCTTAACAATCAACAAATTTTAAGAAATTTTTTTTTTTCTTTTCAATGTTTGAATAATTATTCGTTGAAAAATTTACAGTTAATTTAAGTAAAGTACGTCTGTATAATTCTACGTTTCTTGGCACCATGCCAACAAAATTAATATCTAATCAATGTTAAAGTTTTTTGATAAATCATTCGAGTGAGAAGTAAAAGCTGTGAAATTTCAAAGGAAATTTCTCAGCGGTGTTATTTTATCCTTGTTGGTTTGCTTGCTTTAATGTTATGTAACTAGCAAATTTTTTTCTTTTTTGTTTCTACTCTTAAAACTACTCTGTTGCAAGTATTCAATAATAGCGGTAGGTAAGTTTTATTTTGTGATAGTTTTGTATCTTTGACTTTAATATTTTATATTTGAATGGAAAAAAAATACCAATTAAGGATAGTTTGGAAGCGGTAAATGTAATGCAATGGGAAAATGCACACAGTATGGATAAACTTGTTAAAATACCAACTTGATTTATTAACAATTATCAAGAATTAATGATTTCCGATACAAAACACAAGGTTTATTAGGCTAAATAACAATACATACCCTAGCAACCGCCGGAAATAATTCCATTCTACAATAAAACTAGGAGCAGCAAAGTGATTTTTTTCAGGAATGCTTGATCAGTGTGGAGTCTATGTTGGTATTTTATATAATTTATCAACTGCGTTGCTTTCTTGAAAAGTTAACAATTTTATTAGTTTTTCGTCACCTCGAAATAATCTTAACGTTTTGCGTTTTAATGGAAAACAAAAAAGGAAGTATGGTTAATTCCCAACTTGCAGCCTCGACTCATAGCGTTAACTCACTCACTCGTCATATAATTAATATAAAACCTATTAAAAACCGTCAGTTATCAAAATGGTAACAACCGACAACTGCATGATTTTTCCTTCAAAAAAACTTTTATTTACGAGTTAGCTGAAGAATATCGTGTTCATAGTGTATTGATTGAACGTCTTAAAATAAGTATACTCCACTTAAAATTGCCGAAATTCAAAGTGCTTTGAAGTATAATGCAATGATAAGATGTAAGTACCTGAACCGTGTTATCAAAAAAATCGGCTGTTTTCAATTGTTAAATAAACTTTTTGCATCTGCTCAACTTAATTTCATTATTCTTGTAGATTGAACTTGTACAAAAAAACAATAAAGTTTTATTTCGTGACATTAATTCCTGGTTGAGAAATATATTTGAAATAGTTTTCGTTTCTTCAGCTTACTGGTAGCAAACCATAGATAGAAAATTTTATTTCTTATTAATATGAATAAACTTAGTGTCAATAATTAACTTAAATTTTAACAGAACAAGTTGGAAATAATAAAATAGTATTTAAAATGAACACGCATACCAAGTCTGTATTCTCTAATACGTTGTACTCGTATTGTAGTGTTCCCTTTTCTGTTCACAGTCTGTATATTAAAATCGCATCGCAACCGTAGCAGAGAACCTTCCTCTTCCCTTTCCCTTGTAATGTGGAGGAACTAAAGCGAACAATTCGTTAAAGGTAACGCACACTTTCATTCGAACAGCAAGAAGATCCCTTGATCATTATCAACCGTCTATGGGTCGCCTTAATAGAGTATCGCCCAACTACCCTGTTGATGGCGAAGAAGGACAAAGAGGGAGAGAGTACAACCACGTGCGAACCCCTGTACGAGCGTATTTTGTTTGGGTAAAATTTTCCTTTTACATATTTGGCCTGGTAGTGACATTTGGTCTGCGAAGAGGTTGCCGCGTTGAAAAGGATATGCGAGCAATCAGTTACGCGTATTATATTGTAATTGAGGCAGATTCGGGACAATAAATTGTACTCTGTATGTCTACACCTTTTCATAGCGGTAAAGGTGAGAAATCCAATAACAAATTGAACGAGTCGTCTGTACGTGCGAGCTTCGGAAAACAAATAAGTATCGCGAAATCGTTCTGCCAATATGGCCACTCAGGAAAGTGTTTCGCGACAGGCAACTGCAACACCTGGTAATGATAAAGCCGATCACAAGACCAGAATGGATGGTGGACTAACTGGCTGCATCCAATTCGCGCACGCAAAATAAATTTACAAATTGCCTTTAACTTCTGCCACTGCTGATGGTTTATCAGCACTGCTGCTTTCACCCGCATGGTCACCTTTCGCCTGACTATTATCTTCTTGTGCCTTTCCGCTCACCTAGACAAAATATTGCTAACACTTTCTAAGTCTTTCTTAACTAAACTAACCTCTTTCATAATTTGAGCCTGTTGATCTTCTTTCTGAGTTTGACAGAGTTTCATGTTCTAGCCTGAGGCAATGTTCCGGTGAATTTCTCAAGTGTTTGATGTTCCCTTTGCAGTTTTCTTGAGTACGTTTCGCTCCGACCAAATCGTACACACAAACGATCGTCAACGAAAGTATGTTAAGAGGTAGAAAAGCACTTGAAATGTTCTAGACAGCACAAACTACGATCACGAACCATCGATCACCACCAAAAGTTCTTTTGTTTCTCCTTCGCCTCCATGTGGCTGCAAAATCACCGGTTGTCACATCGGACAAAACATCTGTGTGTGGAATGGCACGCCACATGGCGGCAATGTGCCTCTCCAGTTGTCGCCAGTGGCATAGTTTTCTCGATGGCCACGGTGGAGGGGCATTTCCAGATGGATATGTCTCGAAATGTGTCGGGGTTTGGATTAATTTTATATTTCGAATATTTATATCCACAGATCTAAATATTTGGACAGAAAAGAAATATTTTCTGCGCAACGATATCCGCACGACAGATGAAGTCCGCTGGCACTTCGAGGACATATCCATCTGGCCGGTTGCAAGGGTTCGGGATCGGAATCACTTCGATTCCCGGGCGTAGGCGTCACATTACACATTCCCCCCCCCCCAAAATCGAAGTAATTACGATCCCGTCTCCTATATAAAAGGTCTTGGTTAAGGCCGTGGCGGGTCGAAGGTCGGTTCCGAAGGATAGGCTACAACCATGTTCGTGAAGACTCGACAGTGACTATATAGTAGGGAGTCAGGTGTTATTCGGAGGTCTTCGTCTAGGCAAAGATTGGGGTAAGCCAAGGTTTTTCGTGGGAAATAATTGCACTTCATCGTCTAAGGTCTTTTGCGTGGTAAATTCCCAGGGTTTTACCAGTCATGTCCGCGATGAGGTATCGGGTGGGGCTTATTACTTGTAGGACTCGACACTTCACGAATTTCTTGTCTAGTTTGGCATTGTAATGTCGGGTGGCATCGCTCTGCCGGAAGTTTCGACGATATATTTCGTCGCCTATCTTAAAGCCAGAAGGATGAGATCGCAAGTTGTACCGCTCCTCTCCCATCCGTCTACTTTCTTCAATCTTCTCCCGCAGTTGATCTCGCAGAAGTTGGAGCTTTTCGTGCGGTTCTAGAACCATGATTGGGTCCTCTAGCGATTTCAGCTGCCGCAATAGCCGGTAAGCGCTCCCATGACAGATCATGTACTGCCCGAACAATGCGAAATACGGCGAAATGCCGGTAGTGGCGTGGTACGACGAGCGCAGCGCACTAGTGATGGCGGACAATTTGCGATCCCAGTCCTTCTGATTCGGGT